>MQVO02000232.1:0-13776 GCA_001986395.2 Irpex lacteus
GAGTATTTAAATTAAACTAAACATCCCCTAAAAACACAACTCAAGTGAAAGGGGGAAGATTAAGATACTAAAGAAATAAAATAAATTGAATAAAGATAATAATTATAATCGAGAGCTCCTTAAAGAAAAATATAAAAAGTAAATAAGAATAGTCTGATAAATTCTTGAATAAATCCCCAAAAAACTAGGAATTAGAATTAATTCTAACTAGTTTTTTTGGGGGAGGGATATTAATAAAATAATATTAAAAGATAAAATATAAGAAATACTCTTATTAATATAAATAGATTTAATTAAATAATAAGTAACTAAAATAATAATTAAATAATTAAATATTTTTTAAATTTAAAAACAAAAATAAAAAATATAAATAAAAGAATAGGGTCCCCAAAAAGACTTGAACTTTTATCAATAAAGCTTCAATTTATTGCTAACCAAATTAAGCTATGGGAACTTTAAGTCTAAGATGGATCGAACATCTATTGCCTCCTTATCAAGGAGATATTTTAAACCATTAAATAATAGACTTATTTATATTATAATTTAGTTATTAATAATCTCACGATTTGTAACTGTAAAAGATATGGTAAAATTACTCATGAAACTAATACTAATAAGGCGAATAAGATTATATAACCGTAAAATAATTGATTTAAAAAAAAAATGGTATTAATCCCCCAAATTTATTATAAATTTAATTTAATTAAAAGTTATTTATCCCTTAATATAAGGAATAGATTTATAGAACTTTAAAATTTTATAAAATATTTAATTATTTAATTATTATTTTAGTTACTTATTATTTAATTATTTTTATATATCTAAATAAAAAAAGTATTTAATTATATAAGAGAGTATAAATTTTATTTTCTTAAACATAAATTTAAAAAACAAAAAAAAAAAATATAAATAAAAGAATAGGGGAGGGAGAATCTTTAAATTTATTTAGAGATTATTCCTTCTCTATTGGATTAAGTTTATATGTATAATATTATAGAGAATTATAAAAAAGAAAAATTTTTACAATAAAAGTAAACCTAGGAAGAAAAATAATTTTTAATTTAACTAAATAAAATTATCATAAATATAATAATAGTTTATAGGTGTTATGAACAACAGTGTTTAATTTTTAGCTGTAGGTTGTTTTTATTCAAGATTATATTAGGCGCAGTTGTAAATAACCCTAAACAGCTTAGTTTATTAAAAATTAGGTAGTTATATTCAATAGTGTTTATTGTTATTAAATCAATAGGGTGGAAAAGTTTTTACTTGAATCCTTTTTTATTTATAAAAAAAAAGGGGAGAACAATAGTTTATAATTTTAACCTAATTAGTTATACAATATTTATAATTATCGGGTTATTATGGTTATAGCAATATTAATAGTAAGGGGGTACACACTTATTCAGAGGGAGGCTTATTTTTAAGGAGATGATAGCCACCGTCGGATGCGAGGCCTCCGAAGGCGGCATCAGGCAGGAGATTATCTAACAGGATAGTAGTGGATAATCACTTTTGACTACTTTTTAAAATAATTTACTTTATAGTAATCAAACAATGAATTTAACTTTAATACTTTTTTTAATAGGAAGAAAAATAATTTTTAATTTTAAAAGATCGCAATTATCGTAAGCAATTATAGGAGTAACCACCACCTGTTTATTTTGTAGGTTAATTATATTTTTATTGAAGAATGTTTTTGTAACTTTTTATATTTAATTAAATTAATGCCGATACAACTTAGTGCAGGTCTCCTTAAATAACCCTACTCCTCATTTACTATTCATCTTTGTTTATAATGAAATTTGTACTTTAACCTGCAGAATGGCCTTTTATCACCCTGCAAATCTCATCCTCAGGTTGAGATTAATTAAAGGTTATAATTATTTCTACAAAAATAATAGAAATTATTAGTTTTTTGTTTAGTTCAGTTTCTCAAGCTGCAGTTTATCTTTTAGCTGTTTTTAGTAACAGTATACAAGCTAACCCAAAAACTAGGAATTAGAAATAATTCTAACTAGTTTTTTTGGGGGAAGGTGCTATTAACTTAGGATTAGCTAAAGGACTAGTTTCACCTGGACTATTTATTTGTGCAGGAGGTGTATTATATGATAGTTCTCAAACAAGAGTAATATCTTTCTACAGAGGAGTTACTCAAGTAATAGAAAAGAAAAGAATTAACTTGTGCCCTGAAGCAATAAAAGTAAACCTAGTCCTCCCCCTCCTTTTTAATTTAACTAAATAAAATTAATATTGGAGGGATATTTTAAATTTTGGTTATATCTTATTATCCTTAACCGTAAGAATCTACTTATGCTTCTTATTAGCATTGAACTTATGCTTCTAGCTGTCGAGTTGAAATTACACCTATTCCATTTAGTGAACATTCCTGCAATGCCTACCACAAATGTGTACATTCACTATTGATAGAGCAGCTCCAGTAATTAGTAGTACACTAAACCGAAACACTAGCGTTATCACTATTTCAATTATTAATATTGATGCGCTATACGACTATCTAATGCCTTTTTTCCTTTCTATGCCATTCCAAACTCGAAAGGGTGTTGATTTCTCTCTATGGTGTCTAGCTCTGTATATGTACAAGTGGGGTTATGCTTATCTAATTCAAGGTCGTAAGCTCCTTGTACTAATTAGTAAGTATATCAACTCAGGACGTTATACCAACAGTAATGTTACTGGAATTGCACCAGAATCAGACACTATTTCAGAGGTACTGAATTATGAAGTGCCTGTGGAACGTACTCCTGAAATGAATCAACTCGAATACGCAAAGGCTATTGCTCGAACTGTTACATCACGTTCTATTTATATTTATGATAATGGTGTACTAGTTAACACTACTCCATATACCAACTATGGAGACGCTCAAGAGGCTATTGGCCTATCTCGTACTTCTCGTGCTGTTTCTCGTAACATTGACACAGGGAAGGCTTACCTAGGCCGATACAGCTTCTATTCTACACTGCAAAACTAACGAGTTATTATAACACCTGCGATTATGCGAGACGTAAACTACGGATGGTTGATTCGATACATCCACGCTAATGTAGCTTCATTCTTCTTCATCTTTGTATACCTACACATCGCTCGAGGTCTATACTACGGATCATACAAGGCTCCACGGATTCTACCATGGTCTATTGGTGTAATCATCCTTGTTCTTATGATGGCTATTGCTTTCCTTGGATAAACATAATGTCCATATATTCCGGGAATATTTCGTAGAGATCAAAAGAGATTATACGAAACCTATATCTGTCCCTGCTTCCTTTTTTTTTGTCCTCCCCCTCCTTTTTAATAAAAAAAAAGATTAATAAAAATATTTTTTATATGCTCTTCCTACAAATATAAATAAAATTATCTCAGGAGATAGGCAGTAACATTCTATGGTAAATGTTAAGAATATCTGTGGTATTTTACACAGTTCAATGTCTATTGTTATGGAATCTTCAGAGACTGGTTACGCTATAATCTAATTTAAATTTAAGTTAATGGTCAGCCTCTTCAGTTGAAAGAGATAGTTATACTCCCCTTTACCCTTCCCTTTATCCTTTTTTTATATATAAAATAAAACAAATTATTTCTTTTTATTATTCTTATATCTCCTCTATAAATAAATTTAATTTATCTCTTTTGTACCAACTCATTTGAATTTATTATGCAATACTAATCCCTGATTTCTAGTTTCCGATTATTGGTTAGAGTATCAATTGTTTACATGTCAGGTCCTCTCCCCTAAATAATTTATCTTACTTTTTATTTAAAATAAAATTAAAAGAAAAGAAAAATGGTATTAATTTTAAATAGTTCTCCCAAAAAAACTTTTATTTAATTTATTTTATATTAATCTTTTACTAATTCCATACGCTTAACCCAAAAAACTAGGAATTAGAAATAATTCTAACTAGTTTTTTTTGGGGATTTGTTGGACTAGTTGGTCTAGAACTAGCAGTAAGTTTAACTCAAGCTTAGTATTCTGTGTGCTAACATAAAGCTACCTAAAGGATGCTATTGAACTTAACTAAATAAAGAATAAAATTATTCTTTGTGGGGAGCCAAAATAAAAATAAAGAGAAGAGTTTAGTTAGAGGATATAAATTAATCAAGAGTAGAACATATTACATTACATTAGCCACATTTACCAGTTAGAGTCTGTTTGCCAGTCCCACCCCAAAAAAAGTAGCAAAAACTAAAAATAAATTAAATTTGGGGGGAAGGGTTAAACAAAGCAGAAAAAGATTTATTATTAAATAATATTAAAAAGGCTGTTAATTAAACTGTTTCTGTATGGGTATACAAAAGTGTTAACAATAAATTTATATTGCTAAATGATAATAAACCTACTTTTAGTTCTAAATTAGAAGCAACTAAAGAATTAAAAATGAGTGCTAAAACAATTAGCAGGTATTTAGATACTCATAAAGAGTATAAAGGATTATATTTTTATAGTGTTGCTTTAGAGATTAATTAAAAGGTAAGATTTAGGGTAAGGTGTGAGAAACTTTACTTGGCCTCTAGCAAAAGGAAACCTATTGCTAAAAACTATCAAATTGTCGGGAACACCTTAAAGCTATTTTAACTAAATGTGTTAGGTAACTAATTCATGGCTCAGGTAATGACTCGAGGTATGGTAAAATCGAAATAGAGGCACGTAAGGAAATAGATGAAGGTGGTGAAGGTGGGGAAGGTGGGGACCAAGGTTCCACTATCGTTCCACAAAGGTTACTAACCAAAAGAAATTAATTATAATTAAAGAAGAAAGAATAGAGTGTCTGAATTGGATATACTCTATGAGCTTACCAGGCTCTTATGCTTTCCATTACATTAACTCGCATCAGGGGATTTAGGAAATATTAAAATAATATAAAATTGAAATCTTAAAAGAAGCACTATTATTAATTGAGATACAAAATAATAAAATAATTATTTTAGTGTAGTATATTAACATTCATAAATATTGTATCTTATTTATAAAACACTTAATTATCAGGACCTGAGAAAAAAATAAAACGTATGTATATTATTTCTTAAGTGGATTGTTAAATGATAATTAACTATTTTTAAGTATATACCTTTTTATTAAAAAAAGGAAAGAAGCTAAGTATAAAAATTTTAATTATCTAAGTACATTAATACTATCTTTATTTATGTATAAAAATAAAAATTTTATATATAGATTTTTAGTAGTATATTTAATTTCATAAATATTATGCAAAAATTAAATAAAATCCAAAAATTAAATCAAATCAGTATTTTATCTAGGCTAATTATTGGGGTAAAAAAAGGGTATTCAACTCCAACACTACCTGATAATTTAATTAAATTAAATTCTACATTTTTCATAAGAACATTAAGATTTTTAGGTGGAACTAGTTTCTTATTATTACTATCAAACAGTTATATAAATAATCCTATTTACATTTTATATATAGCTTTATTTTTTGCCTTTATTTTTACTTGTTATCAATATTATTTAAGTTTTAACAGAATTAAACATATTATTAAAGTGCTTAAATCTGAGGAGCTAGATATAAAAAAATAATAAAAAATAGACCCCAAATGGAATGGTGCCAGTACAACCATAGTATTGTTAATCATTTATTTATAAAAAAAAAATAATTTTAAAGAAAAGATAATTAAATATATAAGTTATATTCTTTGTTAGTTCAGATATTAAATTTATATATAGTTACCCTCGGACGAGGGTTTATTTATTTTTAATTTGGGAGGATCATTAATGTATTTTTATTTACTCCTACCATTCCTCAACAAAAAAACTAGGCTCTAATTAAAATTTAATTTAATTAAATTTTAATAATACCGGGATAATTAATTAGTTTTTTAGGGTTATGGTTAAATTGATTATTTACACTATTCTAATTGTAAATTCAAGTTATTCCTCTTCTGAACACGGAGCTGAGGGTAACATGTTTCAAACTCTTACTTAACTAATAATAATAAAACAGGAACCCTTTTCCTAGGCTCATACATCACAGAGTAAGGTAAAGATCTAAATCATTTTAACTTAAGCCTTAATACAAGCATAACAGGATCATCTGCAACACCTATTATAAATAATTGTAATCAAATTCAAAGTATTGGTTTAGCTCTATACACATCAAGCTATGTTACTTGTTATCGTTTCAATAGTGCTTAAACTAGAACATTCTATCATAAGCTGAAAAGTAAATGATTTTAAGATAAAGCCCTTTTTCTAAACTCCAAAAAAACTAATTATTTCTGTCCACAATCCAATCCACTTTGTGGGCTGGGTCCTAGTTTTTTTTAGTAGAATACTTTAAAAAAAGCAGGAAGCTCTTTAGGTTATACTAAATTTTAAATAGACTATAGCTAAGATGAAAGAAGCCTATTATACTAAAGTTCATACTTTATCTGAAGAGGGTAGAGCTAAAATTAGTGAGAGTAACCATAATCGTTCCGAAGAATTAAAGGAAAAAGATAGGGCTCGTATGCTTAAGTATAGTCTTGCTAAGGCACACTCTATCCTTTTTTTTTTAATAAAAAAAAAGGGAAGTCACAAATGTTTTCACAAACGAATAGACTATCTACCCTAGTAAGACAAGCTGCCACAGATATTGGTGTTTATCATGTTTCAGTAAAAAAAATTTATTAAAGCAATCCATAGTGTAAGCTATGTAAGCAAATAATATACACGGAAAAGGAATATATTTTGCTTACAAGCTTATTTATATCTATGTATTAAATAAAAAAGAATATCTTAGATTTGTGCTAAACGTTAGAGCCGGGAGGAGGACGCTCACGTCCTCAAAAATTTATTTATTTATTTAAATTAGAGTTGAGTATCTTTAGCTTAATTGGTAGTAGTATATGTTTACGAAACATATTATATTGGTTCGAGTCCAATAAGATACTAATAAATTTCTTAATCCATTATCTCTTTATTTTTATTAAGCCTATAAGGATTCTGTACCTAAACCTAACACTACTACAGATACCTCTAATCCAGCTGCGACAGAATCTACTAGTCCTAGTGCTGATAAATCAGCTAAACCTACAACTGATTCAACAAATGAATAAATAAAATAAAAAGTTATAAAAAGTATACACAATAAAATAATAAAAAAACGCTAAGAATTATTTCTAATTCCTAGTGTATTTTTATTGGTATGATTAGTTATATTATGATTAGCTGGGTTTACTACATATATAAGTGGTTTAATAGCAGTAGTATTTAATGATATAAAAAGAGTAATAGCTTTATCTATTATCTCTCAATTAAGCATGATGATGTTAGCTATAAGGGTAAGTGCATATGTTTTAGTAATCTCTCTTCTTCCAAAAAAACTAGTTAGAATTATTTATAATTACTAGTGTTTTTGGGGTATTGTCATGCTTTCTTTAAAGCATTTTTATTTCTGTCAGCTGGTTATATATGTCAGAAACTCAATATATGCGTAAATTTGGAGTATTAATAGAATATTTATCAATTAGTAATACTACTATGTTAATAGCCTTTAATCCCTTTGCCTGGTCTAAGAGGTTACTATAGTTCAGATAATTATAATCATTATATGGAATTTGTACTGTATGTGGATATATATGTCTTATATTACTACAGCATCAGCTACATTCACAGCAATATATTCATTAAGAGTATAATATTTAACATTATATAATAATCCACGTGGGAATAAATGTCTATATGGACATAAACATTAAAGTACTAATATGACAATACCTTTGTCTATTTTAACTATATTTAGTATATTATTAGGTTATGATAGAGATAATGTTGTATTTAATTTAACTATGGGGTTCCCACATACTAATTCCTTTATTGAAACTGAATATACTTTACCCCTTTTTTAATAAAAAGGAAATAAAGGGAGGCTAGTGTATGAAAGTGGGTTAGGGTTTACATTAGAATAAGACGGTTTCCGTGGCCCAAACCACTAAGAATCAACAGGTGCGAACTTGCTATCCTTCCAATAAAATTTTATTCTTATCTAGTGTCTGTCTAGATAGAATACCTTATGCTTAAGAACTCCCCTCGCACGTACTTGATGTAGTTCAACTCTGTAAGTTTCTTCGATTTGTTCACCTTCAATTTAACCTCTGATTTAGCTTCACTATTAACTTCCCCTCAGTTTTAACTTCTTCTCTAGGATGAACAATCACATCAGATTTAGTAGATTGAGTCTCATTAACTTTAGATTCTTATGTAGCCAAAAAAGGGGGTTCTAAAATTTTAATAAATAAAAAGAAAATTAGTAACACATTAAATTATTTATCGCCCACCACGGTGGTGGGGTTTATTAAGGCTATTAATTTCAATAGCTTTATCTTAATACTTATTTTCTGTTGTTACGTATATCATTTAACTGTTTTAAAGAGCTAAATATTTTAGATTTAATCTCTTTACTATTATTCTGGCACATGGATTCGTTACGTTTTATTTGCTGTTTCCTTGTTTTAGCATCCTCATTACTAATCACACCGTTTTTTTTCAAATAAATCCACAATATCATTCTCTACTTCCCTTTTTTTTTATAAAAAAAGGAAGGCATCAAGTTCTTTTCCATTACTTTGTAAGCAGGCTTCTTCGTAACGCATTTGTTTTATTTTTCTGCTAAAGTCAGTAACCGCAAAAATCCAATCAGTCCGGCGGTCCGGCTGCTCTTATATAAATTAAGTATAGATTTTAAATAAACTATTTCATTTAACCCTTTATATCTGTAAGATGTTGTTTATTATTAAAATTTCTATACATCCCAAAAAACTAGGAATTAGAATTAATTCTAACTAGTTTTTTTGGGGGGAGCTCAGAATCTAAAATCAATTGATTTAGCACTTCGTAAAGGGAAAAAAGGCTTACAAATAGGATCAGCTAATAGTAAATCTCCTACTTCACTAGCTGTTACAGTATTTATTGCACTAGGTGTTGGTTGGGTACTAGTTAGTTGAAACAATGTATTTCATAATATACCTACACCTATAGCTGTTCAGCGACTCAACCCAAAAAACTAGGGTCGCTTTACCGGATGAATTAATTCTAACTAGTTTTTTGGGGTAATAAATTGAATAACTGTCCTAAAAAGATAGAAGGTGCTATTGAAGAAACAGATGAATTGTTCTTTGGGTGTCACATTTTAACTGTTCTTATCTTTCTTTACTCTACTTTACGCTAATCCTCCAAAATAAACAAGATGATTGTGGATTTAAGAATAAAGCCGGGTATTAATAAAAGAATAGAATTAAAAAGAGTCTTATAATTAAATAAAATAAAATATTATAATTAGATTATTAGATTTTGCCCTTCCCTCCCTTTTTTTTTTAATTAAAAAAAGGAAACGAACATGTTGAAATTGGTAAACAATCTTCTCTTAAGTAGAAGTGGGAATATCCCTTAAGAGTTCAAGTCTCTTTGTTCGTAAAACAAAAATAAAATCTTAATAATAAGATAGTGTCCATACATGCGGTATAGTGTAAAGGTTGGCACAATAGCCTCATGAGCTGTTAGAGCAGGTTCAATTCCTGATGCCGCAATAGAAATAAAATAAAGACCGGGTCTTTTTGTATAAAGGCAGTACAGCTACCCTTCACGTAGCAAGTATCAGTTCGATTCTGATAAAGACTATATTCTTAATTTCTTTATGCCTTTTTATTTTTATAATGGGGGGTGTTGGTATTTGTTTAAAAAGGGAAAGGAGTAAATGAGTTGTAGTTTAATTTGCAGAACGTCATTTTTTTGGTATAGTGAATAATATCAGTTCGAATCTGGTCAACTCAGTAAAAAAATTTTTTTTTAAATTAACTAACAAGGGGTAACTTCAGGCTACTAATTTTAATAGTTTTATCGTAAGATGAGTTGGGGTATTTACAAGAAGTTTTTAATTTATCTAAAATATAATAATTAATTAAATGGGTTTATAATATTATCCACAATCTGGTCTAACAAAGCTTCATGTCTGGCTGCGAACAACAATCTATATCTTTCTATCATGAGCATTTAAAGCCTACATAGGATTTGCCGGATTATGGACCATATCCCATCTAGTTGGAGTAGGTTCACTTACCACTCTAGGATGAGTTATTTACCATCTTCTTTGTCTAGGTGTATTTAACACCGAATCATCTAGGCCTTGAATAGTATCTTGACTACTAGTTCTACTTATAGAACCTAATCTAAGGAGGAACCACAACCTTATTTTAAATGTAAAAATAAAATAAGACAAATCAAGCTGAGATTTCAATATATATAAAGTGAGAAAGCTTTGCTTAGCCTCTGATTTGGATCGTACCTTTAGATTATCATCTAAACCCAGCTTCCAGCTTTCCAAAGAAACCTGCAAAAGTGGTCCCTTTAGTCGATTTCTAAATGATGTGTAGTTGTTGAAAGAATATATACAATGAAAACAGATAGGTTTAACGGCTCTGTGTCGGTTTAACTATTCCCGTACGGGTGCCTTTTAAGGGAAATTTCTTCAGTCACTTTAAGTATTTAAGTATCAATAAGTCTTAATATCAAACTTAAAAATTCTCGAAGGAAAGGTAAGTAAACTGTAAAAATTCTTAAGAAAATGAAAATTCAATCAATCATGACCTTGTTATCTAACCTATGGGATTTAGTGATCGTAACGTTCACAAGTTTCAGAAGTTATCAGGTAAGGTTTATCCATTTACTGGGTAGACTTCTAACCCAATCCCTAACTTCTCTTTTTAGTTACCTTGGTACTAAAGAGGTGATATCTTTGAATAAACAGTCTGAAGAGGAAGTACAACCATACAAACCATTACCAAACGTTTCTAAGTTCAAAATCAAATGGCTATCTAATTATCATCCAATTTTCTTAGCCAAAGGAATCTTGAAAAGAGAGAAATCTCCTCAATTCGAAATCGAAATTCACACTAATAAAAACATTAATAGATATATTAATCATCAGTTGAATAGATTAAGAAAAACACAGAGAAAATCCTCAAGTATTCTGGATCATAGCAAAATACCTTTTAAATAGTTATACATTTCAGGTAGCTTGTTTTCATCATGTGTTTAGAAATTGGCATAGAACATTACATTTTAAGAAGGTACTAAGAATCCTGAAAGAAACCGCACAATTAGCTAAAGATTTGACAAATGGAAAATTACAGCCAATTGACTTCAAAAGATTGTACATCCTTAAAGATGTAAACAATCTAGAGAAAGGTTTTAGACCATTAGGAGTACCAGCCCCTCACTGGAGAGTATTGTTACACGGATTAAACCTAATAATGATAATCTACTTTGGTCCATACCAAAGTCCAAACCAACATGGATTCTGGCCCGGAAGAGGAACAGACACAGCATGGAAACAAATCCATTCTGAGGTACTAGTATCCAACAATATTATGAATTTGACTTAAAATCATTCTTTGATACCATAAATCTAACCTATTTAAATCAGATATTAGAATCGATAGGATTACCTGAAGAATTATTGAAAATGATGATGTAATGAGTAGAAGTCTGCCGAAAAGTGAACAGTCAGATGCTCCCCCAGGAGTAAGCTTTCCAACTTGGTTAAATAATCAAGAACACTACGAAGATGTAATCCATTACTACACAAATCAAAGATTAGAATTATCTAATCCTTTACTTTATATTCTAGGGAAACTATTCTATCATTTGCAATTGATCTTTGAACCCCGTTTAGCTAATTTGAATTCCTAAGAGGAGTACCACAAGGATCTCCTCTATCTCCGTTGTTATCCAGCATAGCTTTACATGCCACTCTATTGAAATGCCCCACTTTAGTACAATATGCCGATGATGGTATCTTGTACGATGTGGAAAATCCAGAAGAAATTCTAAGTTTTCCCGCAAGTTCAGGTATTAAATTGAATGCATTAAAAAGTCAATGGATCAAAAGAAATGGAGAATGGCTAACAAGTCTAAAATTTTTAGGAAAAAGATTTATACCCAGAAACCTTTTAACAGGTGAACAGTTAAATCTACAAATGGCACAAGATGGGATTTTAGAAACAGCGACAAGAACACCCAAAGTATTTGTCTTTGAGGATTACGCTCTAATCCAAGAAGCAGTAATCTATGATATGAAGCAATCAACAACTTCAATTCATCAACCAGAATTAACACCTGATTTTCAGGAATGGTTCAACAGCAAATATTTAGGATTCGTAAGCAGCAGAATATATAATGGAACAATTGACATAAGCCAAATAGAACAAGATTTTGAATACAGCTTTAAAAAGGAACTTGGTCTCAATATGAGTCAGAGAAACCGGACAAAGTTGAATTAACAGTCTTTAATAGTACAAGTATAGCAATATCAGCCCTATTAAGCTATCACGGAAATGTTCAAGTATGGAAACACTTTGTAAACTCTAATAGAGAAAAATACATTAACCCATTGAGAAAAGGACCTTGGATGACACCTTATTCCAGAGGATATCATACTCAAGCAAGTCCAATACCAATGACTCCGATCTCAATCTGGCTATTAAGTTGGAAAGGTCAACTTCTACTAACAATTCTAAGCATCATAATAGTAACGATAATTTGAATAATGATAGTATTAGTAACAGGAGAATCAGATTCAATTCTAAGTTATTTAATGGAAAGTAGAGGATATATAAACGATTCTATTCAGGATCCTCATTATATCTCAAATCAATTAATATTAGAAGGATATAATTCAACACCAGTGTTAGGATTAACTATCCCAGAAATATTAATTCTACAAAGTACTTTATTAGCCATGAATAATCTGGATATTATAGTCGATTTTGTAATTAATTTTATAAACATCGATATAATTTACTTAGGTCTAATGTAACAATCTGTTTAAGACGTATTGATTAGTCGTTATCATAATCTAATTTTACACAAAGGTATTATTTAAATCGCCTTGCTCCGATTTAAGTAAAGATTACCCAGGTACTTGTTAAATAAGTCCTTGTTTTTAACATGTAGATCCCTCTAGACCCTCCTTTACTCGGGCTTGTCCTTCAGGAAGGAGATCAGTACTATTGGAACTATCTACATTAGAGGCATTGCAAGTACAAGCCAACTGGAGTGAGTTTTTTAAACCACCTCTTAATTGATGTAGTGCTCTGGCATTCGGTTATCATGGAAGATTAAGAAAAAAACTAAATAAGACATAATTGTAATTCACAATTTTATTTACCTTGGACAGGGAATCTCCGGTGAAAGCCCGTTGTAACATTACAAAAGCAGTGCGGCCCTCTCTTCGGAGTGTGGTGTCGGCGAGTACCTTCCCGTCCTACAACAGTAAGTTCAATTTCGAAAAAAATTGAAGGAATCTATGGCAACTGTGGAGTTTGAGTTAACTCCCTTAATCTACGCAAGTAGAGGGACAAAGAAAATCACCTCGGACGAGTCAAGGTAACTCGTAGCTCTAAACAAGAATTGCCGTGTTCATAATAACCGCGAGGGCCTGGACGAAAGTTTCGGAAAAAATTATTTATAATTCCTAGTTTTTTTTGGGAATCATCATGTTTAGGTATAAAAACTAACTAGATAAATTAACACTTTATCTCTTACAAAGTCTTTATAAAATAATATTAGACAGTATACACTCTTTTAATAATCTTTTCTTAATTTAAAGAATCTATATTGTATTCAAGAGCAACAATTACTATCTTGCTTATCTCCGTTTTTTATAGTCTATGATAATTTATCTCTTTTATTTTTAGCCAAATCCCAAAAAAACTAGTTAGAATTATTTCTAATTCCTAGTTTTTTGGGTATAGGAA
>MQVO02000235.1:0-13720 GCA_001986395.2 Irpex lacteus
TAAAAAATGAGATATAAAGTAAGGAATAGTAAGCTTCTACTACTCAAACATATAAAAAAGTTTGGGGAAAAGTATATTCACAGTAATATAATGTGCAGTTTGACAGTGTAAGTGTAGTAGTTTAGCTCTTATAACTAAAAATAAATTAAATTTGGGTCTCCCTATCTTATAATTTATTTCAGGAGAGAGGGAGTTACATTATAGAATACACATTCTTTTTGTTTACTTTTTCTTTAAGAGAACTGAAAAAACATAAAAACTACTCTAAGACTATTTAGATTACTAGCGAAACTATAAAAGTTGTATAACCCTTGGATTCGGTGGTTATAGAAAGCAATGATCTCGTGATGCGAGAAATTGACTAAGAGAAAAAATAATAAAAATGAATAAATTCAATATCTTTTTATTCTTTCATTATACACAATTGATTAGTTTTGTAAGAGTTCAAATAAGTAATAAATTTAATTTGGGGGGAAGGGTTAATTCTTTTATTTTAGTTAAAAACCATTGATCTTTTCTATCCAATAAAACACCAGTATATATATTAGTTTAGTATTAATAGCTAAAGCTAAACTTTCTACATCTGATTTAGAATAACTGTTTGTGTATATTCTAACTCTATTTCTACCTTTATCAAAATTATATTTATTTTATATTTATCTTTTCTTTATGATTTTAATTTAGGTATATTCTATTTGTTAGCCGTATCATCTTTAGCAACTTAATTTATAAGGAATACTCTTAGCCGGATGCCGCCAGTACCAAAATAATAGTAAGTTGTGATTTATATTTTTTATATGAAAGTGTAAGCTTTTTACTTCTTTTATGTTGAGGACTCCAATTATTTAATAATAATACATATTATTTACTCTCCTGTGACTGTGTAATTTATTTAATTTTATTTTAAGTAGAGGGTCCCCCTATTAAATTTTATTTATTATCATAGCAATATATTTCTTATCTTATTACATCTTTATTAATTTAATTCATTTTATTTATTTTACACTTATAAATAGTAAACAATAATATTCCGTTTATATTAGTTATAAATCAAATTAAAAATAGCAATCAATCCTATACACTAACCATTTTATGGAATTGTAGTATACCTAGCTATTTTAAAACAAATTATTATAATTTAATATAAACAAAAATTTAATATATAAAAATGGAAAATATATTAAAAAAAGGGAGGGTGTGATTTTTAATTAAATCAGCTACAGTACATCAATCTTTAAAATTAAAAAATTTTTACCCAAGGGACACTCTTATTTTACCAAAGAAAATAGTGATAAAAAGAAGAGTGACTTTATTATTTTTCTTCAATTAACTATATTTTTATTCTTTAACATTACTCCCCAAAAAACTAGTTAGAATTATTTCTAATTCCTAGTTTTTTGGGTCATTATTATTTATTATAATAGTTAAAATAACTTTATTATCTTTATTTTTCTTTATATTCTCTTTAATCTTTAGCTTTACTCAAAAGGGGCTAGTCGTAGTTCAAATGATCTAGTTTTAGTTAGTTAAATAAAGAAGATAGTAAAGTTACCTCTTCGATCTTTAGTTTCACTCATTAGACTGATTGCTAAAGTTCAAATTATTAATAGTTTGGGAATATAAACAAAAATTAAATATATAAAATGGAAGACTAACCGTCCACCTATTTTTTTTATTATCTAATTTATTTTGTTCCCTCCCTCCCTAATTCTTTTATTTAAATATAATATAAAATTTTACTATAATTCCTTACAAAAATAATGTAGACTTAGTTGCTCACTTAATCTTATTTACTTTATTTACTTAACCTTCCCCAAAAAACTAATTATTTCTAATTCCTAGTTTTTTGGGATTAGCTAATTCAACTAAACTATTTTTTAATAAACTAACTAATGGTACTATAATTAAGAAATGTGCAAAGTATAGAACTGTATTTATTTGTTAAAATTCTATAAATGAAAACTCTATAAATAAAATTTTTACGTTGCTCCACCTCCTAGATAAAGGACAAATTGGAGGTACTGTTTACGGACGTTATGTTTCTTTAGTTTATACTTTATTCATGGAAAAACAAAATAATATTGTAACAGCCAATAAGAGATTATATCCTTTTACAGAAGTGAATCCGTTTATGAGTTGGAGTGAGAAATTGTCAATGGTTTTATACGGTGATTCACCTGAAGCTAAGATCTTAAGGTAAAATATAATTTACCATTTATATATACCTATAGTTAATTCTCTAATAATAATTTAATATAAAGATTAATAAATGCTAGTTAAAGTTTAATAGAGTTATATTTGGAATAGTAATAAATGAGTTATTAAATAAATTAGTATATCAGTGCAAAGTAAATAAAAAGTGAAAGAGAGAGTATAATTCTTTAGTCTTGCACAGAAAAAGAAAAAGAGTAAAGTAAAAAAAAAATCCTAGCATAAGCTTATATAAAAATAACTATCTGTTTTTTAGTTGGAAATGGATTAGAGTTGTCATAAAGTTATAGGGCATATGTACTAAGTAGTGCAGTGGTAAGGGAAAGTGGTGTATAGATTAATTAATAAAATTAAGTAGTGATATAAATTAAAATTATTTATTTTAACAGATTAAAATTTTACTATATTTATTTTCTTTAGTAAAGATTATTTACAAGGATAGGAGGATAATCAAGAGAGTCAGTAATTAATTATCTAAGTTATACAGTTTTACTTCTATGAACCTATACCCTCCCCAAAAACATCCCCAAAAACTAGGTATTATAAATAATTCTAACTAGTTTTTTGGGGATTATTTCTACTCTTAAGGTAAAATATAATTAGAGCTGCAACCCTAGAATACTAAAGTATTAGAGTTAGGCCTGAAACAGCATTCAGAGGAAAGTGTAGCTTTATTATTGGGTATACTAGCTTACCTGTGGAAGAACGACGGCCACGAGGAGTGTAAAGATGTCCATCACCTTCAATCATACCAGCCAGCTGAGCTGGTGATACTGTAAAGCATGATGTTAGTACTGTAGGTACTACAGCCATTGTGAGACAGAATTCAGTTGTCTAGAAAGGAAGAACGAATTGGAAATACCCATACCTTGTTCTACGAATACACTTGCTACGATAAGAACGATAGCAGGTGGTAGAATCCAGAATGATACGTTGTTCAGTCGAGGGAATGCCATATCAGGAGCCCCAATCAGGATAGGATCTAATTTTATTTTAAGTAGATTAAAAAGTATTGATTGAAGGGGGAAAGCTTTATAGTTGTGAAGGTCTATGCTAATTATATTACCCTAACTATCTCTACAGTAGTATTAATTCTATCACTACAGATATGGTATTCCTTCTATATTTCTTTAAGTTAATATAAAGCAGTAGAGGATTATGTTACCTTATTGTCATCTACATATGGAGCCATTAATCTATACATAGTTATACTTACTACCTTTATAACGCCTATCTATGTACTAGCTAGTTGGAATAATGTATATCATAATGTACCTGCATTTATAATTGCTATATTTGTAGTGCTAGATATTCTTCTTTTTTGATATTTTATTTTAAGTACCTCCCTATTCTTTTTATTAATAATTACCTTCATTTGTTCGATCCACCGCATGTAGCTGTGAAGCTTCAGTCCTGTCAGAGGGTGAAGCCCGGAGAATAGAAGAAAGTAACCACTGTTGTCAGATCCCGTAGTGAGTCATAACAAAGTATTATAACCATCTGATGTGTGAATCTTTACACGAGTGTTAAATAGTAGCCGCAGTGCTTTCAAACAGTACTAGATGTGGACGTTGCTTCAGACTAAAACAGAAATCACCGTTGGACTTAATATGGAAGGATCCTTCAGCAATAGTAAATCCTACTACCATCCAAAAAACTAGTTAGAATTATTTAGGGTACAGACTGTGTAATTTATTTAATTTTATTTTAAGTAGAGGGTCTATTTAACAATATAATTCTAACTAATACCCTTTGTGGAATATGGATAGACTAAGTAAATAGCTATCTTATTATTTATTCTAATTCTCTTTAACCTAAAGGATAATAAATACTCTATTTATTTAACTGAGTGTCCTCCCTCCAATTAACTTGGGTTCCAAAGAGTTAAGATTAGTACTAGAGGGATTCCCCTTGTGTCCTCCTCCAATTAACTTACAAATAATAACTAAAGAATCAGAGTCCCAAAAACACTAGGAATTAGAATTCATTCTAATTAGTTTTTTGGGGGATTGTTAGAATAAGAATAAATTTAATTAAACAATTAAAATAAATTAATGTTTGTTCTCTCAAAGATGAGTAAAGTTAAAGAATTTAAAGGAGCTAGCGATTAATAATAAATAATCTTAGAATAATATTTTTATAATTATTTAACTCTTTTCCCTACTCTATTTATTTAACTCTTCAAAAGAATAATAGTTTATTGTAATCACTCTCCACTCCACTTTAGTGGCTAGTGGCTTAATAAATTATTTAATTATTTTGGTAGGGGTTATTAAAATTTAATTAAATTTTAATTAGGGCACCTATAATAACATTAAGACAAACTGATCTGATAGTTATAGTAGCTTAGAGTTCTTTATCTCATATGGCTGTATGTATATTAAGTATATTCTCTTATAGTATCACAGGTTTAACTGGTAGTTTAGTATTATCAGTAGCTCATGGTTTTGTATCATCAGGTCTACTTATTAAAGTAGGAGAAAGGGGAATAAGATTAAAAAGAAAGAAAGACTGTGTAATTTATTTAATTTTATTTTAAGTAGATTAAAAAAGTATTGATTGTCTTTATTTGCATCAACAAAATCTCAGTCTCAGTAAAGTATTTCTAGTGCATGTGTTAGAAGTGTTGTTGGTAGTACTCAGCAGTGAACTGGTATGTATAGAAAAGTATAATAAAGATTTAGAAAGTGGAGTAATAAGTAATGAATGTAAATTTTTAGAGTACCGTAGTGAAAACAATCTATATCTCTCTAATGAGGAATTAATATTATTGGGTTTAGAATTAGTTATTCTTCTATCAAATAACAGTAATTTAATAGAAGTTAAGGTAATAAAAAGGATAAATTAAAAAAGTACTTCCAACAAAGAGCCTAGTTTTTTTGGATAGATTTATAAACCATTCTATACTTTTATCTGTTATCTAGAAATTATACAAAGAGTTATTGAAAATGAAAAACAAGATTTTACTGTTATACATAGACATAATAATATATCTGATGCATACGTAGAAAGAATTATAAATACATTCCAACATCTTACATGAAAATGGGCGTTGTGTTCTAGTATTATATAATATATCTATAAACTCGAAGAATATAAAAATATAGCTAAAATAATACATAATACTATTCTTGATAGAGAATACCCTGCCGATTATATAGATAAAAGTACAAATATATTATATTCGGATTGATGCAAATGGTACTCGTCTTGACACTCCCCCTAAATTAAAAAAGTATTGATTGTCTTTATTTGCTTTTATCGGAGATTCCTCATTCTAGTAAACTTTATTACTATACAAATATATCGTATTATTCCCTTCATATCTTAAGGTTCCAATCCCCTTTAGCTTTACAAGTATTTGATGAGACTATATTTAAGATTAGAAGACTGATTATCCTCCAACCACGACCTCTTAGATTCTAAGTGGATTGTCTTAATACTCAGATAATCCAAAAAACTGTTCAATTCTTATGCATACTGGTGACGAACTAAAGAGATTTATTGCCATCAAAATTGAAAAGTGTGATCATTATAGTTATAAAATTACTGAGCTAACTGTAAAATCTCATAGATCCCAAAAAAACTAATTATTTCTGTCCACAATCCAATCCACTTTGTGGGCTGGGTCCTAGTTTTTTTTAGTTTAAGTAAAAAATCTATCCTTCGACAGTACAAACTGTGGATGGAGATATAAACCTAAAAGAGAGTTAAGATGTCTAAAACTGAGATAAAAATAATCGTTGCCTCTTCTTCTTATTTTATTTCTTTTATTTTTTTTTTTTATTAAAAAAGATAAAGGGCAAAAAGACAAAAAGAGGTAATTATTTATATTATTACTATTTAGTAAAGGTTATAGAATACATTAAGAAGTAAAAACAAGTTAACTTGGGGTAAAATTTTATAAAAAAGAAATTTAATTAAATTAAGGGTATATATTAAGCAAGTCTCCCTACTTTTATTTTAAAGAAAAAAGGGAGAGAAGAAGAGTAAAGTTTATTATATAATATTTAACACTTATGTCTGGAACAAAAATTAATTTAATTTAAATTAGAAATTAGTACCACTTTGTATCTAAAATTTTTAGATTTAAATCAGGACAATATAAAAATAGTTAATTATATATTTTTATTATATTAGACACAAAATTATTCCTATAGACAAATTCTAACTCCCATTACACTAACTCGCATTTGGGGTTATATTAAAAATCTCATTTATCATTATCCTCATTTGATGATTTACTCTCATTAATATTACTTTCAGGAGTATCATCTTGAGTTTTATCAGCCCACACATCATCTAATATTTTAGAGATAGAATCATCTCTTTTAATAGATTCTAAATCAACTGGGCTGGCAAACTCATCATGATAATTATAAATAGATTTATTAAACTCTTTTGGAGTCTTATCTACATTAGAATTATGATCATGATCGTAAGAACTTCCTTCACTTGACCAATAATTTTCATCATTAGGTTCATTATATCTTCTTACATCACGTTCTAAATCTTTATCTTCCATATATGCATCATTTATTCTATAGATATTAGGCTTAAATTTTGAATCTTTATCATGCTCATTCTTATATTCATGGGGAATATTTGAATTATCATGAGTATCAGTATCAAAAATAGTTGTAGGTGCTTGCTCTCTTAGAGCTCTCTTATTACTAATCATTTTATGGAATGCATCAAGTATTGGATGTCTACGCTGAGGTTCTTCTTCTTCATCATCTAAACTCACTGTAGCTCTATCTGCTTTAGTTTGTTTAGATGATTTATTTGTATCCTCTTGTTTATCTTTACCTTTATCATTTTTACCTTTATCATCTTCTGTTTGATGATCATTCACCTCAGATTTATGAGATTGAGGTTGATGATCACTAACATCAGATTTAGGAGATTGAGGTTGATTGTTAGAAGATTTATTAGATGATCCTTCAGCTGGATTTACATCATTTTTGGGACCTGGACCTTTACCTTTTTCATACTCATGTTCACTCCATGCTTTCTGATCATCAGCAGGAATATTTGCAGGGTCAATAGGAGTAGATTTTATTGGGTTTTTAGCTTCATTAAATGCATTTTCCATACTAAAGTTTTTAAGTGTATCTTTAACAGAAGGTGCATGTAATGGTGAGTTGTGTCCAGTACCAGCTACAGATTGTTTTAAATAACTTGTTTTCTCAAATGCTGCTGAGGGATCGAAGGGTCCGCTCGGTTTTGCAGGAGTGTGTACACCTGTACCATGTACAAATACATCGTGAGCTTCTTGAACCTCTCTTAACCTAGTCTCTCTCAACAATCTTTCACTGTTACTTTCACCAAATACAGCTAATCTTAATCTATTAAACCAGTTATCATGAGGATTATCCATTGTATATGGAAATTGTGCACGATTTACTGTATTTGGATTAGTTTGATCATGCATAAAATTATTGAACGCATCTGATGTATTTGCTCCAGATACCCAATGGAACGGATTGAACCAATTCAATGCTGTTCTGTAGTTACCTGTCACCATTGTAAGACCATCATATAACCAATATATGGGGTTTCTGTGTGTTCTTGCATCATTTATTTGTATATCAGGTTGATCACCAGGTGCACCTAATCCATTCTGTGGAACATTATTATTTACATTAGGAGTTCTATTCCATGGAAATAAATTTGTTATGATTGATGGATCTTTGTATACTGAAAATGCTGTGAATATTACTCCAAATGAGACAATTCCACCAACTACCCACCATACCCATGTAGGTACCCAACTATCTGTATGTGTCTTCCCTGTAAGTGACTCATATATTGTTGTGGGTATTTTACTGAAATTGGATTCTATCTTGGGTACGGTGTATCTGTCCATACTTCCTGAGGAGAATATATTTGGATTTACAGGTCTGGTGTCGTATGAGTTTGAGCCCCATCTCCATATTTTCCAATCTGGATCTGGTGGTGGTCTTGGTACTAGCCACTCATCAAATAGTCTGTAAATCCATCCAAATAATCTCTTTGTACCATAGTATAAAATATATTATATTTATTTTTTATAGTTACTTTACTAACTAAATAGTAAGTTTAGAGGTTTAGTGTATAGCTAATTTGATAATAACAATCCACCATCTTCATCTTAATAATAAGGAAGGTGTTTCTCCTTATTTTATACCTTTTTATTTATTTAATAATAAAAAGGGGAAAAAATGATAAATGGTATTAGTTATTGTAGTATTATTTTTATAGGTGCCAAGAGGAATTGAACCTCTGAAAAAAGTATTAACAGTACTCCACATTAACCACTCTGACATGGCACCCTAATTTTTATAAGTTAAAATATTTTATTTTTTTTAAGTATATGGTAGGCGTGACTCGAACACGCTAGGGCTCTTTCCCAAAAAGAGTAACAATCCACTTAGTCTTCTACCATTCTTGTTTTTATCCTTGCCCCCATACTCTTTTTCTTTTTAATTCTTAAAAAGAAATAATATAAAAAAAGGATCCCCCAAAAAACATCCCCAAAAACTAGGTATTATAAATAATTCTAACTAGTTTTTTTGGGGATTATTTCTACCGCGACCCTAGTTTTTTGGGTTTAAATAATAACAAAAACTTATTCTAATAATCTCTTTTAAGAATGGAACAAAATGGAACAATCTAAGTTGAGATAAATTTGTTTACCCCCTTATTATTTCTTGCTGCAACCCACCATTCAACTCAAAATTTAAGGTAAAACCCCCCCTTTTTTAATAATAATACAAAAAGGATTAATGACTAAATCACAAGTACAGGAAATCCGGTAATAAATCCAAAATCTTTTAAAATAAAATTTATCACGGAGAAGCTTATCAGTGGTATCATAAAGATGACCATCCAATTGACCTATTGTCTGATCAATCCCTCTATCCACACTTTCATCATTAAGTACTGTTCGAGTTGTGCTAAAATAACGCTTAGCATTTGCGTTTACAAACACCTTAAAACCTTGCCCTTGACAAGCTAAATCTTTGAGTTTCCCCCCTTAACTATGACGAGCAAGATGTTACGATGAGGCACGACGTCACATATACCATCATTAACTTTCTGTTCAATAACCATAATTAGTTTATTATAGACAATTATCCCCTTATAACTAGTTAATGTATTACATTAAATTCGTACATCCTTACTATAAAATAAACCTCAACCCTCGGATGTTTTATACATTTTATAATAGTTTGCTACAGAGCCACCTCGAACATATAGATTTATATCATACGCTGCTTTTAAATACACAAAGAAATACATTTTATAGCTCCCATAATCCTCTCCTCCATTGAAATAAATTTAAAGATTCTCCCTCCCTAAAAATAAAAGTTAAAATAAAAAGGATAAAGTGTGTTTTATTTAAATTGGTTAATGTAAGCCCAATTTGTTTTTGACAGTTAATTCGATTAAACCTTTTTGGATTATATAAGGATGTTTTTAAACTTAATTTCTCTTCCATATCAAAAGGATAAGCTTATCCTTTTTTTTTTTATTTAATAATTTGTATACAAATAAACGAATCACAACTTTATCCTCGAGTTAATATATACTATGGTTATTTGTCAGTATAGTTTATTGTTAGACACAAATAATACCCACTTTTAACTAAACTTTGGAGATATTAGAAGCAGCACCAATAGAAAAATATATTGTAACCTCTTTAGTGTCGACATTAGTAACCTCCACTTTCATAAAAGTTTTTTAAACCTTTGCGTTAATTAAATTTGCACTTTCGTCAACTGAGTTTAACTTGAAAGTATATCTCCCTAAAACAGGTTTATCTTGCTCCAAGTAAATAAAATGTTCAATGTATCTTTTGTCAATATCTAAACCAACAATATACATATGATGACTTCAAACTAAGAAACCTAAAAGACCAATAGAACCCATGGCATATAACATACCAACTTCACCAAAGATAGGTTTTTTACTATAAGTAGAAACAATATGAGAAATAATACCAAAACCAGGAATAATTAAAATATAAACTTCAGGATGACCAAAGAATCAAAATAAATGTTTATATAAAATAGGATCACCACCGGCACCAACTTCATAGAAACCAGTATTAAAATTTCTATCAATTAATAATAAAGTAACACCAGCAGTTAGAACAGGTAAAGATAATAATAATAAAATAGCAGTAAAGAAAACAGCTCAAACTATTGATTATTACTATAACTATCCTCTTACAAGAATACTGAGAGTTATAGGGGGAGTAGAAGCAGTAGTCGTATTGTTAAAGAAACATTTGCTTTGCCCATATCCTCTGGATATTATTTTAGCTTTTATAGCTTTAGTTCAATTTACCCAGACCCCACAAAAACTAGTTAGAATTAATTATAATTCCTAGTTTTTTGGGGAAGCTTTATTTTAATTAAATTGAGTGGTTTATCTCTCTTGTTTCTGCTCTTCTTTGTTGATGTGTAATTTCATTTGCACCTGGGTAACCATCGTAGACCACAACTATGGATTCATTCTTACATTAGCAATTAGTAGTGTGGGTGTATTTGGTACTCTTCTTGCTGGAGACTATAATCAATAAATCAATAATAATAAACTATTATATTAATTCTTTTATTTTAGTTAAAAACCGGGGGGGAACTGTTTACTGTATGTAACACTAACACAGTATTGGAGTAGTTATATTTCTACAAAGTATACCCTACAATTACAATCTTAACAGATATTAACAGAGATATTAACTTGTTATAAACTTCATAATGTTAAGTTATGATTAGGTATGGTAATAAAAAATGAGATATAAAGTAAGGAATAGTAAGCTTCTACTACTCAAACATATAAAAAAGTTTGGGGAAAAGTATATTCACAGTAATATAATGTGCAGTTTGACAGTGTAAGTGTAGTAGTTTAGCTCTTATAACTAAAAATAAATTAAATTTGGGTCTCCCTATCTTATAATTTATTTCAGGAGAGAGGGAGTTACATTATAGAATACACATTCTTTTTGTTTACTTTTTCTTTAAGAGAACTGAAAAAACATAAAAACTACTCTAAGACTATTTAGATTACTAGCGAAACTATAAAAGTTGTATAACCCTTGGATTCGGTGGTTATAGAAAGCAATGATCTCGTGATGCGAGAAATTGACTAAGAGAAAAAAAAAAATGAATAAATTCAATATCTTTTTATTCTTTTCATTATACACAATTGATTAGTTTTGTAAGAGTTCAAATAAGTAATAAATTTAATTTGGGGGGAAGGGTTAATTCTTTTATTTTAGTTAAAAACCATTGATCTTTTCTATCCAATAAAACACCAGTATATATATTTAGTTTAGTATTAATAGCTAAAGCTAAACTTTCTACATCTGATTTAGAATAACTGTTTGTGTATATTCTAACTCTATTTCTACCTTTATCAAAATTATATTTATTTTATATTTATCTTTTCTTTATGATTTTAATTTAGGTATATTCTATTTGTTAGCCGTATCATCTTTAGCAACTTAATTTATAAGGAATACTCTTAGCCGGATGCCGCCAGTACCAAAAATAGTAAGTTGTGATTTATATTTTTTATATGAAAGTGTAAGCTTTTTACTTCTTTTATGTTGAGGACTCCAATTATTTAATAATAATACATATTATTTACTCTCCTGTGACTGTGTAATTTATTTAATTTTATTTTAAGTAGAGGGTCCCCTATTAAATTTTATTTATTATCATAGCAATATATTTCTTATCTTATTACATCTTTATTAATTTAATTCATTTTATTTATTTTACACTTATAAATAGTAAACAATAATATTCCGTTTATATTAGTTATAAATCAAATTAAAAATAGCAATCATCCTATACACTAACCATTTTATGGAATTGTAGTATACCTAGCTATTTTAAAACAAATTATTATAATTTAATATAAACAAAAATTTAATATATAAAAATGGAAAATATATTAAAAAAAGGGAGGGTGTGATTTTTAATTAAATCAGCTACAGTACATCAATCTTAAAATTAAAAATTTTTACCCAAGGGACACTCTTATTTTACCAAAGAAAATAGTGATAAAAAGAAGAGTGACTTTATTATTTTTTTCAATTAACTATATTTTTATTCTTTAACATTACTCCCCCAAAAAACTAGTTAGAATTATTTCTAATTCCTAGTTTTTTGGGTCATTATTATTTATTATAATAGTTAAAATAACTTTATTATCTTTATTTTTCTTTTATATTCTCTTTAATCTTTAGCTTTACTCAAAAGGGGCTAGTCGTAGTTCAAATGATCTAGTTTTAGTTAGTTAAATAAAGAAGATAGTAAGTTACCTCTTCGATCTTTAGTTTCACTCATTAGACTGATTGCTAAAGTTCAAATTATTAATAGTTTGGGAATATAAACAAAAAATTAAATATATAAAATGGAAGACTAACCGTCCACCTATTTTTTTTATTATCTAATTTATTTTGTTCCCTCCCTCCCTAATTCTTTTATTTAAATATAATATAAAATTTTACTATAATTCCTTACAAAAATAATGTAGACTTAGTTGCTCACTTAATCTTATTTACTTTATTTACTTAACCTTCCCCAAAAAACTAATTATTTCTAATTCCTAGTTTTTTGGGATTAGCTAATTCAACTAAACTATTTTTTAATAAACTAACTAATGGTACTATAATTAAGAAATGTGCAAAGTATAGAACTGTATTTATTTGTTAAAATTCTATAAATGAAAACTCTATAAATAAAATTTTTACGTTGCTCCACCTCCTAGATAAAGGACAAATTGGAGGTACTGTTTACGGACGTTATGTTTCTTTAGTTTATACTTTATTCATGGAAAAAACAAAATAATATTGTAACAGCCAATAAGAGATTATATCCTTTTACAGAAGTGAATCCGTTTATGAGTTGGAGTGAGAAATTGTCAATGGTTTTATACGGTGATTCACCTGAAGCTAAGATCTTAAGGTAAAATATAATTTACCATTTATATATACCTATAGTTAATTCTCTAATAATAATTTAATATAAAGATTAATAAATGCTAGTTAAAGTTTAATAGAGTTATATTTGGAATAGTAATAAATGAGTTATTAAATAAATTAGTATATCAGTGCAAAGTAAATAAAAAGTGAAAGAGAGAGTATAATTCTTTAGTCTTGCACAGAAAAAGAAAAAGAGTAAAGTAAAAAAAAAAATCCTAGCAATAAGCTTATATAAAAATAACTATCTGTTTTTTAGTTGGAAATGGATTAGAGTTGTCATAAAGTTATAGGGCATATGTAACTAAGTAGTGCAGTGGTAAGAGGAAAGTGTGTATAGATTAAATATAATAAAAAATTAAAGTAGTGATATAAATTAAAATTATTTATTTTAACAGATTAAAATTTTACTATATTTTATTTTCTTTAGTAAAGATTATTTACAAGGATAGGAGGATAAATCAAGAGAGTCAGTAATTAATTATCTAAGTTATACAGTTTACTTCTATGAACCTATACCCTCCCCAAAAA
>MQVO02000209.1:0-14565 GCA_001986395.2 Irpex lacteus
ACTGTAAGTTCACAACAACCCTTCAGCCACACGCTTTGTTTGTTTGGACGGTCCAGTCGGCTACTTTAACAGATGCACTGAGATGACATGGTCGGAGTTTTCAAGTATAGGACAGTGACTGGTGTCGCTGTAATTCGATCCGTCGTCCGCAAGCTCAGGGACTCGTTCCTAGTAATACTAGCCAGAAACGTCAGTTCTTCAACACCATGGCAATCTTGTGAAAGCGCATGTGGAAGGGCAATACAGTTTTAGATCTACATACTCACACCCGGACAACAAGGTCTTCCCAGTGAGAGTCCATTGTATTTCACTGCACCCGACCTGCGGGCACTCATACAAAGTTCGCTGCCTTACTATAATGTACTACAGCGCGATGTTTGCAATATCAGTAATCTGAGTGCGGTGATGTACAGATTCAGCCAATCTTCGCGTTATAAACATTCGCCAGCCAATCAACAACCTGTCCCCCTCTTCGACCTGACCTCCTTCTTGACGCGCTGCCGTGCACCTGTAGAAGGCACGCGCAGTTCTCTTGGACATGAAGGTCATGCGTGGCTGCCCGGCTGAATACCACTGGCAGGCCACCCTAGATTGATGCCACTCATGATCTTGGCTGCAGAGTTTGTGTCTTTGTCATAGTTAGGTTCTGCTGAACCGAATAGGAAAAGACATTGGTCACCGGAATTCAACACGAGGTATCGGAGTGAATATGTCCTCGCTGCCTGCAAGTGTCCACGAGGCCCCACTCGCTGAACGGGGGCCACTGTTTTCAAGTCAGACCAGACATACTGACAGCAGGATACCGACCCGTGCTTCCGAACAATACGTCGGTGATCTGCTCTGCCAGTGTTACGATTTCTGAAGAATGAAGAATCGTTTCTTTGTGGGCAGGGCTTTTGGGACCCGCGAGATGTAACGTCCATGTCCCCAAAGCGTGGGAACACTGATCGGACTACAATTCAATAACTACTTTGTTATCATACTGTCTGACTCCATTCAACTGTAAGTATTCTAATCCGAGTCGGGCGCCTCCATCACTACTTACATTCACAAACTGATTTCTACAACAACAACGACTACTTCATTCTGTGTCCAAATTTCGCATACATATAACTATACCATGATATGATCTAGTTGCTGAGGCTGCGAGGGGGAAACAATCGTATGTATACAAATGCTGGAGGTGATACGAACGAGGGCGACCTGGCCTTAGAAATATTTTCAAACTCAGCAGCGCACGGTGCGAGAGCAACCTCCTCAAAGCCGCAGTTCAATTCCTGCTAATGTACCTTTTCCTCCTTCATCGACTTGGACTTTTTGGCAGGTTTTCCGTCATTTATTGCAGGAAGGGTTTAGTGATGTAGTAAGTGCGCTTACGTGCTTGCAGAACAAACAAACCCGTACAGGTTCTATCTTGCCTATTACGAATGGCGTAATGTTGATTACATCAGCGTGGACAAGGGACCTCCGGCAATTAGCGCTTAGAACCTCGCGGCGGACGCTCTCTCTCTCCGTCTCCTTGACCGTGACATTGCTGTCAGTGAAGCCGATATCTATTCAAGTTCTTATAGCTGTACCGGATAGCCTGTGCTACCAGATGCACTCCATGTCAAGTACCTCAATGAGCATGGCATATCACGACGATTCCCGAGGACCTGAGCCTTGACTAAGAACAGAGTCAGTATCATTGATCGTGTCTTGTATACAATGTTGGTGCGTACCTGATTATCTAAACGCTCTGCATTAGAGGGGAATTCGGACGGGATTCAGTGGGCAAACGTGGGTGCAGGGATCGTGAGAGGAGACGAGAGAAGGGAGGTATGATTTTATCGCACCCAAAGCCTGTATGTGTCACGTTCATCTCTTGATAAACCTTCCATCTCTCCATTGCAACCAGCAACGAACTCGACCATCTTCCCCTCATGCACCCCCATTAGCTTCTGGCAGGTACCCCCAGACAGTGTTAGATATCACGCAGTGTGACGCGAGGGTCCTTGCGGTGTCTCGTGCAAGCTCATGCTGCAGGGAGGCGTAGCGACGGGGGTAAGAGGGGATAACTCTGAGGCATTGATGCAGTGAATCCATTGCGTTAGTCGTTGAGTGTTGATACTGATTGCTGTATGTCCAGGATGCCTGTCACTTCCCAGGGACGGTCAACCCAAGCTTGTTAGGATAGGCATCTTTCATGATGGGGTACTGACAGAGTATTGTCGTCTCCCCCCCATATCTGTGGACTCACCCTCTTCGTCGCCCCATTCATCTTCAAGCCCATTGTCCGACTTGTCCCAGATCTACAAAACATACTCAGACAGCACCGAAACATGCGCGGATAGCATGCAGAACACACACGGTATCACACACCGACTGACCGGCGGAGGTACGGAGTGTTGCCTACAGAGTCAGACAAACAAGGCTGATGGTATGGATGAGGAATAGTCCGACGCCTTTGCGGAGTGAGTGGTCTGTTGGCTTGCCAAAATACGCTGGAATGCTTATGATACTGTATAGATGAACGGAGCACAAGAATGCTACAGGCCCCGACTACATACTTAGTCAGTTTGTCAAGAACAAGAACACAGAAGCTAGTCCCATCCGTACTCCGACCGCCAAATCTACGTGAGTTCGTTGTATTGTCGTTGTATTGCTTCATTGTACGTCTATGCCAGTAGCAGTCGCTGCCAACTCACTTGTTGTTCTTAATATGAGATTACGCGTAGACTGGTTGTTATATACAAGTCGTGAGTATCTACACCATATCTCGCTACATAAATCAAACTTTGTATAATTAGTTTGATAATATCGCTGCCAATATGCACGTTCAGAAATCGTTATCCCGCCGCTTTGACAGCCCTGCTCACACAAGTAAGAGCTACACGGCCAGGTGAAAAAGGATGAAACCGAGAAAGATACTTATCCACAGGATATCCGCAGGTTAACGAATGTATATATTCGATGATTAGCGCCATTTTGGCGCCCGAGAATATATCCTAGAGATATCCTACGTGTACTATGCTTCCACGGGAGGTGAACAAAACACTTGTAGTGAGTCAAGCGCTTACACGCCAAAAGTACCGTGACATTGCGTGACATAAGCGTAGATTTGGCGGGCGAAAAGTTACCTTCGTGCGGCCTTTCCTGTGCAATCGTTCCACCTCCAGAAAATCTGAAATCACAGTATGATATGAGGAAGATGTATCGCTAACATTGCGCAAAAATCCGAAGGCTGAGGCCTGAGGGCGAACGTAGAAGCGGCGGCATGCAGTGGTGACGCGTAAGACGATGTTTGCTCACTGAGTTGAAAATGATGCAAAGGCGGGTTGAGGGGATATTTCGGGTCAAGAATGAAAGATAGAGGTACGCCGTGTTCGGATCCATCAATCCGAGTCTTCTCATACACTAACAATACACCCTTCTTTATTCCAGCAGCGCGCCATAATGTGGTTAATTTTACTAAACCAATGCTTAACCTCCTGTGAAACAATTTCGGGCCATCGCTGGCGATCCATCTGGATTCTGGAAGAAGTTGTTCGCTTAGTCTGCTGTGTGTATCGGCTGCTAGTGCAATACGTATACCATCTTGGACCAAATGCACGCCGTCCCCTTCGATATTTCTGCAAAAACACACTCTCTTGGGCACGACTACTAACACCCCTGTTCACCTGACGATCTCTCCGCCGGGGTATCGTCCACGAACAGCTCAATCGATGTAGATCACGCACGTACGTCTCACCATCTGCCGTCTATCCCCTACTACCGGTAGTAATCGTTGTTTTTCAGGAACACTCAGAATGACCCGGACAGCTATTGCCTGATCGACCACCGCAAGGCACATCTAGCTTCAGTATATCGTGCTTGCACGCTGATAAGCTGCCACGGTGAAGCAGTGTGCGTCGCTAATAGATGCATGTGAAGAAACATGCAAAGCTATGAGTTCTTGTTCCTCGAATCATCAAGTTGACGTGAGTCTTTGTATACTTTCGCCGGCGGAATGACCACTGAACATCTGCGCTATATAGCTTAGCGAAACACCGAAATTGATCATCTTCACGTCCCTTGAACAAAACGTCGTCTCGCGTAGACCCTGAAGTCAGGTTACGTTTTTCCCTTCGTCGGTGCGCCGCCGTCACTCATCATCCTTGACTCCAAGATCATCTCAGCCTTCTGCAATACCAATACGGGGCGTATCTGGAATACGTCCAACGTCTGAATCCGCATTCCGAACATTCCGACCTCATGTCCGACGTAGGCGGAAATTTCTTAGGGAGTTCTATGCTGCCTCCTGTGAATTCGAACACTACGTCAGATGTAGGATTTTTTATGCTTAAAAAGGGTTAGAAAAACAGTGAACAATTGGTTATCATTTTTGCAATCCTAGATTTCGAGATAAAATGGTAGGTTGGAGCTCACATTTTATGGGCATGAAAATCTGAATCAAAAGTGAACGCTGCCTCATCTTTTGTGAGTTTTAAAAGCAAACTATGGTGTCACGTTTTTTGAACCGAAAAACACAATAGAAGTTCTTCGCTTTTGCTTACAGTTTTTATTTTGCTTTGTGATCAATTTTATGAACGTTTTTCTTGATTCAAAATAAATCAACAACAGATATGAAAAATTGAACCAGTTCGCTTGCGTTTTCCATAGCGAAAAAGAGTACTTGCGTGAAAGACTCGGAAGGAATTGTTCTAATACTTCTTTTAGCAATGAAAGAGAACGGAAAAGAATCTCAGGCTTCGCCGGTGTTTCTCTTTTGCCACGGACTTGTCCCAAAACGGTAACAAACCACCGCGCTGTCTGAAGTCTTTGGGTACGAGACTATGAGATCGTATTCCGCCGCGTTGACGGCTGCTCCCTCAAGTTAGATGCTTTTGTACTCCAGCGCTTACACTAACACAAACATGAACTGATTTTTACACGCACAATGACACAACTTCTTCTAACAATTCCTTGATCTCGACATAGCCCTACTATGTCTGTACCATCTTGTCCCATCGGCGAGCGGAAATGATTGCTTATGAATCAACAATCGAGCTTATACAGGACCAGGTGCCCCCGCTATAGAAAGCATTAAAACTCAGCAGCGCTTCAGCTTCCGGACGACTGGGCTGCGGGTTCGATTCCTGCCAATGCCATACTTAATTCGCAGATCCTCCGAAATGCCTGATAAGTACACAATAATACCATAGCTAGTATGCAGACATTGCCATTTTGATGTGGTATATACACTATATATAAACATGAGGAATCGTACTTACCGCTTGCCTGTTTGTACTTGTGCGACATCGAACTCTATCGAAATTCATCAAGTAAGCGCTGGACGGGAATTCGAACGTTTGAAGTTGTACCACCCTAGGTCTTTGACTCATTACACCCTCCTCGCTACCCTGATGGCCTTTCAAGACCTTGTAAAACACCCTCTTTGGTTTGATGATGGCAGCATAGTCATCATAGTAGAGAATACCGGGTTCCGTGTACATCGCACACTGCTTGCCTCACATTCTGAGGTCTTTCGTCAGATGTTTTCTCTCCCTCAGCCCGAAACTCCCGCAGAAGGCTTGATAGAAGACTGTTCCATTGTTCGGCTTGCACAAGACAGGGTGCAAGACATATCCGTTATCCTCTCCATTCTTTATGACCCTACATTGCGGTGAGAAATTCCATGATCCATTCCAAGAAGGCTTACCAATATTGCTTGCTGCTGGCAGCTTCTACGATTATCAAGTGCCTTTACACTTTAAAGAGGTCGCCGTTGCCCTTGAAATGGCAATCAAGTACTCATTCAACACTATCCGACAACATGCCCTTCGCAGAATGTCTTTCTTCTATCCAAAGGACATTGCCAGCACAGTGGATACCAAGCACTGTATCCATCTTTTTCCGAATCAGCGAGAAGAAACCCCTTGTCTTCTTTGGGACAATCCTTACAATCAAGATGCACCTGCCGTCCTCCACCTTGCTTTAAAGCATGGTCTCGATGACCTCCTTCCCATGGCGTTGTATGCATGTGCTACCTTCATGCGACTCGACCAGCTTACTACTTTTCCGTACGAAGGGACCCCTACTCTGACCCATACCGAGATTATCACTTGCGTACATGCACGCGAATTCCTGTGGGACCAGCGAAGGAGCCTTCTCCAAATTTTTACCCGCTGGGTCGATTCCCCTCAGTGTTTATTCTCGGGTTATGAACGAAAGGACCATCAATGCGCATCTGCAGCACAAAGACGGGCTTTTGAGCTAGTTGACAAGGATATATGCTGGAAAATGCTGGATCCGGCATCTAACTTTGTCCCCGACGCACCGCAGTATCCATCGTCGGCGCCGTCACTATGTGAATATTGCATCGAACATACGAGGGAGGCCATATTCGATCTACAACAAGCCACCTGGGATACTCTTCGTAAGCAGGATTGGGCTTGACGCCTATGAGCGGTGAGTTCTCAACCTCATCGCCAGCGCGCCGCAGCGCAAGTAGCCAACGTTTTTGCCGGTTCTAACAGCCAGCTCGCAGGATCATCGTACCTATCGTATCATAACGGGCAGCCTTGCGTATCACTACATGAACCCCCAGTGATTTGACACCCCATACATAACGCAGGCTTGTGTCTCTGTCGTTCACGCGTTCCTCTCGTTCTGTCTTTGTTTTTTTTTGTATTATACCTCTTCACTTCTCATCGCTCAGCCAACCTGCCATATGCACATACAGCAGCATTATACACTCGATTTATTTGCGCATGTCTTCTCCAGTTACTTGAAATGACTTTCAATAAAATTACAAGGATAAAATATTTTATAGCGAAGGAAGTACAGAATGTAATGGCAAGTGCAAGGTGACGTGCGCAAATAAACGGACAACATATATATTAAGCTTAATCTACTGCGGAAAAAGAAGGGTTGGGGATGGAAGCTGCATAACAAGAAATACTACACAAGATGAAACCTAACCATAGCTAAAATTTGAAGACACATACATTACAAAGTACGAGCTGTAGGGGAAAAATGGTCAGGCGCCAAACGAAGGATAATCCGTGTGGGTGATTCAGTGGGTGATTCATATGGGTGATTCCTGCGGGTGGTTCGTGTGGGTGACTTAGTGGGTGGTTCATTCCGCAGCTCCTACCGGGTGATTCATCGGGTGATTCATGCGGGGTTATTCAGTGGGTAGACCACATGGGTTATCCTTGCGGGTGATCCGTGTGGGTGACTTAGTGGGTGGCTCATTCCGCGCCTCTTACCGGGACTCATATGGGCGATCTGTGAGGGTGATTCATTTGGGTGACTTAGTTGGTGGTTCATTCCGCAACTCCTACCTTAATGCGCGCCACCTGCAATTAGCAAACTCAGCAGCTCTCCCTGCAGGAATCGTACTTGCCGCTTGTCGGCCTGCTCAAAACAAGTCATTGTATGTTCTAATCCTGCACGGGAGCAATCGCGGAGAACGCACCCACAAGTGTCAAGTTACGTACAAATGTCTACGAATGTAGGTACGGGATTGAAGTTGCCAAGCTTCGTCAAGTTCGAGGACCGACCATCTGAACAACGATGCGGAACACCCGACGTCACGCGCCATATCCGACTGCACGTCTTGCATGGTTGAACGATCTCACTTAGAGCCTGAGACTATACGCTCGCATGCCGTCAATAGAGTTGTAGAGTCGATGCGAGGAAGCGCCGGCATGTACAATTCCCTTTTTCCTGATGTAGAGCAAAGGAAGACATGTCGCAAGAGACCGTGACTATGGTAGGACAGGGTTCATGTCCGAGTTCTTCACTGGCGGAAACTGATCCACACAGCCGTTTACTGTCGGCTTTCCTCGAGCTGACATTCATCTTCTTCTCGCACCTGACCTACTGCATCAGGTAATCAAGGTGGCGTTCAAAGACCATTTAGTTACATGGGTCGAGGAGTACCTTGTGTTAATTCATGGCCGGGTGGGTGCTGCTGCAATAATGGCAGATATAGATCGTCGGTACGTACATGTCTTCATTATATGTGTACTGTTATTTACCTCAGACATTGTAGCATTGCAGCAGTACCGCATTTCCCTGGGCTGCGTCGATTCCCCGAAGGCCGATATTTCAAGCAATGGACCGGGTGACGACTCCAAAGCTCTGATGAAGGTAAGTAGTTGTTACCTACTATCATTTGATCCCACTAAATAGCGATAAGGTTTGGTTACCTGCTATATCGGGTTACGTGCCACCGCGGATGGTTCAGACTAGGCTCGTAACCAGCCGGTCTGACTTCAGACCGGCTGGTACAGTTTCACTCATAGTAAGTAAAACGGACAGTATTTTGGGAACTGAGTGCTAACTTGCTCAACAACTAGGATTACTTGCGTGTTCATTGCAGCAACGAGCTGCCGGAGAACATGATGCACAATCATGCTGAGTATTAAGAGGTGTTGGCGGCCGCTCGCGAGTCCCTTACACAAGGACGTTCCAAGATCAAGAAAACAGTAAGCTATCTTCTTATACAGGTCGTAGGAAATCACTTCATTCCGTATGTAGATTCGAACTAGTGTCAAGCCTGCTGCCCCCGCAAACAAATGGAACATCTACGACCTCGCCGCCAATATTCTCAAGGGTACAAACACTGTGCCGACGATCAAGGTCTGCGCCCGGCTCGCATTAATGGTGTGTGATTGAGTTTGATGATTCTTGAGTTGACCTGACGTACGTCATAGCGTGCCGTCTTCACCAAAGACGAAGACAAGCTTGATAAATTCTGGGAGACAATCGACGAGTTGCTCGACAATGTCCGGACTATTGCGGCTGGCAACCAGGTTTACGAGAATAAGTACGTATCTGGCATTGATACCATCTCATTCCCCTGAGTACTGCTGACAATATCATATATTGCTTTCCAGTTATCTCGAGGAAGATCGCGCGACGTACGGTGTTCGTACCAGCTACGATATCGCTCAAGATTAGAGTTTTGTGAACTGTTCGAGACGGGTTTCTTCTTCGTTCGCTTAACGTCGTGCTGATACCCATGAAATGAATCACGGCGGCCCGCATTAATATATGTCAATTTGTCTTTGAGATTAGAATACCATTGCTTTTTTGTCAACTACCTGCTGTGTGCGATGCTCGATTTATACAGTCTCGATGCGACAAGTAATACTAATGGACTGTATGGGGAAATGGTATTGATCATGCATGGCGCAACGGATGCTCGCCACAAAATGACATCTCACACTCATAATCAATGATACATGTATTGCAGGTGTAGTCAGCTATATACACATGCGGAATCACCTCGTCGGCAGCTGAGCCTGGAGCCATCATGCACCCAGACGCGTCAAAAGCTGGCCGACAGCTGGATACTCGCTGATGCGTACGTGCGCTTATCAGCTATGGCAGAGTTGTGGTCCCGCTTGCGGCCAGCTGTTCAACAACACGCGGTGTACGTTTCTTGAGCTGGCCACACGAATGTCCGCATTATAGTACGTAGTCACATTCAGCAGCAAAAAAAAGTGTATTGCATGATTGCTACATACATCAGGAGTACGGATGGCATGATAGATAAGATATGAATTGGTAAGGCGATGCATAAAGCTGAATTTTGTGAGGGATCCGCGGCTAATTAGGTACGCACATTAACAGAGCCGACGAATCGTGAGGCGTTTCGTATAGAAAGACTATCCGGCTGGGTCAGAACATATATACACTTAATGTAGACGATGATCTCGTACCTTTCCCGTGGTGATTTATAGCTTGGCTGAGAAAGAGAGACGAGAATCTGGCCGGTGGATGATATTCTTCAAGTTGCTGTACCAGAGGGTGGCATCGACGACGTTTTACACTTAATACTGTTCGTATTGGTGGTAATCGCCGATGCCTAGTCGCAGTACTGGGGCCGCACACAGCTCGCTTATAGTGCCGTAGAGACGAAAGTGACAGTAATGCCGTTGTGAAGTATGCCGTGCGTTTTCCCGACGTCGTTCTTGGTGAAAGAGGCCCGGGCTCCGTAGTACGAACAGAAATAACGTCAGTAACAGTGACTAAGAGGTTATTGGTGAAATTTACTTACGTTCTGCAAGTCAATGAGACATCTGAGAGATGGAATTCGAGTGGCCGATGTAAACGTTGACTCCATCAGCAAACCCGTAGCGCTCTGCACTTGAAGCCTCTGAGCTGCTCTGAATGATCTGAACGCCCTGATCACACCGCTTCAGAACATGTCAGTCTCTCAGGATGTCAACCAGCTGCGCCATAAAGTCAGTTCATTCACAGCTCACAGATAATAGTTGTATACATACTGTGTGATGTATTTAGGGATATTCTACTGTATATCTAATGAAAAACGTGTACAGGAAGCTGTTCCTAAGCGGAAGTCTGCGCGATGGCTATAGGCGACCTTAGTATTGTGAGATGGGGGCTGCTGCACATAAGCTGAGATAGGTGTGATTAACGGAAAGCACCGCCGCTAAGCTGGTGTGCACGCCTGGGGTGAAAACAGCAGTTTGTCTGTGCATACAATGGGCACACACACTGCTCCTCAGGGCTGTAGATGGGAAGCAAACTGGACATACCGTTCAATTGACCTCGCTTTCGTACACATCTCGTCTCCCTGGCGTGCCTGTTTTCCTTCTTTTCGTCACCACAGCCAGTCGTATTCCTTGTGGACTGAAGAGGCGGCGAAAACTGAACGGTTAGTTGCTTGCATTGAAGTTCGAAGCGATGACAACCGAGGATCTTGAATCATTGAGCGGCGGGTGTTTCATGAAGAGACCACAGTGCCAGCACCAGAGGTTCGTATAGAGCAGCCTTGTAATGTGTTTTGACGAGGAAAGAGAGCGAAGACCAAGGCGAGGTGTTCTTGTCAAGCCAGGTTGCCGTGAGAACTTGAACAGACGTCAGAACAGATGTCTTGAGATATTGAGGGCTTGAAGCTCCAGCACTGCGGAAGCAGCCACAACTCACTGTTCGCAGTTTGTACAGACTTGGAGCGGGAGCAGCATGATTGCTTGTGGAGGGTGCGCGGTTGTCGTGGTAAGTGGAAGAGCATGCCGGCGCTGTTGTGATCATGAATCGACAACATCAGCAAAATGACATCGGTCTTTGGTGTCTTGGGGAAGAAAACAAAAGACGCGCAAGACACAGAATACACGCAAGACGAAGTGTCTTCCAAAATACATGTCACGTCTTGGGAGAAGATGCGCAAGACACAAAACGTTGCTCTCAACGCCATTGAAAGATACCACCCAATTCAACTTGATACGTATTTTACACATCTTTGGAAGGTCTTAGCGTAAAATTCAGATATGTTGCGTAAATTTAATATCAATGCTTTTATTTCGGGAACTGTCTACTAGACATGCTTTGATGTGCGCGTACTATGTCATAAATACAGCTACGATCAGTAATGACACGCGAGATGAAAACGTGCATCAGTAGGACGTCAGCTCTTACCAGGAGGCAAAGCATCTCAAGAAGGGACTCACCGTGATAGAAGTTCTTCAACTGCGTCTTCGTGTTTGTCAAGGGCCAGTGATGGGATCTGAGCGGACATGATAATCCCACCCGTCGTCGTTCAACTCGTCGTCGTCGGCCGGAGTTAGCTCGATGGTAGAAGCGCGCTCCTTCTCTTTGTGCGTCCTATGTCGTTTTGCGTTCCACTCGGCTCTGAGTTTCAGGGCGGCTGCGAAGATTGATGCCCACTGCGCACTGCGCACTGTCAAGTGCTTCAATGTACTTCTGCAAGATTTTCTGCCGCTTATCCTTGACATTAGCACCATCGTAGTCGACAATATGCTGGTCGTCGCGCCATTTCTCGACTGAGAACCACTTCTCCATGCCCGAAGGCGTATTCTTTTCACCCTCGCACCAGAATGCGAGTCCTCGCTCAGCCTAGGTAGATGTGTAAGTAAGTCGATTACAAATTTACGCAGCATATTATCACTCACAGCCATAACTGCAAGCATCAAGGCCCCCACCTGTGGGGGACTGCAATAGTCGTCGATGTCATCGACATCGATGCTGCAAGCCTCAAGGTGGGCACCGAGCACATAGAAAACGACCGGGAACTTGAAGAATCCCTAACAAAGAAGCCATCAAACCGTCAGTATTCCTGCGAGGCACCCCGTAAGTACCGCTCACTCTTCGATGATTTGCGTCAGCCCATTCGTTCCACCAGAACGGGCGCATCAAATCGTTCACCTTACCAAGGAGAAGCTTGATCTCCTCACTGACCCTGTTCTTCAGCTTGACCTTATAACGGGGGTCTGTATCTGCGATGCCCTGATCAAGTAGCTCACGTCGAATTTCCTCTTGCAGAAGTGCCACGTAATAATCAGCCGCAGCTTTCCCGCTCGTGCCGAGTTCATTTCGCCATTCGCGCAACCGTATTAGAATCTCACAAGGATGAAGTCAGTGAGTAGTCAATTATCCCCGAAGCCATTCTGCACTTACTATCTCGTAGGGCGGTTCCTTCTCGCGAAGCTGAATGTCAGTGCCACTGTCATCTTCTACACCATCCACAACGGCTTGAGCAAGTTCGGGAGCCGGGTTCGTGAACGGCAACAGTCTGGCGGTAAGCAGTTTTGCGTTGATACTGACGTTCCCGAATTTCTGAAACATCAGACGTATGGCAGGTTCGAGATCTTCGAGCTCATAACGTCGACGCCGTCCTTTTTGACCAGCAGCCTTGCCGGAGTTCTTAGTAGGACCAGATCTGAGGCGCGGAGTTTGAGACCTCGACCCTGACTGTAAGTTCGCTGCGTTCAAGTTCACGCGCGTCGGCATACGTATCGCCATGCTCGTTCTGAGCAAGTTAGCATTACCCTCGGACTGCTGGTACTCGAAGGTCAACAGGTCAGTAACAAGATTAATATTCATACATAAATGATCACGGGCGCTTACAGATGATGTGGCACGCTCGGTAGGCATAATATCACGCTGTCCGGTCTGAGAGGCTGCAACCACACTAGTACTGCCCCTCGCCCCCGTAGACAGTGTTGACGTCGGCACTGCCAGTGCTGGTGCCCTAGGCTGTGACGTGGGAACGACGGCCTGAGATTGTTCTAGACGAGCGGAGTGAACCCTAACATGTGAGTGCCAGCTCAATGAAGGTAATGAAGAACTGGCGGCTGATAGATCTGGTGCAGGTGTTTCCCTTTGCACTGTATTCTCATCGTCATCATCGGCAAATCCACCGTAGCTGATCGACATCCCTGTAGTGGCATCGACATCAGGTCCATCGGCCTCAGGAGCTACATTCATGGCAGTCGGAGTGAGTCGCTGGCCAGGTGTAGTTGAGCGACTGGCTGCCAATGGGAGATTCGCCCGTCTGCTTCGAGTTTCCGCGAGATGTCCCGGAGTGTCCCATGCATCATTCAGACCCGAGTAAGGGGGATTTGGACCAACTCTATCGCCACTGTTCCTCCGAATCTTTTTTGAAGGCATGCTGCAAAAGACACGTCGTACAACACATGAGGCATACATGCATACAAACGATGAGCTAGATATGGAAGTGGCACGTACACTTCTCGCAGGTCGGTCCCGCTCTTTCGTTTTCCCACAACTGCTCGAGCATTGATGACATCTTGTCTTCCTCGTTTTGCAGGTTTCTTTCCACGCGGTTGAGGCAAAGGATCGACATCCCGTGGCTCCATCTCTTCCTCACTCTCGTAGTCTTTTTCGCTTACAACGTACTCACTCCCACTACCCTCCTCTTCGACACCTTCCTCAACCTCATTACCCTCTGGAGAATGTTTACCTTGTAGATCGGGTACTATATATAAGTACTATGAGTGAGTAGGCAATACTGATGTATACGTATTTACTGACCTGTGTTATCTTCGCCGATAGATCATCAGTAAAAGCGCGCAGCGCTTTTACTCCTGAAGGCTGCCGAAAGCACTGATGGTACTCGTCAAGCGCCTGGACTTCCGACCAGTGCGGTTCAGCGGTGTAGGCGGGTTCAGCACGGTAAGTGGTCGGGCATGTATAGTCCAGCTTGAAATGTAGGTCAATTATTGTATAATATACAGTATCATATAGTGTATAGTTTCAATCGGCTACACACCGTGGTGCTACTATGGCGTTCAGAAAACTCTATACCACATTACCACATTGCTGAGTGAACAGCTTAAGCTTGAGGCTGTTGGTGTCATCGTAGGAAGGATGGTGGGTGTAAAGTAGAATCGACAGATACAGGACAAGCCTTCGCTGCTCACCTAATCATACCACACGTGCGTCTTTGTTTGCGGGCTACTTGAGCGCAGTCACGGTAGTCCGAGCTCGTCTAGAAAGCACGCACCTGGTACACCTGTACTTCTTAATTGGGGGTGAGCTCTCCAAAATCTATGCAGCGCGGATGAGGTTGCATAAGACGCACGGAGGCCCGGCTTGAGAGGGCATTGCGAACCGATACAAGAGCGAGACAGCCTGGCAGTGGCCGGCAGAGAAATCCTGATAGATCAGGTTATAGATTCGAGCTAGGTTAGGTTAGGTTAGGTTAGGTTAGGTTAGGTTAGGTTAGGTTAGGTTAGGTTAGGTTAGGTTAGGTTAGGTTAGGTTAGGTTAGGTTAGGTTAGGTTAGGTTAGGTTAGGTTAGGTTAG
>MQVO02000309.1:0-10576 GCA_001986395.2 Irpex lacteus
AATCCTCTCCTCCATTGAAATAAATTTAAAGATTCTCCCTCCCTAAAAATAAAAGTTAAAATAAAAAGGATAAAGTGTGTTTTATTTAAATTGGTTAATGTAAGCCCAATTTGTTTTTGACAGTTAATTCGATTAAACCTTTTTGATTATATAAGGATGTTTTTTAAACTTAATTTCTCTTCCATATCAAAAGGATAAGCTTATCCTTTTTTTTTTTTTTAATAATTTGTATACAAATAAACGAATCACAACTTTATCCTCGAGTTAATATATACTATGGTTATTTGTCAGTATAGTTTATTGTTAGACACAAATAATACCCACTTTTAACTAAACTTTGGAGATATTACTATAGAAAAATATATTGTAACTCTTTAGTGTCGACATTAGTAACCTCCACTTTCATAAAAGTTTTTTAAACCTTTGCGTTAATTAAATTTGCACTTTCGTCAACTGAGTTTAACTTGAAAGTATATCTCCCTAAAAACAGGTTTATCTTGCTCCAAGTAAATAAAATGTTCAATGTATCTTTTGTCAATATCTAAACCAACAATATACATATGATGACTTCAAACTAAGAAACCTAAAAGACCAATAGAACCCATGGCATATAACATACCAACTTCACCAAAGATAGGTTTTTTACTATAAGTAGAAACAATATGAGAAATAATACCAAAACCAGGAATAATTAAAATATAAACTTCAGGATGACCAAAGAATCAAAATAAATGTTTATATAAAATAGGATCACCACCGGCACCAACTTCATAGAAACCAGTATTAAAATTTCTATCAATTAATAATAAAGTAACACCAGCAGTTAGAACAGGTAAAGATAATAATAATAAAATAGCAGTAAAGAAAACAGCTCAAACTATTGATTATTACTATAACTATCCTCTTACAAGAATACTGAGAGTTATAGGGGGAGTAGAAGCAGTAGTCGTATTGTTAAAGAAACATTTGCTTTGCCCATATCCTCTGGATATTATTTTAGCTTTTATAGCTTTAGTTCAATTTACCCAGACCCCACAAAAACTAGTTAGAATTAATTATAATTCCTAGTTTTTTGGGAAGCTTTATTTTAATTAAATTGAGTGGTTTATCTCTCTTGTTTCTGCTCTTCTTTGTTGATGTGTAATTTCATTTGCACCTGGGTAACCATCGTAGACCACAACTATGGATTCATTCTTACATTAGCAATTAGTAGTGTGGGTGTATTTGGTACTCTTCTTGCTGGAGACTATAATCAATAAATCAATAATAATAAACTATTATATTAATTCTTTTATTTTAGTTAAAAACCGGGGGGGAACTGTTTACTGTATGTAACACTAACACAGTATTGAGTAGTTATATTTCTACAAAGTATACCCTACAATTACAATCTTAACAGATATTAACAGAGATATTAACTTGTTATAAACTTCATAATGTTAAGTTATGATTAGGTATGGTAATAAAAAATGAGATATAAAGTAAGGAATAGTAAGCTTCTACTACTCAAACATATAAAAAAGTTTGGGGAAAGTATATTCACAGTAATATAATGTGCAGTTTGACAGTGTAAGTGTAGTAGTTTAGCTCTTATAACTAAAAATAAATTAAATTTGGGTCTCCCTATCTTATAATTTATTTCAGGAGAGAGGGAGTTACATTATAGAATACACATTCTTTTTGTTTACTTTTTCTTTAAGAGAACTGAAAAAACATAAAAACTACTCTAAGACTATTTAGATTACTAGCGAAACTATAAAAGTTGTATAACCCTTGGATTCGGTGGTTATAGAAAGCAATGATCTCGTGATGCGAGAAATTGACTAAGAGAAAAAATAATAAAAATGAATAAATTCAATATCTTTTTATTCTTTCATTATACACAATTGATTAGTTTTGTAAGAGTTCAAATAAGTAATAAATTTAATTTGGGGGGAAGGGTTAATTCTTTTATTTTAGTTAAAAACCATTGATCTTTTCTATCCAATAAAACACCAGTATATATATTTAGTTTAGTATTAATAGCTAAAGCTAAACTTTCTACATCTGATTTAGAATAACTGTTTGTGTATATTCTAACTCTATTTCTACCTTTATCAAAATTATATTTATTTTATATTTATCTTTTCTTTATGATTTTAATTTAGGTATATTCTATTTGTTAGCCGTATCATCTTTAGCAACTTAATTTATAAGGAATACTCTTAGCCGGATGCCGCCAGTACCAAAATAATAGTAAGTTGTGATTTATATTTTTTATATGAAAGTGTAAGCTTTTTACTTCTTTTATGTTGAGGACTCCAATTATTTAATAATAATACATATTATTTACTCTCCTGTGACTGTGTAATTTATTTAATTTTATTTTAAGTAGAGGGTCCCCCTATTAAATTTTATTTATTATCATAGCAATATATTTCTTATCTTATTACATCTTTATTAATTTAATTCATTTTATTTATTTTACACTTATAAATAGTAAACAATAATATTCCGTTTATATTAGTTATAAATCAAATTAAAAATAGCAATCAATCCTATACACTAACCATTTTATGGAATTGTAGTATACCTAGCTATTTTAAAAACAAATTATTATAATTTAATATAAACAAAAATTTAATATATAAAAATGGAAAATATATTAAAAAAAGGGAGGGTGTGATTTTTAATTAAATCAGCTACAGTACATCAATCTTTAAAATTAAAAAATTTTTACCCAAGGGACACTCTTATTTTACCAAAGAAAATAGTGATAAAAAGAAGAGTGACTTTATTATTTTTCTTCAATTAACTATATTTTTATTCTTTAACATTACTCCCCAAAAAACTAGTTAGAATTATTTCTAATTCCTAGTTTTTTGGGTCATTATTATTTATTATAATAGTTAAAATAACTTTATTATCTTTATTTTTCTTTATATTCTCTTTAATCTTTAGCTTTACTCAAAAGGGGCTAGTCGTAGTTCAAATGATCTAGTTTTAGTTAGTTAAATAAAGAAGATAGTAAAGTTACCTCTTCGATCTTTAGTTTCACTCATTAGACTGATTGCTAAAGTTCAAATTATTAATAGTTTGGGAATATAAACAAAAATTAAATATATAAAATGGAAGACTAACCGTCCACCTATTTTTTTTATTATCTAATTTATTTTGTTCCCTCCCTCCCTAATTCTTTTATTTAAATATAATATAAAATTTTACTATAATTCCTTACAAAAATAATGTAGACTTAGTTGCTCACTTAATCTTATTTACTTTATTTACTTAACCTTCCCAAAAAACTAATTATTTCTAATTCCTAGTTTTTTGGGATTAGCTAATTCAACTAAACTATTTTTTAATAAACTAACTAATGGTACTATAATTAAGAAATGTGCAAAGTATAGAACTGTATTTATTTGTTAAAATTCTATAAATGAAAACTCTATAAATAAAATTTTTACGTTGCTCCACCTCCTAGATAAAGGACAAATTGGAGGTACTGTTTACGGACGTTATGTTTCTTTAGTTTATACTTTATTCATGGAAAAACAAAATAATATTGTAACAGCCAATAAGAGATTATATCCTTTTACAGAAGTGAATCCGTTTATGAGTTGGAGTGAGAAATTGTCAATGGTTTTATACGGTGATTCACCTGAAGCTAAGATCTTAAGGTAAAATATAATTTACCATTTATATATACCTATAGTTAATTCTCTAATAATAATTTAATATAAAGATTAATAAATGCTAGTTAAAGTTTAATAGAGTTATATTTGGAATAGTAATAAATGAGTTATTAAATAAATTAGTATATCAGTGCAAAGTAAATAAAAAGTGAAAGAGAGAGTATAATTCTTTAGTCTTGCACAGAAAAAGAAAAAGAGTAAAGTAAAAAAAAAATCCTAGCAATAAGCTTATATAAAAATAACTATCTGTTTTTTAGTTGGAAATGGATTAGAGTTGTCATAAAGTTATAGGGCATATGTAACTAAGTAGTGCAGTGGTAAGAGGAAAGTGTGTATAGATTAAATATAATAAAAAATTAAAGTAGTGATATAAATTAAAATTATTTATTTTAACAGATTAAAATTTTACTATATTTATTTTCTTTAGTAAAGATTATTTACAAGGATAGGAGGATAAATCAAGAGAGTCAGTAATTAATTATCTAAGTTATACAGTTTACTTCTATGAACCTATACCCTCCCCAAAAAACATCCCCAAAAACTAGGTATTATAAATAATTCTAACTAGTTTTTTTGGGGATTATTTCTACTCTTAAGGTAAAATATAATTAGAGCTGCAACCCTAGAATACTAAAGTATTAGAGTTAGGCCTGAAACAGCATTCAGAGGAAAGTGTAGCTTTATTATTGGGTATACTAGCTTACCTGTGGAAGAACGACGGCCACGAGGAGTGTAAAGATGTCCATCACCTTCAATCATACCAGCCAGCTGAGCTGGTGATACTGTAAAGCATGATGTTAGTACTGTAGGTACTACAGCCATTGTGAGACAGAATTCAGTTGTCTAGAAAGGAAGAACGAATTGGAAATACCCATACCTTGTTCTACGAATACACTTGCTACGATAAGAACGATAGCAGGTGGTAGAATCCAGAATGATACGTTGTTCAGTCGAGGGAATGCCATATCAGGAGCCCCAATCAGGATAGGATCTAATTTTATTTTAAGTAGATTAAAAAAGTATTGATTGAAGGGGGGAAAGCTTTATAGTTGTGAAGGTCTATGCTAATTATATTACCCTAACTATCTCTACAGTAGTATTAATTCTATCACTACAGATATGGTATTCCTTCTATATTTCTTTAAGTTAATATAAAGCAGTAGAGGATTATGTTACCTTATTGTCATCTACATATGGAGCCATTAATCTATACATAGTTATACTTACTACCTTTATAACGCCTATCTATGTACTAGCTAGTTGGAATAATGTATATCATAATGTACCTGCATTTATAATTGCTATATTTGTAGTGCTAGATATTCTTCTTTTTGATATTTTATTTTAAGTACCTCCCCTATTCTTTTTATTAATAATTACCTTCATTTGTTCGATCCACCGCATGTAGCTGTGAAGCTTCAGTCCTGTCAGAGGGTGAAGCCCGGAGAATAGAAGAAAGTAACCACTGTTGTCAGATCCCGTAGTGAAGTCATAACCAAAGTATTATAACCATCTGATGTGTGAATCTTTACACGAGTGTTAAATAGTAGCCGCAGTGCTTCAAACAGTACTAGATGTGGACGTTGCTTCAGACTAAAACAGAAATCACCGTTGGACTTAATATGGAAGGATCCTTCAGCAATAGTAAATCCTACTACCATCCAAAAAAACTAGTTAGAATTATTTTAGGGTACAGACTGTGTAATTTATTTAATTTTATTTTAAGTAGAGGGTCTATTTAACAATATAATTCTAACTAATACCCTTTGTGGAATATGGATAGACTAAGTAAATAGCTATCTTATTATTTATTCTAATTCTCTTTAACCTAAAGGATAATAAATACTCTATTTATTTAACTGAGTGTCCTCCCTCCAATTAACTTGGGTTCCAAAGAGTTAAGATTAGTACTAGAGGGATTCCCCCTTGTGTCCTCCCTCCAATTAACTTACAAATAATAACTAAAGAATCAGAGTCCCAAAAACACTAGGAATTAGAATTCATTCTAATTAGTTTTTTGGGGGATTGTTAGAATAAGAATAAATTTAATTAAACAATTAAAATAAATTAATGTTTGTTCTCTCAAAGATGAGTAAAGTTAAAGAATTTAAAGGGAGCTAGCGATTAATAATAAATAATCTTAGAATAATATTTTTATAATTATTTAACTCTTTTCCCTACTCTATTTATTTAACTCTTCAAAAGAATAATAGTTTATTGTAATCACTCTCCACTCCACTTTAGTGGCTAGTGGCTTAATAAATTATTTAATTATTTTGGTAGGGGTTATTAAAATTTAATTAAATTTTAATTAGGGCACCTATAATAACATTAAGACAAACTGATCTGATAGTTATAGTAGCTTAGAGTTCTTTATCTCATATGGCTGTATGTATATTAAGTATATTCTCTTATAGTATCACAGGTTTAACTGGTAGTTTAGTATTATCAGTAGCTCATGGTTTTGTATCATCAGGTCTACTTATTAAAGTAGGAGAAAGGGGAATAAGATTAAAAAGAAAGAAAGACTGTGTAATTTATTTAATTTTATTTTAAGTAGAGGGTCCCCCTATTAAATTTTATTTATTATCATAGCAATATATTTCTTATCTTATTACATCTTTATTAATTTAATTCATTTTATTTATTTTACACTTATAAATAGTAAACAATAATATTCCGTTTATATTAGTTATAAATCAAATTAAAAATAGCAATCAATCCTATACACTAACCATTTTATGGAATTGTAGTATACCTAGCTATTTTAAAACAAATTATTATAATTTAATATAAACAAAAATTTAATATATAAAAATGGAAAATATATTAAAAAAAGGGAGGGTGTGATTTTTAATTAAATCAGCTACAGTACATCAATCTTTAAAATTAAAAAATTTTTACCCAAGGGACACTCTTATTTTACCAAAGAAAATAGTGATAAAAAGAAGAGTGACTTTATTATTTTTCTTCAATTAACTATATTTTTATTCTTTAACATTACTCCCCAAAAAACTAGTTAGAATTATTTCTAATTCCTAGTTTTTTGGGTCATTATTATTTATTATAATAGTTAAAATAACTTTATTATCTTTATTTTTCTTTATATTCTCTTTAATCTTTAGCTTTACTCAAAAGGGCTAGTCGTAGTTCAAATGATCTAGTTTTAGTTAGTTAAATAAAGAAGATAGTAAAGTTACCTCTTCGATCTTTAGTTTCACTCATTAGACTGATTGCTAAAGTTCAAATTATTAATAGTTTGGGAATATAAACAAAAATTAAATATATAAAATGGAAGACTAACCGTCCACCTATTTTTTTTATTATCTAATTTATTTTGTTCCCTCCCTCCCTAATTCTTTTATTTAAATATAATATAAAATTTTACTATAATTCCTTACAAAAATAATGTAGACTTAGTTGCTCACTTAATCTTATTTACTTTATTTACTTAACCTTCCCCAAAAAACTAATTATTTCTAATTCCTAGTTTTTTGGGATTAGCTAATTCAACTAAACTATTTTTTAATAAACTAACTAATGGTACTATAATTAAGAAATGTGCAAAGTATAGAACTGTATTTATTTGTTAAAATTCTATAAATGAAAACTCTATAAATAAAATTTTTACGTTGCTCCACCTCCTAGATAAAGGACAAATTGGAGGTACTGTTTACGGACGTTATGTTTCTTTAGTTTATACTTTATTCATGGAAAAACAAAATAATATTGTAACAGCCAATAAGAGATTATATCCTTTTACAGAAGTGAATCCGTTTATGAGTTGGAGTGAGAAATTGTCAATGGTTTTATACGGTGATTCACCTGAAGCTAAGATCTTAAGGTAAAATATAATTTACCATTTATATATACCTATAGTTAATTCTCTAATAATAATTTAATATAAAGATTAATAAATGCTAGTTAAAGTTTAATAGAGTTATATTTGGAATAGTAATAAATGAGTTATTAAATAAATTAGTATATCAGTGCAAAGTAAATAAAAAGTGAAAGAGAGAGTATAATTCTTTAGTCTTGCACAGAAAAAGAAAAAAAGAGTAAAGTAAAAAAAAATCCTAGCAATAAGCTTATATAAAAATAACTATCTGTTTTTTAGTTGGAAATGGATTAGAGTTGTCATAAAGTTATAGGGCATATGTAACTAAGTAGTGCAGTGGTAAGAGGAAAGTGTGTATAGATTAAATATAATAAAAAATTAAAGTAGTGATATAAATTAAAATTATTTATTTTAACAGATTAAAATTTTACTATATTATTTTCTTTAGTAAAGATTATTTACAAGGATAGGAGGATAAATCAAGAGAGTCAGTAATTAATTATCTAAGTTATACAGTTTACTTCTATGAACCTATACCCCCCCAAAAAACATCCCCAAAAACTAGGTATTATAAATAATTCTAACTAGTTTTTTTTGGGGATTATTTCTACTCTTAAGGTAAAATATAATTAGAGCTGCAACCCTAGAATACTAAAGTATTAGAGTTAGGCCTGAAACAGCATTCAGAGGAAAGTGTAGCTTTATTATTGGGTATACTAGCTTACCTGTGGAAGAACGACGGCCACGAGGAGTGTAAAGATGTCCATCACCTTCAATCATACCAGCCAGCTGAGCTGGTGATACTGTAAAGCATGATGTTAGTACTGTAGGTACTACAGCCATTGTGAGACAGATTCAGTTGTCTAGAAAGGAAGAACGAATTGGAAATACCCATACCTTGTTCTACGAATACACTTGCTACGATAAGAACGATAGCAGGTGGTAGAATCCAGAATGATACGTTGTTCAGTCGAGGGAATGCCATATCAGGAGCCCCAATCAGGATAGGATCTAATTTTATTTTAAGTAGATTAAAAAAGTATTGATTGAAGGGGGGAAAGCTTTATAGTTGTGAAGGTCTATGCTAATTATATTACCCTAACTATCTCTACAGTAGTATTAATTCTATCACTACAGATATGGTATTCCTTCTATATTTCTTTAAGTTAATATAAAGCAGTAGAGGATTATGTTACCTTATTGTCATCTACATATGGAGCCATTAATCTATACATAGTTATACTTACTACCTTTATAACGCCTATCTATGTACTAGCTAGTTGGAATAATGTATATCATAATGTACCTGCATTTATAATTGCTATATTTGTAGTGCTAGATATTCTTCTTTTTGATATTTTATTTTAAGTACCTCCCCTATTCTTTTTATTAATAATTACCTTCATTTGTTCGATCCACCGCATGTAGCTGTGAAGCTTCAGTCCTGTCAGAGGGTGAAGCCCGGAGAATAGAAGAAAGTAACCACTGTTGTCAGATCCCGTAGTGAAGTCATAACCAAAGTATTATAACCATCTGATGTGTGAATCTTTACACGAGTGTTAAATAGTAGCCGCAGTGCTTCAAACAGTACTAGATGTGGACGTTGCTTCAGACTAAAACAGAAATCACCGTTGGACTTAATATGGAAGGATCCTTCAGCAATAGTAAATCCTACTACCATCCAAAAAAACTAGTTAGAATTATTTTAGGGTACAGACTGTGTAATTTATTTAATTTTATTTTAAGTAGAGGGTCTATTTAACAATATAATTCTAACTAATACCCTTTGTGGAATATGGATAGACTAAGTAAATAGCTATCTTATTATTTATTCTAATTCTCTTTAACCTAAAGGATAATAAATACTCTATTTATTTAACTGAGTGTCCTCCCTCCAATTAACTTGGGTTCCAAAGAGTTAAGATTAGTACTAGAGGGATTCCCCCTTGTGTCCTCCCTCCAATTAACTTACAAATAATAACTAAAGAATCAGAGTCCCAAAAACACTAGGAATTAGAATTCATTCTAATTAGTTTTTTGGGGGATTGTTAGAATAAGAATAAATTTAATTAAACAATTAAAATAAATTAATGTTTGTTCTCTCAAAGATGAGTAAAGTTAAAGAATTTAAAGGGAGCTAGCGATTAATAATAAATAATCTTAGAATAATATTTTTATAATTATTTAACTCTTTTCCCTACTCTATTTATTTAACTCTTCAAAAGAATAATAGTTTATTGTAATCACTCTCCACTCCACTTTAGTGGCTAGTGGCTTAATAAATTATTTAATTATTTTGGTAGGGGTTATTAAAATTTAATTAAATTTTAATTAGGGCACCTATAATAACATTAAGACAAACTGATCTGATAGTTATAGTAGCTTAGAGTTCTTTATCTCATATGGCTGTATGTATATTAAGTATATTCTCTTATAGTATCACAGGTTTAACTGGTAGTTTAGTATTATCAGTAGCTCATGGTTTTGTATCATCAGGTCTACTTATTAAAGTAGGAGAAAGGGGAATAAGATTAAAAAGAAAGAAAGACTGTGTAATTTATTTAATTTTATTTTAAGTAGATTAAAAAAGTATTGATTGTCTTTATTTGCATCAACAAAATCTCAGTCTCAGTAAAGTATTTCTAGTGCATGTGTTAGAAGTGTTGTTGGTAGTACTCAGCAGTGAACTGGTATGTATAGAAAAGTATAATAAAGATTTAGAAAGTGGAGTAATAAGTAATGAATGTAAATTTTTAGAGTACCGTAGTGAAAACAATCTATATCTCTCTAATGAGGAATTAATATTATTGGGTTTAGAATTAGTTATTCTTCTATCAAATAACAGTAATTTAATAGAAGTTAAGGTAATAAAAAGGATAAATTAAAAGTACTTCCAACAAAGAGCCTAGTTTTTTGGATAGATTTATAAACCATTCTCTATACTTTATCTGTTATCTAGAAATTATACAAAGAGTTATTGAAAATGAAAAACAAGATTTTACTGTTATACATAGACATAAATAATATATCTGATGCATACGTAGAAAGAATTATAAATACATTC
>MQVO02000025.1:0-471980 GCA_001986395.2 Irpex lacteus
GCAGAAGCATGTGTCTATTAGTCATTTGATGGGTCAGAGATCATTATTTTATTGATGTGGCCGCTTTTTCAGCTTTTAGTAAAATAGGAGCCCATGATTTGATGGTCCTACCCATTCTGGTACACCCCCATCAGTCCAGATTAGTCAGCCACAGCCTACCTGCCATACCCTTCCTTGCCACCTGATTAATCAACGGCTACCCAGCAGATGATTGATTAAACTGGTGAAAACGTTGTGGTAGTATGATTAATCAAACCTAGTCCATGGGCTCACCTGCCTCCCCCGCAGGGAGACCCTATTCCACCTCCTCAGCCGCCGGTTTCTCGTTCTCCATCCCCGGACATCGACGAAGTAGACGAGAAGGCCAAACGCCCGCTCTTTTCGTACACAGAGGACACCGGGGTGATGCCCGCAGACATCCCGTCCGAGCCGAGCGGCGGTAGCTATGTCGGGTCTCCGCAAAGGCCAATTCGTCCCGCTTCACTACTTCCACCCTTCGATGTGCAACGCAGCGTTCGACAGGCAGAGTATTAGCATGAACGAGTCGATCGCTCTGCAAGTGGACGGCAACGCGGTCAGCCTGATCCGCGAAGGCGGCTTACCGCAGAAGGGTATCATCAAGGACAGCGACCTATCTTTCAAGGATTTCGAGCTCGCATCGGCCGGCCTTATCGCGAAGATGAAGGAGTGTAACGACATCTATTCAGAAGAGGTCGTCAAAGACGTGTACACGTTCTTCCACCTCCTCATCACACACGGGTATCGCGGGCGTAAGCTAGGCGACGAGGCGTTGCTGCTCTATGCAGCACACTCGCGGCAGCATTGGCATGTGTGCTTCGCCAGCGCAGGGAAAGGAGGTCCCGGGCTATTTCGTCTCGGCGTGATCAACGAGGTGAAGCTCAAGGACCATTTACACGACCTCGAGATGGCGCACCTGTAAGTCACCTCAATCGTTTCATAGCATTGTTCGGTCGCGCTCACGTGTTTTGTTTCCAAATCATTCTTCACCTTCCACTCCATTTCCTCATCTTTCCCTTTCCTCTCTACCTTTCTCCACGCGCGGCGGGGGCAACCATGTGCGTTTCGGTTGTCTTCGCGGGGTTGGACCAATTCGTCGGGTCATGTGCGTTTCGACCCTCCACGAACCAACCCGGGCACGTCACGGCCATGTGCGTTTCGGCGTGACGGTGCTATTGGGATCGGGTGGCCATGTGCGTTTCGGCCTACCTTCAACGCACGTTTGCGTAATCCCTCAATCGGTCCTGACCATGTGCGTTTCGGTCGGGACGTGCGTCGTTCGCTCTACCCCGCATGCCATACGGATGGGGGTATATGCCACAGCTGGAAACCAGTCGAGCAATTCGCAGAGCTCGAGACCAGGACGGTCTATAGAAGGCGGAGTGCAACGGGTAGCGCGACGTCACGTCGATCGCCCCAGCCCAACCAGCAACCGGCGCAGCAAGCGAGACGGCGGGTCGTCGTCGTCGTCAGGCAACAAGCCAAAGACCTCCTTTCGCGATGACGACGTTGCCTTATGCGCGGTCTGCCTCGGGCTCCACAAGGGCTATCGCAAGTGCTCACGCGATACCCTCTGGTCAGGAGGGCCCGCCCATGCACGTCGCGCCAAAGATGGGAAAATCTTCACCATCTCTGGTCGTCCCCTCTGCACCCCGATTTCCAGAGGAACGGAACCTGCCCATTTTGAGGAGGATCCTAAGCACGTCCACGAGTGTTCAGGCTGTGGGGAGAAATCTCACGGAGCTTGCGACTGTCCTCTCGGACAGAAGGACTAGGGCGTTCACGCCCCTTCGAGCGGCGGGATGGGCGACCGCGTTAAACACGGCCGGGCTTAGCCAACGTTATCCATCCCTAGTGCAAAATATAGCAGCAGGTTTCTCCGTAGGGTTCCCAACCATTTCACAAACTTATTCCCCACTTAATCACCCATCCCTTATCACTCATGCTTCCGCGTTCGCCGCCTCCGTCACCCACGAACTGGTCACCAAGCGATACCTTGGTCCCTTCTCTCAGACGGAGGTTGAATCATTAATTGGTCCTTTCCACACGTCCCCTTTATCCATAATCCCCAAACCGCATAAACCTAATAGCTTTCGTATAATTCAGAATTTTTCATTCCCTTATAACCCAGTGGGAGACGTGTCGTCGATGAACGCAGGCATCAATTCAGACTTGTACCCTTGCACGTGGGGTACTTTCACTGTGGTTTCATTGTTATTCAGCCAGCTTCCCCCGGGCTCGCAGGCCGCGGTTCGAGACGTGGCAGAAGCCTATCGATCCATCCCTCCCAGTGGCCAGGCGCAGTGGTGCGCACGGCGAACACCGGCGAGTTACAGTTTTGCATTGACACTTGTGCTAGCTTCGGAGGAGCAGCGAATTGTGGAGTCTTCGGGACGTGCGCAGACGCAGCGTGCGATATATTACGCGCAAACGGCATTGGTCCAATTGTCAAGTGGGTAGACGATCACACATTCGTTCGCATCAAATCCCACCTCCTCCCGTCATACAACCTCCAGCGACAGAACTGGCGCCAGGTCATCGAGGAATTCGAAGGCCAGCACCACACCGGAGGTAGGCTGTGGTATGGGGGTCGTGAGTTGCCCGACGGCCGAACCGAGGAGTTCGCCGAGGACATGACCCATCCTTTAAGAGTGCTAACGCAAGGAGAGTTCCCATACTCGTTGAGAGACGTAGATCGCGTGACAGAGCCGTTAGGCATCGTCTGGGAACTGCTGAAGGACCAAGACTTCGCCCCAGCAGTGACGTTCACAGGTTTCTTGTGGAATTTAGACACTTACACGGTCGAACTCACGAGCAAGAAGCGGGAAAAGTACCTTTCAAGCCATCGCAGACTGGAAGGCGAAACCGTTACACACATTAGAAGAAACGCAGAAGCTGTTAGGCAAGCTTCTGCACGCATCGAACGTCACGCCAGGAGGGCGTGCGTACCTCACGTGCCTGGAGGCGTTCCTAGGCGTCTGCGTGGACAAGCCATCAATGCCCAGGCGCCCGCCACGCGACACCAACCGCGACCTCGACTGGTGGGCAACCCAGCTGTCTCGAACCTTCACTGCCATCCCTATACCGGGTCCCGTCACCATCCTTCGCCTTCACGCGTTCTCAGATGCAAGCTCGGGAGTGGGGATTGGAGTTATCTTGGGCAATAGATGGCGGGCGTGGCGTTTCAGGCCGGGTTGGAAGAGCGAGCGTCGAGAAATCGGATGGGCCGAGGCGGTAGGTTTCGAGTTCTTAGTACGGCTGGTGATCCAGTCTAACCCCCCCCATCCGCACCTACGACTGCACGGCGACAATCAGGGAGTCGTCGCAGCGTGGCGCAACGGTCGCAGCCGCAACCCGCAGGTCAACTCCGTATTCAAGCGCATCCACGAGATCCTCGTCGGCACGGGCATCCACATCTATTGCGACTACGTCCCGAGCAACGACAACCCCGCAGATGGCCCATCGAGGGGACAATACCCACCGCAATCCAACCTCCTTCCCCCCATCGACATTCCCCTCGACGTCGCACCCTTCCTCGAAGACGTTAGGCCGGGAAGCGAACGATCGTAACAGCTTCGATCGCGAGATGCTGGACGCGATGTTCCAGCTAGACGTGGTGCAGGGGGGGTCCAGATCTGTCCGCGAGACTACAGACAAGGGGGCCACGGCGCAACGCAGGTCCAACACGGCCGTCCCCATCGACGACTTGTTCGACTTGGACCTCAGGCGTACCAGGAGAACGGCAGAGGCGGTTAACGACGCGCTCGTCGTGCCACCACCTGCAGCACGTCCCGTCCAGGAGAACGCACCGCGTCAGCCAGCACCACCCAGAGCCACCCAAGCTCGTCCATCCCAACAACGCCTCGCTGCGCTCGCGGACAGCACGCACGCACACGCCTTAGACCCGGTCCCAGGCGAGTTTCATATCCTGCGCCCAGACTGCCCGGCCAAGGACAGGCTACTGCAGTGGAGACCATCCCAACCAGCATCGATCGACGACGCCCTGTCACAAGACGACGCAGCGAGGATTTCCCTCGCCTTGGGGGAAGCCTTCCGAGACAGCACGAAGGCCACCTATGCAGCGGGTTTAAAGCTATACATGGACTTGTGCGACACGAAGGGAATTCCCGACCGCAACCGCATCCCCGCTAGCAACGACCTCATCTCGCTCTTCATATCTCAGCTGGTAGGAGCGTACTCCGCAAGCGCGGCCAAGAATTATTTTGCAGGCGTACGAGCCTGGCATATCATTCACAGGTACCGCTGGACCTTCGACGGCCCCCTCTTCACAACCTTACTCAACGCTGCCAAGGCGTCGGCCCCGAAGGAGTCCAAAGCCCCAAAGAAAGAGCCCTACACACTCGCAGTGCTAAAAGCTCTGTTCCGCGTTCTCGACCTGAACTCGTCCAGAGACGCCGCAGTAGCAGCAGCTGCGTCCATCGCGTTCTACAGCCTCGCACGCGCTGGCGAGCTCACGGTGAGAAGTCTCAAGGAGTTCGATCCCAAGGTACACGTCACAACTAGCAACCTGGGCGAGGATCGCGACAGGTTCTTCCACGACGTAACTACCTTACGAATCCCGCGGACAAAGGTGGCCATAGACGGGCAAACGATTTGCTGGGCGAAGCAAGACGGTCTTACCGATCCTTACGCCGCTCTCGAGAATCACCTGCGCATCAACAAACCTGAACCGCACGAGCATTTGTTCACCCACTGGGCGGTCACGCCGGGGAAATCCAAGAAGGTTCCGTTGACCATCAAGACCTTGCGGGCACGCCTCAAGACTGCCGCAATCACAGCGAACGTTAAAGCATTGCAGGGACACGCTTTCAGAGTGGGAGGGACCCTCGAGTACCTACTTCGGGGCGTACCGTTCGAGGTGGTGAAGTCGCACGGGCGGTGGAAAGGTGAAGCCTTCCAGTTGTACCTCAGAAGGCACGCACAAATCATCGCGCCATACATCCAAGCACGTCCGGAAGCACACGTCAAATTCGTCAACGCCGTGGCAGCGCGGGATCAGTGAGGGATTTTGTTTGGGCCAATTCTCATAGGGTGAGTCTAGCCGACTAAGCTTTGTGGGGTCTGCGTTCGCCGATGCGTCGGCCAGCCTCCTACGTAGGATGGGATTCGTCACTCACGCAGACTTGGTTTAATCTTAGTCTTCCTCGTGGAGTGGGCATCTGTGCCCTCCGGTTAGTCGGTCGGCCCTTCGGGCCGTCTCCCTCCTACGTCGTCATATCTGCACCCTCGTTTCCAGTTCGCTTCTCTCTTACGTTCGTCTCGTATCCTGTCAGACCCTTACCGCATACAGCAGGAAAAAACCGTCCGGGCTAACTAAGGGTTGAATAGTATTTACACTGCTATGCAATACTTAGTGTCGACTCGCAGTGACTCAATTTGGACTTACGGGACCTATCACGCGCTACCCTCGCCGTTGGCTATTTTGATGTTAAACTGGCGGGAATTAAGATTATATAACTGTATGGTAGCTGTGACGATCTGTGAATGAGTTAACGAAGAACGCTGGGCAAAGGTCAAGAACATTCCCGGAGGAATACGCTCGAGAACAGACCGGACCGAAAGACGGAAATAGCTGTATACTACGCCGTATGTTATGCAATGGAATGACACTAGCCAGCGGCTGGCCGTCCGGGAGAAGTGCACGTTTGATGCGATAGAGTAAGTGATGCGGCTGTGGTGCTCGGGGAAACGGTGTGAACCACTCGACGTAGGCGAGATAACGAGGGGGGAGTGTACCGGGAGCGAAGAGTTGTGCCGATGCACGGGCTGGTAGGGCAAATATTACCTTCAAACGCGCTACACGATAACCTAACAGAGGATCATGATGAATGAGTCATGAATGAATATATACGAGCAGTTCTAACGTACCTGACACGCCTACATAATCACCTGTCCCCCCGTTTACAAGCACTGTATCAAATCGTGCTGGTAGAACACGGTTCTGACTGTCGCGGCGTGTAGGAACTGCAACGGCAGTATCGAGCTCGTTTGACATGAGCCGGTGATGTTCTGAGTCGCCTAGCCAGAACTTCGCCTTATGATAGACCGGTAGAGTGCGGAACGGGAGGTCAAGATGGGCTGCACGGGCATTCACTTGGGCTTTCGTGAGGTGAGGGTTAGAGTGGCGGACAATGAATTCAGCAAGAGCATCCCGAAAGAGCAATGCGTGGTAGTCTCTGACCAATTCTGTCAGTGGGACAGCCTTGCGAGATGGATGCTTGGTCATCACAAGCCGTGGCGGTGGCATTGGGAACAACGGCTTCTCGGTCGGAGGGGGACGGCACCCATTCTTGCGCCATTGGACTAGCTTTTCGTGTTGAAGGATCTTCTCACGTCGCTCTAGCCACCGTGTCATCTGCGGAAGTTCGTTCTTGTGATTTGTGGCATGGTACGCGTCCTTTGCGAAGTCTATGTGAAGGCGCTCAGTGTATTCCGTATTGAAATTGTCCGCTGTACCGAGGGACTTGATGAGGGCAACATAATGACTGGCAAAATGCAACTTCGGTAGCTGCCAGTTCTTTCGGATGCCTAGCTCGATGAAGATATCTTTGTTATCATGAAAACTCTGGAGAGCGTTGTGAAGAAGAATAAGGGTGTCAGATGAATGGACTGGGTACTGAGCGAGATAGAGAAAATCCAACAGCGCACGAGTAGCCTTGACGAGGCGTACAGGTGACTGCCCTCCAGGAAGCGGCATATCAATGATGACTCCAAGGATGATGCGGGCAAGGTCGCTGTGTTCCTTGCCAGTTGGGCGTGAGAGATGGGTAAGACCTTTCCAGAAGTGGCGAACACGGGAGTTGGGGGGCAGAGACCGGCAGCGAGCGTCCAGTTCATCATGATCGAACATCTTCTTTATCCAGTTCACAAGGTGCTTGATCAAACCTTGGTAGAGTTGGTGAAGAATATCGGGGGGGATAGCCATGTAGATATCGGTGAATGGAAGGTCTTCCCAGTACGGATGAGGGATTGACTTGACACCTGCCTCTCGACAAGCACGTGCAAAGTCGTTCGGATTGGTTTCATACGTGGCGAGCGCATCAAGAACTTTGCTGATATCACGGAGGGGGTAATCTAGGTCAAAGTCTCCGAGCTCGTTGAAAGGCACAGTGCACCGAGGGCACTCGCCCATCTTGCATCCTACAACAGCAATATTCTCCATGTAGTCGCCCACGTGTGCGGCGAAGATGGGGTGTACACGACGAACTACGCCGTCGCCGCTTGACATGCGTAGCCCGTTCAGTCCAGCGTCGTGTAGCGGTCGCAGAATCTCTCGAAGAGCGCTGTGGAAGATGTTGGCGACCATGCGCCGTTTCGCGGCCTGGTTCGTAACGTGTTCGAGACGCGTGGTGGGTAGGTATGCCAGTAGGATCTGGGTTTGCTGAGACACCTTTCGCCGGAGCTCCTTTGGTATGTTGCCGATAGTGAGGTAGACCGGATACATGCTCTTGCCACCGAAGAGCGCAACTTGGGTCTTGTCGGAGGCGATGATAACGGGGATAACGGTGGCCCCAGGGCATCTCTTCTCGAGCTTCTCCTGATCAAATACTGTTAGGTTAGATAGACATGTACCACAAACACTGTCTCTCACCTGTGTAGTCCACCACCACTTCCCAGTGTGCATGTCGTGATAAAGACGGTTCTGTTGAGTCTCGTCTGTGTAGTGTCGTTCAGGGGCAAACAAAAGGTATGGAGCAAAGGCCTTTTCCGAGAACAAAGCGCGAATGCAAGCGATGACGTCGCGATAATAGACGTCAAACGTCTCGCCACTCAGCTCGATCTCTGCGCGTTGAAATCGTGGTCGACTTGCCGGCAGCTGATCGTCGATGATACGGTTGAGCTCACGTGAATCCTTATACGAGAGTTCAAGCGCGTTGCGAAGCTGTCAATAAATGAGCACTTTCGAACGTCACACCACTAGGAATAAGTACTCACGCCAGGAATGCCCAGGAGATCGGATACCGCTGTTGAGCCCTGACCACGGAGTTTGGCCCATTTTGCGACCTTCCAGTCTATCTCAGAAACGAACGGATAGTATGGATTACGCTGGTAAAGCCCATGAGGTACGTCTGCTCCCTCTGAGCCTGCCTTGGGAATAGGTGCTCCAGCGGTTTGTCGAGGAAATTGCTCCACATATATCTTCTGCCGCAAGGAGTCCTCAACGGCGTCCCTTCCTACACCGAGTGATCTTTGCTTTTGTGTCTTGTCTTGTCCTTCCTCGGAGTCGCTATCGATATTCATGGGTTGTGAGCCACTGTGCGACAAAGTATGAAAATCACAACGAGCAGAATAAGCAATGGCTGGACTCACTGATCGAGCAACTCTGCCTCATTCCTTTGGTCATTAAATGCCTCGTCAAAGTCCCCATGATCCCACCCTGGTAGGTCGGCAGGGCCATATTGTTCACCAAAGAAGTCGCCAACGAATGCTTGGAGCGGGCTTGCAGGCTCGTTGTCATCGTCATCGTCCAGGGGATCCAGGTGAGAGTGCTCGGTGAGGTCGGCAGCAGATTGCCAGTGCTGTGGGTGTGCTTCAAGCTCCTGGAGGCTCTCTCTGCAGCGTGGATTTTTGCTTTGTCGAAGATGACTCATGAGGCCCCTGCCAGCAGCGAAATGGTTCTTGCAGCCTATACATTGGATCTTGTGTGCTGCTTGCATAATGAATTCAGAGATGGATATATGAGATTAGATGATGTAAGATATTTATTAGGGAGACACGTAAGACTGCGAGATGTGTGTACTGAAGAGAGCTCGAGACGTCCTGTTATTGTACTGTACAACTGTTTGCAGCGCCAAAACCGGCAATGCCCGATGACCAACACCAGTGGTCCCCCAGTGGTCCCTCGCTAGCGCCTACAGTCGGAGTGCGAAAATACCCAGGGGCTTCCGCGCAAGCTCAATGCTGGCAACTCACTCACACCACCGCAACGTCTTCCCTGTCCACACTCTGCACGCCTCCTTCATCACTCCTCTCACTATGCTAGAGCACTGGCCGTAATGATTATTCAAGAGATCTGTGAAAACGATGGTCTTGATTAACGTAACCGTTTTCAGGACACGATGCAGAGGTATGTTCGTCTTTTTGCGACAGACGATCACCTTCTCTCCTTTCTCATTGACGACAATCTCCCTTGTTCTTCACAACATCCAGACCCGTCTCAATGTCATGTCGCCCGTATATCGCCGACCACCTCGCTTTCTCCCTCGACAATTCCCACCAACTAGTCACTGACGCCTTTGGCAGCCCCGCCTACCCCTCTTCCTCGCATCTCCCATAGTCAACCAAACTCCTTCACTTCTACCAAGCACGAGAACGACATCAATCTCACTACATGAACGATAATCGAACATTGTACGAAGGATATACGCTACAAGACCAGTACCGCAAGGCATAGGGCTGGAAGGAGGAGCGGGGGTTAAAAAAGGATGGAACCTGGCGTGATGAACAGCGCAGTCACAGCAGAGGGATCCCCAGTTGGTGCAGAGAGTGGTGTGCCAACGGCAGGACTAGGGAGCGTGGCTACAGGGCCACGGCGGCGGCGTGACATCGAACAACACAGCGAGTAACATCCCCAGGCATCCCCAGGTCGTCACCTCTGTCACTCAGGTCGCAGCGGTCACGCCTGCACAAAACCCTCCGCCACCCCAACCCAATTTGTCTTTCATCTGCCAACATCATTTGTCCCCTCCCCGCCCTTTCCATCCACAACCCCCGCCGCCCGCCCTCAACGAGCGCGAACGAGATACCCTCCGCGACGCCTACTTCGCCCGACAGCTTCAGCAGCAGACCGCGAGTCCCCCTTCTGTCTCTGTCGCCAATGCGCGGCCTCCCTCCTCCCTCTCGTCGCCCACCTTGTCCGTCCCTTCTCGTTCCACTCTCTGGTGGGGCGAACTCGAACCGTAGATGGATGCATTTCCCGCATAGGTTCACGGACGAAGTGGATCCACAGCGTGCTCTCATTGAGATGCACCATCGTTACTGCTTATCGCGGCCCAGTAAGTTTTCTACTCATCTGTCACGCATACAGTTGTATTTACGACGTCCATGTTCACAGTGCGCATTTCGTCCGCAACTGCAAAGTTCAGGCTTCGATCTCTTCCAGATGCCTTTCCCTCAAATGATGTCGCAGTTATCTGCCCCCGCAGAACCTGTCGTTCCTATGGCAGCTCCAGTTACACCGGTCAGCGCCAGCAAGAGCGTCTCTACGCCTCTCGTGTCAGCTTCGGGATCGAACAACTCGCTCAGCAGCACAGTCGACATCTTTGGTCACTTCTGCCGCAACGCTCGCTTCGGCACCGTCAATTGATACTCTGAAGGCGTCAGCTAGCGTTAGTGGCAATGCCACTCGAATGGATGTAGCTCAGTACCGACCTCATCTCTTCTGGTCTTGCTCAACAGACGCAGGACCAGCTGATGGCGCAGCGATACAACATTCCCGAGGAGTCGTGGAAGCATCACGCCCAGGCCCGCACCATTCTGTCCAACCTTATTGGTTCCAATGGAGAGCAGTTGATGTCGTCCGATCCGTACCACACAACCATGTTTGTGGGAAGACTCTCATCTTCGAAGAGACTTTGCACACATTCTTTGCGCCATTCGGTGATATCCACTACGTAGGATCTAACTTCGCTTCCATCGCAATTTGAACTGACTTGATCTTTCGCTTCTAGGTCAAGGTCCCAGTTGACAAGCGCTGTGGATTTGTTCAGTTCATTTGCAAGCCGGACGCTGAAAGAGCTATCCAGAAGATGCAGGGCTTCCCTATCGGAGGGAGCCACGTACGGCTGAGTTGGGGTCGTAGCCAGTGTAAGTCATAGTTCACCGCTGCCCCTATCAAACCTGTCCGCTCACGAGAATCTAATCTAGACAAAGCGGCACAGACAGCTGCGCAGGCTGCTCAAGCGGCTGCATCAGGAGGACGAGGCGGAGATGGGGGAAGGTAATGTGGGGGGACAGGGAAATAGCGAGGTATGTCTGTTTGTTTTGGTCTGTCGAGTGCTAAGCTGATGACAACTTTTGTTTGTGGGAGAAGATGCTTGTGTTGTTTGGTACGTACCCGCTGTCACTTCCTCTCTCTCCAACAGATGACCTAACGGCGGCTCCCATCCCCCAGGCGGTCGTCGCAAATGCGCCATATCCGTACCTGCACAGAGATCATACCTCCGCTCACAATCTACCGCTGGAAACTCTGCGAAGGCTGCCGTCAACGCACGCGTCGACGCGCTCGTGAATTGAAATACGGTGCGCCTCTACGGTCAGACTGTGAAGATGACGATGAGGAGGAGGCGATGCCGTTGAAGGAGAAGTTGGCGATGAAGAAGCGGATACAGAGTTTGAAGGGGGTCAAGCTGACGTTCAAGGGGAGGACGGTCGCGAGTGTTGATACGAGGGCGCAGGAGTTCTCCGAGGGGTTCGCAGTGAAGGGTGAGGAGGATAAGGCGATGGTGGTGGTGGGCAAGGATGTGAAAGTCAAGCGGGAGGTAGTTGTACGATCTATGGTGAGTGGTCAGTCTTGACTCTATCGGGAACATGCGCTGAAACCGTCAACTGTATGCAGCTGAAACCAGACAACCTCGAACGCGCACCGCTTTACCAGACATTCGAGACGTTGCTGGAGGATCTGCACCATCTCTTGTCGACATACGTCAAAGCACATGACATGTATGTCGTCATGCAGCTCTGTTGCTCTGCTGCCGCCAGCAACAAAAGCAACACTACCTCCGATGTTACGAAGGACGACTCGACTGCTAGCAAACATGCCGACTTCATTGCGCGCAACACCGTCCCAGACAAACCGCAGAAGAACTTGAAGGCGCTGCCTGCAATGTTCTCGTTCAGTGGCGAGTTCTCTGTTGTCGCGGACCCTGCGGGTGGGACGTCGGTCTGCACATCGAGACGGTGCAGACGGTTTTAGGACACTATCTCGGCATCTCACTCACGTACGTCGTTATTTTGTTCAAGTTGAATACCTTAGCTGACCCGAGTTGATTCCCTGCCATAGACGTGCGGGGTTAACCGTTGATCCGGCAGGCACAGTCACCGCGGCGTACAACTGCTCGCACGAAGCCGTCGTCAACATCCCCCCTGGCCTCTTCCCTCTCACTCCCGCTCCAACGCCCAACCCTGCTTCTGCTGGACAGAGCTCGCCCTCCAATATCAGGTTCAGATGGCTTCCCAGAATGCTCCTTCGCTAACTACCAAGCAAGCTATACAGCTCCTGGAAAAGTTTGGCATTGCTCGCTTATTGAACAACACGTCGGCTGATCTCGATGGCGGCAGTGCGAATGGCACTCCGGGCGAAGCTTCTGCCAACAACAACTCTCAGGCGCATCAAGGTGGTCAAGATATAGCTCAGCCGATGCCCAATGCAAGTGAACAAGCCGCTTTGGATATCCTCGCGCAGCATCAGTCCGACGCATTTGGGTCCTCGTCGTTCGATAGGCAGCATCCTGGATCGCAGTTCGGTGTTTCTGGGCTCTCTCCATTCGATATCTCCTGCTCCTTCGCAGGAATATGGTTTCTCAAGGGTTACTCCCCCGTGGTACTCCTCGATTCGACAGTTTGCGTGATCCCGACTCTAGTTCCCACCCCGCGCGAGTGGTTCTTCTGTCGCACCTGTCGCGATGAATGATTCGCGTGCATATAGCGGCGGCCGAGGGTTCTTCAGACTCTCAAAACGCTTGCGTTGTTTTCATTATCACCTGCGTATCAAGAACGGTCTGTCTTCTTTTTGTCAATATCATCAGTTTTTGGTGCGAGCTGAAATTATCTGTGTGTCAGATCGCTCGACAACAACAGCCCTGAGCCAGTATTTCCCAAACGCTGCTCATGGGCGCAACTTCCAGACAGGACAACGATGATAGCTCCGGCCGAATCGCGTGCTATCATGTATTCCCCAGCCGGCGAGTTTGGTAGTGAAGTATACAACGGTAAAGTAGGAACAGCATAATACTACGCTTTACATGTAAACTTGACGAGGTTTGTTTCAGCAAAAGCAGCAAGAGTCTGTGGTGCGCAACAAGAAATCTCAAGTAATGGCAGGCCATTTCCTCGCACTCCACAATGTTTCCGGCAGCACCATTGCTCACCGCGAGTCGATACACGTGTGCCAAGAACGATCGCCATCGGTATCAGCGTAAGTATCCGCGAGTCGCTTCCCGCCTAATAATGAACCTCACTGGCTGGCCGTCGGGCTGCTATCGCCGTACTCATAGGTAAGTAGCCGAGGTTTATACTCGTCTTCACTGTCGCTCACAAAAATCATCCGATCTTACAGTATTGTGGTTTGTTTGGTGTTTTACAAACGACTCGGACTTGGCCAGTATACCGTAAGTATATAAGTTTCTGACATTTCCCTCCCGCTGCTCCTCTCAGAGGTCCTCAGCTTACTAGAGTCACCGCAGTTCTACACGCCCAGCAATGTCGCAACGTCCTTCCTCGAACTTTCTTCCTCGCTCTCCTGCAAGTGTTGCGCTCACTGCAGCACAAAGGGCGGCAATTACGCGCAAAGCCAACAGGGAGGCTCAACGTCTTCGTGACGAGGCTCTAGTCACAGAGAGTCTCAACAGAGGTATGGTGTTTATTCACTTGCGATACCTAATCTAACCAATGAACAAAGGTGAACGCGGTGCAATGACTAAGGCTAAGGAGAGGCAAGGTGAGACCAGCAATATTCTTTGAACGGACGTAGCTAACAATATGGCAGTGTGGATGGACGAAAATCAGAAGAAGCGGCGCCGCAAGGAGAGCACTGCAGAGCAACCTCCGGTGGTCAAAAAGGGAACAAACAAGCGGGCTAAAGGTTCGAGAAGAAAGTTTTCCTTTTTATCTCACAGCTAACATATTGAATGTAACCTTCTAGTACTTCCATCTCGTGCACCCAAGTATGATGACATCGAAGATGACGCACCAACGAGCGGTGTTTTACCTCCACGTTCCGCAAGCAAGAAAGCTGTGATAGCTCCGGAGGCAGCTGCTAACATCGTCAAACACGGTGACCAGGAGCGCTCCAGAAAGAAAGCAGAGCAGCAGGCGGCACAGCCTCAAGGTAATCAAGGGCATACTCGTGAGAGTCGCCACCGTGACGACTGGGCTGCCGATACTGTCGGAGTCTCTGACGTGGACGATGACAACGGGCCTGAGTACGCCACGGACAGGGGCCAAGAGGGATCTCAAGGGCATGACAGTGGCTCGGAGTCGAACTTCGAACCTGAGGAAGATGAGCTGTACGATTCCACAGCTTATGATGTGAGTGTCTGACCTAAGACCCGCTTCATTTTGAGCTCATACTTCGTGAATCCTAGCAACCAAGATGGACCCCCGTCAGAGACCCTGACGATGCGGAGGACGATCTAGTCGGCAGCCAGCAAGTTGATGAGACTCAGACGGTATGCGATAGTGATCCGGAACTTGAATATGTGCGCACCCACGGCTTGACTGCGCTTACTCGCACGAAGGTACGTATGCACGTTCAGGTATACCTGTATCATGCTAATAGTATTATAGAGCTATGCAGATGTGTCTAAGTTATTTGAAACGGACGAGGGTGTTACGGACGCGCGAGCCCCTGGTCCCAAGGTATGTAACCGTTCCTTGTTTACAGATTGTTCGTTACTAAGCTATTCGATGTAGCTCTCTAAGCGGGAACAGAAACGACGATCTGAGGTACGTAGCTCACAGCAGTGTTAGTAACTCTTACTCATTCGGAAAAATGAAAGGAGGCAACATGGCAGGGCCCTGATGCAATCAAAGTCAGCCCTGCTAACAGCGCAAGTGAGCAAGCCCGCGGTGCGCATGTAAGTGGGGGTCAGCAGGCACAAAAAGCTGCGCCTTCGCCGTCTGCCCAGCCCACTCATCTGCCGCAGCGTAACGCTCCCATATCGGCCTGGTCAGCTTCGACGGCAATCGCCGTCACTTCACACGGTAATCTAGCTCTTAATCAGTCTAGTGCTGATGTTCGCAAGGTGTTTCATCGCGCGGAGGAGGAGATGAAATTGAGTGTGGTCACTCAGAACGCGTATGAAGATATAGACGCACGGAGTAAGATTCGTTTCTTGACGACGACACTCACGGTAGCAGCCTGGAATTCGGAGTGCCCTGAAATTGACAATCGTCTACGTGAAGATACTGGTTATGCACGTGTTCTTGCAGAGGCGGTAAGCAGCTCCACCTGAATGTTCTTGAACCGCTTCCTTGACTGATAACTCCTAAGTTGTCCACCCGGATGAGCCAATTTCGGGGCAGGTTTAGAACTTCGGCAGCGGCTAGAGTATCAGCATATTTCGGACTGAACAACGGCGGTGACCCTGCTAGACGGGTTGAAGACCTTCTCGAAAGGAAAAGATATATATATCCGGTCGGATTGTCGGTTAGTAAAACCCATTTCTACTCTCATTATGCTGGCACTGAATGTATACGTATACTACTAGGAGAACGCGGCTCGAGCTCGTCCTTATGAGAACAGCATTCTTACGGATGTTGTGCAGGACGTCCTCATCACTCGGAACCGCAACTTCATCAAGGACAATGTGGATATGTTCAAGGTCAACTGGCAAGGTGATAAGCTGCTCGAGCTTCCTGTCCCTGTCATTGCGCTGTCAGCAACTGCGGTATGGCATGCCTTCCTGGCGGCTCCTTGTTATCACTCACATGACTGCTAGGTTCATGCGGCTTTGCTCAACTTTCGGGCTAGCAAGGGTTCGCAGTCAACGGAGTTTTCGGCGGACCAGTATTCAGCTATCTACAACACGCATGTGACTGTTCTTCGCAGTATACAAGAGCAGAGGCCCGGGGCTTATCACCGCCTCTTGAAGAAACTGTTTGAGGATGTCATGTGAGTTTAGATCATCTTTATGCCCCTACCACGCTCAATGCAAGCTCTACCCAGTGGATGTAGCACGTCTGTCACCACCAGAGCCGACGCAAACGAAGTTCTCGAAGACCTTGACTTCGACAGCTTGGACGCTGACCGCTTGGATGCGTAAACCCGGTCGTGCACGGTGCGCTTACAATAGGCCGCTCTCGCTTTCTTCTATCTTAGCTACTCTCTGTTTTAATTTACATAATTACTGGAGTTGTTTCCGCCTATGTCGTTGCTAGTCATGCTTTGAATCTATGCTATGTTCGCACTATCACCAGCTACCTTTGACTATCTATGACTGCGTGAACCATACAATAATGACAAAAGGGTGCTATAGTAACATTCATAACCGCTAATGAACATCAATAAGGTTTGATACCAAAGGACACCTTAATAATCGAAGGCTACCTAGTACTATCAGCTAGCATATCTATATAGTACTTGTATGTTCTATGATATGTCTTTTATGGTCTATTTAGCACGGATGGTTTTCCCTGCTGTAATCTGTCTCACAACAATCAAGCTTCTTTTTCTCTTCCATACTCTGACGCGAACTAGGAAAGGCTCGAAGACAACTTCGAGCCCGTGGAGGTGAGTCCAAGCGTTTCTAGACAAAGCCGGGAGAGGGCGACATAGAGCTGAGTTTGTCTATGTGTAGGTCCCACGAGAGGCGTTACATCAAGATCTCAGACATACATCTCCTACGAACTCAGTGATCCTCCCCAAAAGCTAAGGTGACAAAATCTGCATTACCTAGAACCTAGATGGCCCCTTGACACTCTCTGAGCGCGGGGAGGTCTGATGCATCGATAAGCCATGCAGCGGTGCCTCCTCACTGCCTTCGAAGCTTCCTGACAGCCTGTGAACGTCTGAACACGTAGCGCCTGTTTGTACGAATGGACGCCTTGGGTTACAGCATTCATTTCCATGTACCACGCGTAGGCCTCATTGCCTCAGTCTGGGTCTCATAAACTTGAAGGTAAGCCTCATGCCCTCATTCCCAACTCTCTCCCTCACATCCACAGTCGCACCCTCCAACCCTCACACCATCTACTATAGGGCACCATGGACGGCGTCAGTACCGCCTTCAGTGCTGCCAAGTCTGCATACGACGCTTACAAGACAGTGAAGACGACACGAAAGGAGTTCAAGCAGGCACCGGAGAAGCTCCAGCTCCTCGAGGACGATCGCGACCTACTGAAACAAATGTTCGATGAGCTGTCCGTTTCGAGCAACCTCGACGCTTCAGGCTCTCACGCCACCTCGAAACCCCTGGAGCATCTGAATCAGAGTCTTGAGCGACGGTCCGTTGACTTGGATCAGGTTATATCCAAAGTCACGAAACAGAGTGCCACGAGCGGGGACAAGACTGGACGATCGGTTCGTCTTTTCAAGTTCCTACTCAACAAGGACGACATCAAGGATGCATCAAGCGAACTTAAGGAACTGCGGGAGGTGCTAGCGCTACGCTTCTACATGTGAGTAACTCTGATTCCGTGATGTCAAAGACTTGTAATCATAATACGGAACATATCCAGGAATCACACGGCGCGTGTCGAAACGAGCTTCGAAGACTTGCAATCTAGGTTCGAGGATGTCATGTACAAGCTTGAATTGATCTACAATACCGTCTCATAAGTACTGGGCAGTCAGTAGACGGATAGCGGGATCTGATCACTGAGTATTAGCATTCCACAGCTTAAGACAGACGCAGACGAAGCGCAAGCTCCCAATAACCCACCCACTATCACCGATGAGCATCCCGTATCCTCGACGTCTATCACCCATTGCCGTTCTCTTCCGTGCAGTACCCTGCACTGTCTCGCGGACTGCCACTGTCGTTGCCACAGCCTCTCCATGCAGTCGCTCATTCCCGCAAAACTGGAATCCTACATCGGCCAAATCTACGTATCGAAGCGACTCCTTCGCGCGCCGTGGTCGACGTGGAGTGTCTGCAATGTACAGACGTGCCGTGGGGACGTGAGACGTGCGATGACCATCAACTGGATCCTTCCTCCGAGCTTCCTTTTGGGATGCTTGCAGTCCTCAAGGGATCGGCGGATCCACTTCTCGATTGGTGCAGTGAGGACGATCCAATGGGATGCACCAATACTCCGTGCTATATTGGATGCGGATGTCCAGCGTGTCCACACCTTGTTCGCACTTGGTCAGGCTTCGATTTGGGATCATATACCTGATGGCAGTCCCATCCTTTGGGTAAGCCAAATTATTTTCCAGACCCTAGAATACTACTGACTCAGAAACTTGATTATGCCACTAGGTTGCATGCAGTTTTTGGGCTTCGTACCCCAGTGAAGAACAATGCAACATAATTCAATTTCTCGTCTCTGCTGGTGCAGATGCCCTGTTGCTCGCACGGTAAGCTCAGTGTACATTTCATTGAAATGAAAGAACAATCATGATTGACACTGTTCACGACGATCACGTATATAGTCCAACAGGAGGGTTATCGGCACAGGACCATATTGCATTTTCACTCTTCCAGTCCCTGTTAGAGCAGCCCAAGATGGGTCAATCCCTGCTCACATCCATCAAAAGACACTCAGATGCCGTTGATATCCTCCGCTCTATATTCAACATGGACGCCATAGACGCAGTCGAAGACATACTATCTGGATTTTACGGGCACTCAGATGAGGATGTTTCACATTTACTAGCATCTCTCGATACCACTGAATACACTATGGCCCGGTCTTCTGTGTTCGACGCCATCGGGTATACTCCCTTACAGTATGCAATCCTCTTCTCGCCTTCAAGTGTGGAGTCCCTCCTAGCAGAAGGTGCCGATGCCGCAGCAGAGCCCACTCTGGGTTATGCCGTCTACAATGGGAGTATCGACTTGATTGAACTACTCATTGACAAAGGCGCAGATGTGAACATGAAGTACAAGGGGCGAACGGGGTTGCATTGGGTTTGCTACTATTGCAACTACAACACTTTCTTTGAACTTGTACGATGCGCAGAAGACGGGATTGACTGGGATGTTCGCACGCCGGAGGGACAGAATGCGCTGGATCTGTTTGATGAGGGTGTGTCGTGGGGACATGCTTCGCTCTTGACTTCCGCGCATGTCGATGAGTTTCGTTCTACTCTAGTATCTCATATGGACCCTTCTCAGTTACGAGTAGTGGAAGATGTACCCTTGGACATTCCGGGTGCATTCCCTCTAGATACCGAGTCCTGATTGCATGTATTTGGAATCCCATCCGACCATGTTATGTTGTATACATAGACACACCATGTAGCTAGCATCTTCGACATCATAATATGTAGATTGTACCACCGGTGCTGTACTTTCAGATGTAGCATTGTGGGTTACAGTAGTATATGACTCGAGACCTACCCTATTGACCTGACGTCTCGAGCCGCGACTCTAAACCGTTTCACGTCTCGCACTCGTACTCTGACGAACATTTACTGTGACACCTGAGGCCTGAGTGCGAGGATGAGCACCTGTACCCCGATTCCACACACCAGATGAGTTATCGCTAGCAAAGTCTGATCTCGTCACTGTTTCAACGTCCTTCGATGACTTAATGGCTTTCCTGTTTGTATATGATGTCTGTCGTCCGTGTGTCAGACTTCACCTGGGAGCCTAGCAGTACTTTCGAAAACGAGTCTATTGGATAATCAAATATATTTCCTCATCTCTAAAAACAGAGACCGACGACTCAAATATGCAAAGTCACCTTCTCATGGCACATATTGACTTCCGTACCCGAACACCTCTACGCGGCGGCCAACATGCAGCCACGCGTACAGACTGAGCCTGTACGTGCAAAATGCACCTACTGTGATGATACCTGTAACAGACAAGTACACTCGTACCAAAGAAAGGATGTCAGCGTTACAATGGAGAGAAATCAACGTTAATCAACCCTGACTTCAGTCACGTCGTACACACGCATCCTCCATAGCGATGACACTGTCCTTGACTTGAGAAACCGAGGCGGAGTGGCTAAAGTGATCCTAAGCGGGAGAGGTGTGGATGGGCATAAGTGAAGACGCAGAACAAGGGCCAAGTGGAGATTAACACGAGGCACTAAGTCAGTGTATGTAACGGTAAACAAGAGGCTAAGCAGCTGACCGAACCAATAAATACATCGTTTGAACGCCGTCGCCCCATTGTGCTGCTATCTTCCAGCGTCCGACGTCCATCTTTCAGCGTGAGGTTACAAAGGGAAAGACTAGACTCGTTATGCGGTGGACGGAGTCTTCGAATAAGATTTAGAAATGAGCCCGTGACTGTACCTTGCACCCGAGACAGCCAGAGAAAGCGAGATAGGAGGGTCCATCATTGATAGGGCCTTCAATACAGATGAATAGCGTCAGCGGAACGTATTAAGAGCTACTGGATGGAGAAACGTATCGCGTACCGGTTCAGTCTCGAAGCGGTAACAGGCACGGTACACAGCTCTCCCTAGACGTCCGAGTCTCTCGCATTTCAGAGTCTTACGTCTATATTGAGGACGTTTGCGGGGATTGCAAGGTCGGTGTCGTCGCGATGAGCACCGCACTAGTGGCTTGGGTAGGTGAATTCCAATAGGATATGAGAACGTGTATACGACAGGTGCGTGTTCTTGGAGATATTTATGAGGAGCTGAGTGCGTGATACGAAGAAGGTCGAAACACGAGATCCGTCTCGCGCGAGTGTTTAGTGAAAGTTGCCGTCATCCCGGTTTAAGCGGCGCGGTAGGGAGTAACAGAGCTGGAAACCGAACATGTAGGGAAGAGCGTGTAGCATGTAAAGAGTGCTCACCGACAACCCCGATGGAGAACCAATAACAACACGAATTCGTCGTCCTCGTTCAGTCAGTCCGGAGGGTGTGCCAAGCGTAGCGCATGAGGTATTGTTAAACCAAGACGAGACAAAGCGACAGAACTGAGTGCTGAAGGCCATAGATTGCACGAATAGGTAGTCGAAGTTGCGCTCTCCGGCGTACAGTGAAATGGAAACGGCAAGATACGACGACTGCTAGACGAATCGGCGAACGTACAGACGACTAAGAGTAGTATTACTCACTACGATAGCCCAGTAACAACATAATGTTGACCTCCACATCGACTCATTACACTTCCTCGGTTTACATCGCCCGAATATGCAAGCTTCGTATCTGGTTGGGCGAGTGGGACTGCGGAGAGAAGATGGGAGAGCAATCATATCTATAACGGTAGCTAGGACTGGGTTATCCTTGTGCGTTCAGGGTTGACTTGTCGATGTGGACGTGCTGGAGAGCGAAAGTGGGCGGTATATTCGCAAGAAAGCCAAGAGTTGCGCGTCGCCGTGCAGATGCGGCGATATCATTTGGGAACATAAGCCTAGGCTGAGATCACGTAGAGAGAGAGAGCCTAAGTAGATCTCCAAATCGTCTAAAGAGATGGCAGAGAGGAGGCGTCCGTTGTGATCATCGCAGATGCAAGCCGAAGGGATCGAATGTGAGAGATGTAGAGGCCACTGCGCAGTGCGTACAGACATTGACGCACCTAACACAAACCGTCTTCGATCAACTATCCACCATCCGTACACACCATGTCCAGTCTCTCCTAGATGTATATAGTAGTGTCAGGTATCTCCGTAGGCGCAAGGATGTCGAGGTCGAACGTTGAGTACGTTAAGTATTCGCGTGGAGAGATCAGGCGTGAGAAACGATGGAACACGGTCAACAGGCGCCCCTGCTCACAACCGCTACTATCTCTCTCTCTGCAACCGCTGAATTACTCGTCAGTCCCTAGCCGACCACCATGATATATCGAGGCCACAGGCCACAAAATGCGACTACTATTCTGCTTAATCAAGCTGCTTAGGGCTGTCCTATCTCGATAGACCTCCCATTTCCAACCACTCCAGGTTGTCTCCAAACACGTCTTCTACGAAACTGACCCACGCAATATCAAAGAGAAGGCACTTTAGGTACTCGGGACAGACTTCTAAGGTCGACTTTCGTCTCTCTCTCTTGTCGCTATCCCAGGTCGATGTGAGACTCCGCGCCTTTGGGCCTTCAAGATCGGCGTTGTGAACGCTTAGGAGTACCATAACTCATGACAAACAAGACAGGACCGCTTCTCTTGTGTGGGATCGGTGCAGGTCAGCCTTCGAGGTTCGCGGTGATTCATCCCCAATTGACCGTTGATATGTAGCCTTGCTCCTCCCACTTTCGTGCACTTCTATTTAAGTTGGCTCACTCCTACCCCAACTCTTCACGCACAAGCTCAAACATAACCCAAGTTACAGATACCGCCGCCATCGGATCAAGTACCCGGTGCAAGTCTACAACATAATGCTTGTTGGACGACGTCTACCAGAGTGGACGGCGTCCAAGAAGCATTGTGTTATGATCATGGAGCCTCGGACACCGTTGCGTTACGCTCTATTAGCAGGCATGACATATCTTTGTCCGTGATACTCAGATTCTGATATGCAATTCTCGCTACATCAGGTCAATCCGTTTGAGGAAACGGATCAGCTTCTCCCTGCGTAACTCTGTTGTCGATGTTCTGTTTACAATACGTACGTTGCCTCGGCTTCTTGCTCGAATCAAGCTCATCATCGCACCCTTCGCTCTTGGGCATCCAGCTTCAACCTGTACGTCGCTCCAGAGGCCATGATTGAGCCCTCAGAATTGTTCTTAAGTACTCAAAGAAGCATGCTAGAAATGTACCACGCCCTGCTTCACTGGTAGTCGGCTTTGCTACTCTACGGGGATGACATGTAGGTAGGAATGCATTCATATTTTTTTTTCTACCCGGTTTGCGGCGCAGCGGAATCATGACGGATATAGAATGCGTTCGACGAATTGCCCTATGAGGTGACTGAACTAAACATCAAGCACTCACAAATCGGAAATCATACGCATACGCAGGCGTGCTAAGTATCGAGTAGCTGCGCGATACACAGCATTATTCACGTAGAGAAGGTACTGTGCCACTTTACTCGTCTTCTAGATAGTCCTGTTGTAAGTGAACCACGCTTTACTCTTGCAGCTCGTTGGCTCATCTTTATCACAAGATCTTCTTCGCAAACCAAAGGATGGAAACTAGGTGTTCGCGAATCGCTTCCACTGTGGCGAGATATACATGAGGAAAGGGCGCGGCTCATAGCGCCAACTCTGACAGAATTATCGCGCAAGAAGGCTCTCATTGGCATATGTGGGAGGACGCACTCATCAAGCGTTCACGGTTTCCTGTCATATATACACAGCGTTCACGCACGGCCCCTTTCATTTCCGCTACCCTTCTTTTCCATGTCCCTGTACATCGATTGATGGTGTGTCCGCTCTGCATCGCATCCGAGTACACAAGCTGATCTCTGCGTGCATATAGATCGAGGACGGGCTGCCCTCAAATCCCCCGCATCCTCCTCAGCTCCTCAAGAATCCGTCATCCACGACACTATGGACCCAGCGAGTGCCATCATCGGCATCGTATCGTTTGGCTTCACAGTCTTTTCCAAGGTTAACGAGATTCGCAAGGACATCAAGGGCGCACCTGATAAAGTGCAGGCGTTACAGGACGCATGTATTGGCGTGGAACTCCTCTTGAGCAGACTGAACACCACCACAGCTCGCACTGTTCCCTGTCCGCCCAGTGCGGTGCCGCATTTTGAACGCTTGTGCGCAGCGACACAACAATGTCTGGAAGAGGTCAACGTGGTAATAGAGAAGGTTGTCGCGCAATCAGTTACCTCCAGCGACGAATCTCGCGCTCCGAGGGTTCGCTTCAGGAAGTGGATAATGAAGAAAGGCGAATTCGAGGAGACGTCGGCGAAATTGAAGGAGTTGAGGGAAACTTTGGCTATGATGATGGACTTCATGAACTCGTGAGTTTTACTATACAGCGATGACCGCCGTAAACTCAACCTTGTATAGCAACTACCTCGAGTTTATTGTTGCGCAGACTCAGTCCCATGGCTCCCAAGCACGACAAAGAGACACATCTTCGACATCTCGCGAGCAGCCCATCACAAATCTAACAGCTACCCGCCGTAACAACGGCCCTCTGCGATGTAGAGATGAGTGTACATGTCGCTGCCATGCCCTGTACCTTCACTCCATCTTCCCACAGTCGGCAACACCCTATCTCGGCCAACTGTTCATCTCGCCACGGATACTTGACTGGATGAGATTTAATCCCTTGGGGCATTGCAATGTAGAGACTTGTCGAGGTACCTTGCTGCAGCCGGCAAAGGTGGCCTATATCCTTCCTCAAACACCCTTCTATGGCTCGTTTCAGACCTCGTCAATCAAACGAGTTCATTTCTCTATCAACGCATACAGAACCATTCCGTACTCTTCCTCCATCATTCAAGCAATCTACGGCGCCGATGTACGCGGAGTTCGTGATTTGTTCGCAAAACAGCAAGCCTCCATTTGGGACGTCGACATCAAGGGTAATTCTATCCTTTGGGTAGGCCGTCTTCTTCTACGCCTGGCCGTATATTATTACTGAATACCGATATCTTAGCACGCCTGTGGGAAATGGCAAAACGATCCCACTGAAGATCATCTCGAGATTGTCCGTTTCCTGGTGGAGGCAGGTGCAGACGCACTTTTTCTCGCTGAGTCTGTTGAACAATGCCCTTTCGCTTTTCTAATTCTCGAACGACTGACATCGGTGTACTCATAGCACAGAAACGACATACTCGGCCCATGACACACTTGCCATAGGCCTCTTTACACACCTCCTAGGGGAACACGACCCAGGCCGATCCTTCACGGCGACCATCCACACAAACTCAGCCGCAATCGCCGTCTTCTGTTCCATCTTCAACATGGACGCCTTGGATGCAATCCAGGACGTCCTATCTCGCTGTTATGGGCACTCGGACGAAGACGCTTCACGATTACTAACATCCCTCGAAGCCACCGAATACGCCGTGGCTCGGTCTTCGGTGTTCGACGCCATCAGGTATACTCCCTTACAGTATGCAATCCGATTCTCGCCTTCAAGTGTGGAGTCCCTCCTAGCAGAAGGTGCCGATGCCGCAGCAGAGCCCACGCTAGCTTATGCCGCCGTCTGCGCTGCAAGTACCAACTTGATTAGATTACTCATTGACAATGGCGCAGATGTGAACATGAAGGACGCCGAGGGGCGAACGGCGCTGCATTGGGCTTGCTACTGGTGCCACTGCAACACCTTCTTTGAACTCGTCCGGTGTGCAGAAGACAAGATTGACTGGGATGCTCGCACGTCGGAGGGCCAGAATGCGCTGGATCTGTTTGATGAGGGTGTGTCGAGGGAACATACTTCGGGCTTGACTTCCGCGCACGTTGACGAGTTCCGTTCTACTATTATGTCTCGTATGGACCCCTCCCAGTTACAAGTAGTCGAAGACGAGCCCTTGAACATCCCCGGTGCATTCCCCATCACAGCGTAATCCTTAGCATACGTTTACCTACCACTTTCACAGTGCTCTTTGGATAGTATGACTTATATAGTACCAGTAGATGTAGTCCAAGTTTCATCACACCAAAAAATATCAGAATTCTCGATTGATGCCTTAGCTCATGCAATAAGAACTTTCTCAATGTTGTTTTTTATCACGTCCAAGGTACTTACTTGTCTTCAAGTTTCTTGGACTCGAGTTTACGTCAGAGTCTGTCAGTGACCCTTGGGAACAAGCACCTAATCCATAGTAAAGATCTACGGTTATAACGACAAATAGATTTAGTACTCTAGGCGACGAATCTCATGCGAAATTCTGTACAACCAAATATATTTTCCTGGTCGGACACGGGGGTCTTGCATCCGGAAACCTCTAAGTTCACTGTCTCCAGCATCGAACTGATCGCACACCTGAAAGTGTCTCCGTATATTCACAAGTAGACTTCTCTTCACTGATACCGAAGAACCTTTCGATTGAAGACGATAGAGTCAACCGTCTATTACACTGGCATATACTTACACCGAATGCGAGGGTATGTAATCGTTTCGATTTGTAGGAAGGCTGATCTACTGAAGCAATTCTATAAGTGAGAAATACAACGGGGCATGAGGCGGCATAAGGGGGGAGGAAAAGCGGTATACGTACTATGACACTAACCCAGTGGACGGAGCGATCAACTAAAGTGAATAATCCCATCCTGCCTCATCGAAGGGAATAACGACGCGCCATTGAATACCATCTCACCTCTCACCGCCACCTCGTACTTCAACCTTCCAGCACGCGGGCTGCCCAAGAAGAGACCAAACGTACTACTCGTCGGTACCAGTCTGTACATAAGTATATTCGGTGTGTCAAAAGCGGGTGTAGTTCAAAGGGAGGCTATATGTTGCGCTGAAGGCGGAGGGTAAGAGAGATAGCAGGGGCCATCGTCGTTAGGGCCTGCAACGATCTTCGTGCGCGGTTTTGTTCAAAAGCAGTGTTGTTGAGCGTGCTGAATTCAATGACTATAATATGAAGGAACATACCGGTTGAGGCTCGAAGAGGCTCGTCTAAGAGGGACTGCATACAGCTCATCAAGTACGTTGTCTAGAATCCGGGTCTTGGACCAGTATTTGGGGAGGTTGTCAGCGGAGTCACATAGCGTCGAAATGCAATGTGCAAGTCTACATGGCCACCACAGCCTGATTCAGTGCAAATAGGGTCCGGTGAGCATTTGAGCATGGAGGCGTGGTGATTGCGGGTTCCTTGAAGGCATATGAGATGGGCTAGGTTCGTGTAGGGAGAAGTTCGGCACACGAAACGAATTTCGCTACAGCCCACAGTAATAAGACGAGGGTCACCGCCATGATGTTAAGATCGATAGCGAGGAGGAGCGAGACTGGACCATACGTGGTCAAAGGAAGAGATGGGTACATGATAGGGACACTGGTACTCACCTCCCGTCGCCTACGAAAGTTGAGCTAACAACGATACAAACACTCTCGTTCAGACATAGCATGAGAGTGTCCTCAGAAGACAGTGATGTTTAGGGGCCGCGTGCGCAGATGTCGGTGTTAAGATGAAGTGACATCGTTGAGTGCTGTAGGATTATGAAGTGGTAGTACGACGAGGATCGTGACTGCCAGACTCACGATGAACGTACGGGTAGATATCCCGCCACAATACCTCAGCAGTCACCTAGCATCGTCCTCTACACCAATTGGTCGTATGAGTCAGCTCTTCCTGCGTTTGCGGCAGTTCGAACTGGGAGTCTCGTGTCTGGTGGAATGTCAGAGAGGGAGAGTTAGAGCTCAATCAAGGAGTCCAGAATGGATGGAGATGAAGGCTTTATCACGATGCAGTGAGAGCAGTGTTAAGGCAGTATAGAGAACGGAGGATGAGCTGGAGGTGTACTGGAGTGTGCGCGACTAGCGAACTGCGCGTCACGGCCGTGCGACGAGATGATGCCAAATAGTGGGTGAGAGTATCCTGAGCCCGCGAAGGTTGAACGTTTCTACTCTGCCTCAGGGAGACTAGGTGAGAGCCTTGAATCAATTGGCAGGTAGTACGAGGAGGCCACGGAGAGTATATTCCCAGTCTTTGAGGGGCTACAGGTCGGAGGACCTGAGTTACTGGAGTAGTGCTGCGATAGTCGACGCGCCCGACTCGAAGGTTTCCTGGTATAAACGCGAATCGGGGGTTACACGACACAGTAGGAATACGACGGTATGGGAAAGAGACGTAGGCTGGCTTCATGTGGCTGGGATAAAGCTGTGAAATCGGCGAGTTATCTCAGAAAGCGATAAGAAGAGTAAGTATGATCATAGAGGGACTCAGAAAACAAACAAGACGCCCATCAATACGAGACACAGGCGCAGGCGCCTCTGTCTCAGCTCAATCTCTTCGTCGATCCATGTACTATGCTACCGACTTCTCGCTGAAGTAGACAGAACTAGTATGGCTATTAGTTGCTAGGTTCTCTGTCTAGAATTCGGCGCACACTGCCGTCCACGGTTTTGATCAAGCTCATAAGTATACGGGCCACAACTTCCAGCAGGTCCCGCTGTGTGCCCTGCTTTATGCGCCTCGCCTGGGATCTTACTTTGCCTACGCAAGTGAAGTATCTCGGGTAAGTATCTTTCAACGTGTGCAGCCCGTGAATGTGGAACGTTGACAGTAGCCAAGCCCTACGTCTCTAACGACGAAAGCGACCTCCAAAGGAGATGTGAAAAGCCTATGGATGCGGGGGGCAATGGGGCAAGCTGGTAGGCTCTACTGCCGGTGCGTGACTATATTCTATCCTCCCGTTATCTTGGCTGATTTTGTCAGGTGTTGTCCAAACGGACCTACTGAACCGGATGCCGACGCAGTGCAAAGGTCGTCTAAGTAGAAGTACGCTATGGCGAACGTGTGGAGCACCGCTCAATCGATTTTATTCCATGTGATATGGAAGCTTATCGGAGCGTCGCTTTCGACAGAAGAACTATCGGTCCTTTATCACCACCACCAGAGTAGGTGGCTTCTCTATCGAGATAATTGCCATGGTCGCAAGTTCAACCAGTCGCTCCCGTTTCCTTTTGCTGATGTTTAAACAGATTTTATCGACAATGGAGACCTATTTCAGGTCAGGTCGGCGGTGGAGGTTTGATTTGAGGAATCGTACGTGTTGTATAATATGGGCCACCGGTCGCTGGCGGCTGCATATTGCCGGGTTAATTTGTACCGTGGATGGCAACTTACGAACTTCCGCTATGGTGTGCTACATACAGGTTTTGCCATCGTCGCACAATATATTCTTCGCGAACAGGTCACCGGTATTCTTGCGACATCACTTCTTGAAAATGCGTTTTACAAATCGCTTTGGATAGTGTTACGAAAAACTGTATTCGCATTGCGAACTTATGCTGAGTGTGTCTGCGTCTAGGTCCCACGAGAGGTGACTCTTACATCATATGCAGATCCCCGACGTTCATCTCCTACGAACTCAGTGACGCTCCGTAGTAAAGGCTGAGGTGCGCCACATGAAATCTGCATTACCTAGAACCTAGATGACCCCTTGACACTCTGAGCGCAGGAAGGCCTGATGCATCGATAAGTCATGCAGCGGTGCCTCCTCACTGCCTTCGAAGCTTCCTGACAGCCTGTGAATATCTGAACACGCAGCGTCTGTCTGTACGGATGGACGCTTTGGGTTACAGCATCCATTTCCATGTACCGCGCGTTGGCCTCATTGCCCCAGTCTGGGTCTCATAAAGGTACGCCTCACGTCCTCATCCCAACGCTCTCCCTCACATCCACCGTCGCATCCCCCCAACCCTCGCATCATCTACTTATAGGGCACCATGGACGGCGTCATTACCGCCTTCGGTGTTGCCAAGTCTGCATACGACGCTTACAAGATAGTGAAGACGACGCGAAAGGAGTTTAAGCAAGCTCCGGAGAAGCTTCAGCTCCTCGAGGACGATCGCGACCTCGTAAGAAAGCTGTTCAATGAGTTGTCCATCGCGAAAGACATCGACTCTTCGAGCTCTAACTCCACCTCGGACCCCCTGGAGCACCTGCAGCAAAGTCTTGAGCGACGCTCCGATGACTTGGATCAGGTTATATCTAAAGTCATGAAGCAGAGTGCCACGAGCGGGGACAAGACTGGACGATCGATTCGTCTTTTCAAGTTCCTAATCAACAAGGACGACATCAAGGATGCATCAAGCGAACTTAAGGAACTGCGGGAGGTGTTAGCGCTACGATTTTATATGTTAGTAATTCTGATTCCGCGATGTCAAAGACTTGTAATCATAATACGGAACATATTCAGGAATCACACGGCGCGTGTCGAAACAAGCTTCGAAGACTTGCAGTCTAGGTTCGAGGATGCCATGTACAAGCTTGAATTAATCTACAATACCGTCTCGTAAGTACTGGGCAGTCAGTAGACGGATAGCGGGATCTGATCACTGAGTATTAGCATTCCACAGCTTAAGACAGACACAGACGAAGCGCAAGCTCCCAATATCTCGCCCACTATCACCGATGAGCATCCCGTATCCTCGACGTCTATCACCCATTGCCATTCTCTTCCGTGCGGTACCCTGCACTGTCTCGCGGACTGCCACTGTCGTTGCCACAGCCTCTCCATGCAGTCGCTCATTCCCGCAAAGCTGGCATCCTACATCGGCCAAATCTACGTATCGAAACGACTCCTTCGCGCGCCGTGGTCGACATGGAGTGTCTGCAATGTACAGACGTGCCGAGGGGATGTTAGGCGTGCGATGACCGTCAACTGGATCCTTCCCCCGAGCTTCCTTTCGGGATGCCTGCAGTCCTCAAGGGATCGGCGGATCCACCTCTCGATTGGTGCGGTGAGGACGATCCCATTGGATGCACCAATACTCCGTGCTATATTGGATGCAGATGTCCAGCGTGTCCACAACTTGTTCGCGCTTGGTCTGGCCTCAGTTTGGGATCACACTCCTGATGGCAGTCCCATCCTTTGGGTAAGCCAAATTATTTGCCAGACCCTAGAATGCTGTTGACTCGGAAACTCGATTATACTACTAGTCTGCATGCAACTATTGGACTTTGTACCCCAGCGAGGAACGATACAAAATAATTCAATTTCTCGTCGCTGCAGGTGCAGATGCCCTGTTGCTCGCACGGTAAGCTTGGTGTACATTTCATTGTGAAAAACAGGCAATTGACGCTGCACACATATATAGTCCAACAGGAGGGTTATCGGCACAGGACCAAATTGCATTTGCACTCTTCCGGTCCCTGGTAGAGCAGCCCAAGATGGGGCAATCACTGCTCACATCCATCAAAAGACACTCAGCTGCCATTGATATCCTCCGCTCTATATTCAACATGGACGCCTTGGACGCACTCCAAGACGTTCTATCTTGCCTTTATGGGCACTCGGACGAAGACGCTCTACGATTATTAGCATCCCTTGAAACCACCGAATACGCCGTGGCTCGGTCTTCGGTGTTCGACGCCATCAGGTATACTCCCTTACAGTATGCAATCCGATTCTCGCCTTCAAGTGTGGAGTCCCTCCTAGCAGAAGGTGCCGATGCCGCAGCAGAGCCCACTCTGGCTTATGCCATCAGCGATGGGAAAGCCATCTTGATTAGATTACTCCTTGACAATGGCGCAGATGTGAACATGAAGTACGAGGGGCGAACGGCGCTGCATTGGGCTTGTTACCTGTGCTACTACAACAATTTCTTTGAACTTGTCCGATGTGCAGAAGACGAGATTGACTGGGATGTTCGCACACCGGAGGGCCAGAATGCGCTGGATATCTTTGATGAGGGTGTGTCGGAGGGAAGGGCTCCGTACTTGACTTCTGAGGAGATCTACGAGTTCCGTTCCACTCTGATATCTCGTATGGACCCTTCTCAGTTACGAGTAGTGGAAGATGTATCCTTGGACATTCCTGGCGCATTTCCTTTAGATACTGAGTCCTGATCGCATGTATTTGTATTCCTACCTGACGACAGGTTTTTGTACATAGAGACATCGAGTAGCTAGCCTGAGCATCTTCGCATAACATGTAGATTATACAAGTGCCTGAAATATCGACTTAGCATTGTAGCTTCTACCTCTACGGCACTACCTGAGACCTCGATCCAAGTACGCGGGTGGATACATGTACCCTGATGCCACACACACTGGATGAATTATCGCTAGCGAAGTCCATTCTCGTCACTCCTTCGACATCCGTAGATAAATTACTCGCTTTCCTACAGTAGTCGTACATGGTTTCTCGTTCGCGTGTCGGGCTTTACAGGAGGTCCGAGGCACTAGAAACTCTACGATGTAAGCAGCAGTACTCTCGAGCAAGAAGCTCTTGCAATATACTGGTTGATCAAGTATATTCCGACGTCCCTGGAGAAGCAAACGAACTCAACTACGTGCGACGTCTTGTCACGGCCGTGTTGACTTCCGAACCCGGACACCTCTACGCGATGGCCAACGTGCAGTCGCACTGACAAAGGTATGGTTGTATGTACAAAATGTTATAATACCTATAATGGGCGAGTACACTCGAGTATTTAACAGGGAGATATCAACCCTTACCCCAGTCATGTGATGCGCATATAGCCATGACACCACCCTTGCCTTGAGAAGGCAAGACGAAGTGGCTGAGCTTATCCTGAGCGGGGGAGGTGTAACCGAGCATGATTAGGACAGTGCTTGAGTAGAGATTAACACGAGGTACATAGGTCAGTGGACGTGACGGTAAACAAGAGAACAGGCAACTCACCGAACAAAGTAGTACTAAACGCATCGTTTGAACACCATTTCCTTGCGCTTCTATCTTCCAGCTTCCATCTACCAGCGTGAGGTTACACAGGGAGAGACTAGACTTGTTAGTCGGTGGACGGAGTCTTCGAATAAGATTTAGAAATGAGCCCGTGACTGTACCTTGCACCCGAGACAGCCAGAGAAAGCGAAAGAGGAGGGTCCATCATTGATAAAGCCTTTGATGCGCGCTACTACAGATGAATAGCGTCAGCGGAGCGTATTAAGAGCTATTGGATGGAGAAACGTATCGCGTACCGGTTCAGTCTCGAAGCGGCTCTGTGACAGACACAGTACAAAGCTCGCCGTAGGCGTCCCAGCCGTCTGCATTTCAGAGTCTGACGTCGATATTGAGGACGTTTGCGTAGATTGCAAAGCATGCAAAGTCAGTATCGTCGCAACCGCCAATATACCGTGACTAGTGTCCTAATGCACCGTAGATAGAGTCAGATGCGTATACGGGGACAGGAAAACAAGGGGTGCATGTTCCTCGGACACGTCCGTGGTGCACTTGGTTCATGACACAGAGAAAGTTGAAACACGAGACCCGCCTCGCTCTAGTCCGTAGCAAAAGGTGCCATCGTCCCGAGTTAAGCGACGGGGAGGAGCAGAGAGTTGAAACCAAAGCACGTATTGAAGAGTATATATGAATGTGAATAGAACTCACCGACGACTCCTGAGAGAGGCTCAACTATACGAATCCGTCGTCTTCGTTCAGTCAGTCCGGAGGGTGTACCAGGTGTAGCGCGTGAGATATTGGTGAAACCAAATGAGGCAACCCGACAACATTGAGTGCTGCAGACCATAGGGTACACGGGTAATAGGTAGTCGAAGTTTTGCGTTCCAGTGTGGAATGAATCTGAAGACGGTAACAGTGGGTCACAAACGACTACTTAGACGGGACCATGTCTTGGTCAGCGCATGCATTGACGTCTCAGAGTGATAATGACTCACTGAGATAGCCCGGTAACAGGTTAAACTTCTACATCTATCCATCACACGTTCCCGATCCGCGTCGTCTGTAGACTCGTATCTGACGGCACTACTTATTGCCGTAGCTTGAACAGAGTAGTTGGACAGGGGGTCTCCGAAGGGAAGAGGGCAGGGTATCCTCACTGTACAGAATGGGGACACATTACTGCGTGATATGGGGATATCGAGGGGGTTGCCGATGTGAACGTACTGGGGGGTGGAAGTGGGAGTTTACTGGCATGAAATTCGAGAGGTGCGCGTCGCGGTGAAGATGCGGCGGTACTTTGGGATATAAACCTAGGTTGAGGTCACGTAGAGAAGGATAGCATGGCTCTACAGAGAGGATGCGACTGTTGTGGCGAATCTGGAGATGCAAGCCGAAGGGATCGAATGAGAGAGATACAGACTCAGAGAGCACTGCTTGCAGACATCGACGCACCTGACATCGACGCACCTGGCACAAGCTTCTTTCGACCGACTATCTAGCATCCAAGTAATTTAGATCATGTATCTCCTAAATGTACGTGGTCGCGTCAGGTACCTCCGTAGGCGCAAGGATGTCGAGGTCGAACGTTGAGTACATTGAGTAGCGGCGTGGAGAGATCAGGCGTGGGAAACGAGGGAACACGACCCGACAGGCGCCCCTGCTCACAACCACTATCTCTCTCTCTCTGCCACCTGACTGATCTACTCGTCAGTCCCCAGCCGACAACGATGATCTATCGAGACCACAGGCCACAAAATGCGACTACTCTTCTGCTTAATCCAGCTGCCCAGGGCTGCCTTTCTGACTGACGCGACATCCCACTTCAACGTTTCGAAGCACTCCAGGTTGTCTCCAAACACGTCTTCTACGAAACTGACCCACGCAATATCAAAGAGAAGGCACTTTAGGTACTCGGGACAGACTTCTAAGGTCGACTTTCGTCTCTCTCTCTTGTCTTTATCCCAGGTCGATGTGAGACTCCGCGCCTTTGGGCCTTCAAGATCGGTGTTGTGAACGCTTAGGAGTACCATAACTCATGACAAACAAGACAGGACCGCTTCTCTTGTGTGGGAACGGTTCGCGGTGAGTCATCCCCGATTGACCGTCGATATGTAGCCTTGCTCCTCCCACTTTCGTGTACCTCCATTCAAGCTGCATCACCCCAATTCCAAATCTACACGCGTGGGCTTTCAAACATAATCTGCACTGCATAGTATACTTCCGCCATCGACTCAAGTGCTACGGTCACGTCTGCAACATGATGCTTGTTGGATGACGTCTACAAGGGTAGACGTCGTCCAAGGAGCATTGTGTTATGGTCATGGAGCCTCGGACACCGTTGCGTTACAATCTAGTAGCAAGCATGCCGCAGCTTCTTCTGTGTCCGAGTCACTTTGTTGCTGACCTAGAATTCTTGCCACGTCAGGTCAGTCTCTTCCAGGGCATTGATCAGCCTCTCCCCGCGTAACTATCTGGACGATGTTCTGTGTACCATAAGTACGTCGCGTCGGCTTCTTGCTCGAATGAAGCTCACCGCCGCGCCCTTTCGCTCTTGGGCATGCGGCTTCAACCTGTACGTCGCTCCAGAGGCCATGATTGTGCCTTCAGAATTGTTATTAAGTACTCAAAGAAGCATGCTAGAAATACACCACGTCCTGTTTCACTGGTAGTCGGATTTGCTACTCTACGGGGATGACATGTAGGTAGGAATGCATTCATATTTTTTTTTCTACCCGGTTTGCGGCGCAGCGGGAATCATGACGGATATAGAATGCGTTTGACGAACCTCCTTATGAGGTGACTGAACTAAACACATCCAAGCATCCGCAAATTAGAATCATAGGCATACGCAGGCGTGTTATCGAGTACTTAGCTGCGCGATACACAGCATGCACGTAGAGAAGACATCATGCCGCTTTACTCGTGTTCTAGATAGTCCTGTTGTAAGTGGACTACGCTCTACTCTTGCAGCTCGTTGGCTCATCTCGATTGCAAGATCCTCTTCGCAAACCACAGGACGGAAACCCAATGTTCACCAATCGCTTTCCGTTGTGGCGAGATGTGCATGAGGAGAAGGCGTGGCCCACACTGGCAGCGCTGACTTTGACAGAAGTATCGCGCAAGGAGCCTCTCATTGACATCCTGTGGGAGGACGAACTCACCACGCGTCCACGGTTTCCTAACATACACAGCATTCACGCACGGCCCCTTTCATTTCAGATACCCTTATTTTCCATGTTCCCTGTACATCGATTGATGGTACGTCTGCTCGGCATCGCATCCAAGTACACGAGCTGATGTCTTCCCGAGTATATAGCTACTCAATCGAAGACGGGCTGCCCTCAAATCCCCCGCAACCTTCGTCGCTGCCTACATCCCCTCGTCCACGACACTATGGATCCGGCGAGCGCCATCATCAGCATCGTATCGTTTGGCTTCACCGTTTTCGCCAAGGTTAACGAGATTCGCAAGGACATCAAGGGCGCACCTGATAAAGTGCAGGCGTTACAGGACGCATGTATCGGCGTGGAACTCCTCTTGAGCAGACTCAACACCACCACAGCTCGCACTGTCCCCTGTCCGCCCAGTGCGGTGCCGCATTTCGAACGCTTGTGCGCAGCGACACAACGATGTCTAGAAGAGGTCAACGTGGTAATAGAGAAGGTTGTCGCACAATCAGTTACCTGCAGTAACGACCCCGGCGCCCCGAAGGTTCGCTTCAGGAAGTGGCTGATGAAGAAAGGCGAGTTCGAGGAGACGTCGGCAAAATTGAAGGAGTTGAGGGAGACTTTGGCTATGATGATGGACTTCATGAACTCGTGAGTTCTACTATACAACGACGACCGCCGTAAACTCAACCTTGTATAGCAACTACCTTGAGTTTATTGCTACGCAGACTCAGTTCCATGGCTCCCAAGCACGACAAAGAGACACATCTTCGACATCTCGCGAGCAGCCCATCACAAATCCAACAGCTACCCGCCGTAACAACGGCCCTCTGCGATGTAGAGATGAGTGTACATGTCGCTGCCATGCCCTGTACCTCCACTCCATCTTCCCACAGTCGGCAACACCCTATCTCGGCCAACTGTTCATCTCGCCACGGATACTTGACTGGATGAGATTTAATCCCTTGGGGCATTGCAATGTAGAGACTTGTCGTGGTACCTTGCTGCAGCCGGCAAAGGTGGCCTATATCCTTCCCCAAACACCCTTCTATGGCTCGTTTCAGACCTCGTCAATCAAACGAGTTCATTTCTCTATCAACGCATACAGAACCATTCTGTACTCTTCGCCCATCTTTCAAGCAATCTACGGCGCCGATGTACGCGGAGTTCGTGATTTGTTCGCAAAACAGCAAGCCTCCATTTGGGACGTCGACATCAAGGGTAATTCTATCCTTTGGGTAGGCCGTCTTCTTCTACGCCTGGCCGTATATTATTACTGAATACCGATATCTTAGCACGCCTGTGGGGAATGGCAAAACGATCCCACTGAAGATCATCTCGAGATTGTCCGTTTCCTGGTGGAGGCAGGTGCAGACGCACTTTTTCTCGCTGAGTCTGTTGAACAATGCCCTTTCGCTTTTCTAATTCTCGAACGATTGACATCGGTGTACTCATAGCACAGAAACGACATACTCGGCCCATGACATACTTGCCATAAGCCTCTTTGCACACCTCCTACATGGACACTCACCAGGCCGATCCTTCACGGAGATTATCCAAACAAACTCAGCCGCAATCAATGTTTTCCGTTCCATCTTCAACATCGACACCTTGGATGCCCTCCAAGACGTCCTATCTCGCTGTTATGGACACTCAGACGAAGACGCTTCACGATTACTAACATCCCTCGAAGCCACTGAATACGCCGTGGCCAGGTCATCGTTGTTCAACGCCATCAGTCATACTCCCTTAGAGTATGCAATGATATTCTCGCCTTCAAGTGTGGAGTCGTTGCTAGCGGAAGGTGCCGATGCCGCAGCAGAGCCTACTCTGGCTTACGCCGTCTGCCGTGGGGAAACTGACCTGATTGAAGTACTCGTCAACAAGGGCGCAGATGTGAACGTGAAGGATGGAGGGGGGCGAACAGCGCTGCATTGGACTTGCAATCTGTGCCACTACGATGTCTTCTTCGAACTTCTCCGATGTGCGGAAGATAAGATTGACTGGGATATTCGCACGCCGGAGGGCCAGAATGCGCTGGATCTGTTTGATGATAGTGTGGCAGGGGGAGAGGCTTCGTACTTAACTTCCGAGGAGGTTGAAGAGTTCCGTTCAGCCATCATATCCCATATGGATCCATCTCAGTTACATGTAGTCAAAAATGAGCCATTGAACATCCCCGGTGCATTCCCTCTAAACGACGAATCCTGATCCCACGTATCTGTAATCCCCCCGACGATGTTTTATTATATACATAGACGTATCGAGTATATTCAACTTCATAATATGTACCACCGCTGTAGGACGTTTCGACGTACTAGCATAGTACTCGTGACCATGACTGTTTGAAACGGGTTCACCTTCCGCACTCACTCACACAATTGTCTACTGAAAGGTACCAGACACCGGATGAATGATCGCTAACGAAGTACGGTGTAGTCACTCTTTCAACGTCCGTAGATAACATACTCGCTTTCCTGGTCGTACATGATGTCTGTCGTTTGTGTCTCAGACATTATCTGGGAGCCCAAGTACCCTCGAGAACGAGTCCCTTTCGAGAGACTTGGTAATCAAATATATTTTCTCTTCACTAACAACAGAAACTCGACTATGTAAGGACGTCTTATCATGCACGCATCGACTCCCGTGTCCTTGGACACCTCTACAAGATAGCTATTGCGCAAACACTGAGATGAAGGAATCCTGCTTATAAAAAGCTTACGCCTTCCTACAACGCGCGAATAAACCCGCATCATAACAAGGATGTCAGCGTTCCAATGAAGAGGAACCATCCGTTACTTCAGTCACGTCGTGCACACACAGCCGGCATGGCCATGGCACTGTCCTTGCCTTGAGAAACCGAGGAGGAGTGGCTGACCCAATCCTGAGCGGATGATGTGTGACCGGGAATAAATAGGCGGGACAGAGGATGGGAGAAGATTTACACGAGGCACATAAGTTAGTGGACGTGACGGTAGACGAAAAAATAAGCTACTCACCGAACAAAGTAGTACTAAACGCATCGTTTGAACACCATTTCCTTATTGCGTGGCTATCTTCCAGCGTCCATCCTCCAGCGTGAGGGTAAGACAAGACTCGTTATGTAATGGACGGAGTTGTTGAACACGGTTTGGAAACGGGCCCGTGATAGTAAAACAACCAGCGGCTACACCCGAGGCAGCTGGAGAAGGCGAGAGAGGAGGGTCCACCAATAATATGCCCTTTGATGCTCTTCGCTAGGGATGAATAGCATCAGCGAGCGTATTAACGGCTCTTAGAATCGTCGACATAAAGAAACCCACCGATTCGGTCTCGAAATGGTCCCAGTGGGACGCACGGTTATTAGCTCGCCTTGAACGTCTGAGTTCCTGCACATCAGAGTGTCGGGTTGTTATTGAGCACGTTCGCGTGTAATTTAACAGCGTGGAAGCTCAACGTCGTCACGATGGTCACTATGCTGGCGGCCGGTCAAGCAGCTGTAGGCAGAGTCCGATGCATATACGGGGAAGGGGGCATGAGAGTCGTGATCCATCACGATGTTCGTGGTGAGCTGGATCGTAATACGCGGAAGGTCAAAACACGAGACTCGTCTTGTATTGGTCTGTAGCGAAAGTTGCTGTCGTCCCGATTTAAGCGACGAGGTAAGGAGTAACAGAGCTGGGAACCAAGCATGTAAGGAAGAGCGTGTAGCATGTAAAGAGGACTCACCGATGACCCCCAGGGCCAATCAATAACAATACGAATTCGTCGTCCTCGTACAGTCAGTCCAGAGGGTGTACCAGGCGCATTGTGTCAGGTATTGGTGAAGCTGAATGCGGCGAGCGACAGCATCGAGTGCTATAGGCCATAGATGACACGAGTAGGTATTAGTCGAAGCTGTGCGTAGAATGAATCTGGAGACGGTAAGACTGGGCCCCGACGACTACTAAGGCGGGATTATGTCTTGATCAGCGTACACAATGACGTCTGAGTGATAATGACTCACTAAGACAGCCGCCGCCCGGTAGCAACATAACGCTGCCATCTATTGACCCAACGCACCCCCTCGGTTTGCATTGTCTCCATGCTTCGTGTCTGATGGCATCTACTTGAGCAGAGTAGTCGGGCGGCGAGACCTCGGAGGAAGAAGGCAGAGCAGCCTCATTATACGAGGTGATAGAAGTGACTGTCTTATTCCTGAGTATCAAGGGCGTTGAAACGTGCTGGAGGGTGGAAGTGGAAGGTTTAACTTGCATGAAAGTCGAGAGGTGCGCGTTGCGGTGTAGATGCGGCGAAACTATGCGACAGAGACCTAGGTTAAGGTCAAGTAGAGAAGGATAGCATGGCTCTACAGAGCGGACGCGACCGTTGTGGCGAATCTGGAGATGCAAGCCGAAGGGAGCGAACGAGAGATGTAGAGACCACTGCATACAGACATCGACGCACCTGGTATAAACCTTCTTCGACCGACTATTCAGCATCCAAGCAATTCAGATTCTGCCTCTCCTAGATGTACATGATCGCGTCAGGTCTCTCCGTAGGCGCAAGAATGTCGAGGTCGAACGTCGAGTAATAGCGGCGTAAAGAGATCAGGCGTGGGAAACAAGGATGCCAGAGCTGAAAATCAGGCGCCCCTACGCACACTCACGCACCCTCTCCCACGACCTAGATGATCTACTACATACCTCTGCCACTCTCAGTCTCAGTCTCAGGGTCCAGCTGAACAAGATGGCTAGCCGAAGGCATAGGTGGCTAAAGACGGCCCATATCTCGCGTGACTCAGTCTATCTAGGCTCTTTCGTTTCGACGGACGTCGCATCCGACTTCAAGCTCCAAGCACTCTTTAGGCTGCCGTATAGGCCTGACGACCTCCAATATGTGACTGGTACTCTCTGGCGCATACTCACTCGCCCAAGGCTTGCGTCGATATACCTGCGATGTATGCCCCCCTCAGATTCTCTGCCCTACACCGCTGCTGCGTTCAACGTTCGCCCAGTCTGTTTCTACGTAGTCGCGTAGGAGTACAAGGCTCCTGGCAAGCTAGACAACTCGTTATCCCAGACAAGATTCTTGCTGGTTTGGACAGTTCAGGGGACCAGAGACTGATTTTCGAGTAGTCGAAGTCAGTTGTCCTCCATCGCTCTGATATCTCGATTTCCCGCTCATCTTCATGTGTCTCCACCGCCTCACGCCGCGGTGACCCCCCACCCCTTGCAGAGACCATCATTCTAATCGATAAGTATCCTATCCCTCGTTGATTTAAGTACCGCTTCTCACCGTGATCGGCTGCATCGACACGCCTTTCGGATGTCCACCCCATGCACGGCTAGCGTCCTAGGAAGCCTTGCCTTGTAGCTATGGATGTCATTCCGTCCACCTCTAGCAATAGGTGTGTTCGTTCTTTTGCTGCTTTGAGGGCGGTGGCCGGCTTTCTTTTCGCCAGTCACGCTACCGCAGGTTGCGCCCCACGTAACTAATATGCTGATCTTTTTTCACGCGAGGTACGTGGCCGTAGTATCCTGTCTTAAATACGCTGAATATTGCATTTGTTCGCTCTCGAACATTAATAGGTTCCATCTCATCGCATTCCACGGTCCACGCGCGGGTCTAAAAAGGTGCTTATAATCACTCGAATCGAGCATTGCGTCAGTATAATTATAACTATGTGAGTGGCCGGACATACCTGTAGTTATGTAGACGTGAATGCACTTGCGTCATTGTCTTACACTTGCTGCAGCGGAGGAAGCGGCGTATCACAGCACGCTGTTGTCTGTAGGGTTCAGCGACAAAATGCATGAGTCCTAGCACAAGACACCAAGCGGCGCTGGGGCACTAACCAGTGACGAGAGCCACATGCGAGAGAAGACAGCGCGTACCTCCCGATAGCTGTGCGAGACAGCCACATGTTTGCGATTTATGCTACTCTCAACTTCTTCCATTCCAGTGTATGTGATCACTTCGTGTTGCGACCGGGCGTCAGGCTAGTAACAGGTATGTTGCAACTCCTTTCACGAAACCCCAATGCTGATCTGGAATCAGACTCCTACCCAGTCGTCGTCGGGGGGGAGAGCAGAAGATATTCTAGGTCTCGAGTAGCGTACGGATGTTCTAAATCTCAGACATGCCTGTTTTAGCAATCAATCATATTATATAATCCATCAAACCAACACGTGCTTATTCTCAAACTTTATTTCTGCTTCCCCCCCTCCGACGACTGGCTTTTAACAACTGTAAACATTGATTGACGCTACGGCCGGCATTGCTGAGTCTGAACAAAACTCGAGAAATCTGGTAGCGCTCAAAAACTCTGACGACGTATTCTGCCGATTAAGGAAGTATTCGAATCGCTGCAATCAAGTGCTAGATCAATACCGACGATGACACTAGAGTAGCACTACCTTCTACCATCGCCCGCCATGTATTCTCTATGCGAGGAAATTCAACAAGTTCTTCACTCGCATAAGACGGGGATGTCCCAATTCGTGCTTGACATACTCTACAGTGATGCTGAATACTACCATCCCATCAAACGGGATCTCCTCAGTGGGTGGAAGGACATTATCAAGGCATTTGAACGACATCAGCAGACAACAGAAGGGGTGCGTGACTGGGCGTTGGGAAGGGCTGTGACCGGGTAGGGTAACTTAGTCTTCGGCGCTCGTTCTTTAGTTAATTTTTCGTTTATTTTCTTCTTTCCGTATCTGACCTTAACATGAGCTCGCCTCATGCACGCCTCATGTACAGTACTTAAATCTGCCATCTACGATAGTGAAATGTATCTTCTTTTCCCACCAAACGTCTTCGCTAGAGCTTCGCTCGCGAAGGCCAGGGAGAGACGATCTCGAGAACTCCTTCGCCGTTGTCGCAGGCTCACTTAGAAGCGCTGCGGACCACGGCTACTGCCTAAAGAGGCAATCCGAATCTACTCAACACCTCTGGTTCCTAGCGTCCGCCGGGACGACTCGCAGCCGATCCACCCAGATCTGCGACTGCTCGCGTCGAGCGTCACAGAGGTGGACACACTGGGAAATCGACTGCACCGGCCGACGTAAACCCAGGTCTTATCATATCTCTTAAATCACCACCTCACCCCGAGGAGTCAGCCCTCGAACATCCCACTCTATCGAGACTTCTCATTCGCCGCCGAACCCTACAACTCTTTCTCGCACTTCCTAAGCCGGATCATACGCCGACTATGGCTCAAGGAACGAGCACGTCGAAGAGTTTCCGGGGCTAACGTGGCAGGAGTATCCTTGCCGGGATCCTTCGGGGAGAATTCATTCGTTACAGAAGCCCAACGTCGTAGACTAGACCCCATAGAAGAGGAACCTACCGCCGAACACGAGGAGGTAGCACGTGAGCTGGGACTCGACGACGTAGGGGACTCCACGGATGGCACCGAGAAGAACAAAGTCGACAAGCTGTTCGACTCTTACAGCGAGGCCACGTCGACGCGGGTCAGCCTAAAACAAGAAGTGATACAATTCTATAACAAGAAGGAATAGACGCCCTACGACATCGTCGACTACGGAATAGCCATCGGAGTTCCCGATCGACCCCAATACGCCTTACGACCTCACATCGTACGCGGCCTCTACAGGGTTTTCGACAGACTTCAGTCGCTCCTCAAGGAGCTCGCGTCCGAGGTCCCTCGCCGTAAGGCCCTACGAAACTACCATCATCGTCTAGACTCGCACGGGGACCTTCTTCCAGTACTACAGGGCGCGCATTCCATGGCCGAGCTCAACGGAGCGTGGGATATCCTACGTGAACGACTGGAGAAGGGTCACAAATTCGTTAAGAAGTACTACGACGAATTTAAGGAAGAAAGGTACATACAGTCACCCGCCTCTACGCTTAGCGAAGTCTATGCCCCCTTCCTTCCAGACGCTTCGGTCGAACAAAGGATTCGAGAGTATAAAGCTCTCGTGCCTACACATCAGCGGGAGGGTCTCCCTCCAGCGGAAGTTCTGGACCTTTCCCGACCCCTCGAAGAGATCGTAACCGTTCCTCCACACCTCCTCGCTGCGTATCCTTACCGCGCGCCAGAGACCGACCCTAAAGCCTTATCATACAACGCGATGGGCCAACCCGACGACGTCTCTTACCTCAAGAACTCGACATACGGGCCAGGCCCCGCCGTCAGACAGCAAGATCCTCCGGAGTCGATTAGCACGGGGCTTATGAACATGAGAAAGAATCGCTCCCGTCAAAAGGACAAGGTCGTCTCGTTCATCAACCCCCAGGCAACAGCTCCCGCGGCCTACGACGTGCGCGAAGGCGAAAGCCCCTTCGATAAAGCCGACTGGTCGCAGCTGTATTTGTCCACGGCTTGAGTACCGCCGCCAGGAGGAAAGAGAGACTCCCAGTCGGGCGTTCCCCAGTCACTGGCTGCTCCGGACGTCCAATTGGGTAACGTGCTGCACGGTATGGCATCAGCTGTAGTCGCTCCACGAGCTCCAGTCCAGCAGCAAGTATTGGCTGCGCCGATACCTCTAAAACCTCCCGAGCACGACGCCATCGCCTTGGGAATGAGCCTTTTTCCGGAAACTGAGCCTCAACAGGGAGAGCAGGCCGCGGAGAACGTCGCTGCTTGGCAAGCTCAGGGATTGGCCCAAACGGTAGTCGACCCTTACAAGGCTGCTGGAGGACCGGCTACCGCCTCCAAACTGTCTCCCTCACGCCATTCAACCGGAGCACTCGTTCCTTCGCACGTACCAGGGGCTTCTAGAGCGTCGTACACCCCTGGAGGAGTTCCGCCTTCGTTCAACGGAGGGCCTCTGGTTCCCGGAGGAGGGCCACCGTCCGGAGGAGGACCCCCACTAGGAGGAGGTGGAGGACCCCCATTTGGAGGAGGGCCACCGTATGGAGGAGGACCACCGTATGGAGGGGGGCCACCTCAGGGAGGGGGACCACCTCACGGAGGGCCACCACCTGGAGGAGCAGGCTACCCTCACGCAGGAGGGGGAGGACCGCCGTTCCCAGGAGGGGGAGGACCGCCTTTCCCAGGAGGAGGAGGAGGCGGCGGAGGTCCACCGCCACCTGGAGGACCCTTCGGAGCGTGGCTGCCCCAGCAGAACGGCCAGTGGGATCCACAGTTCCAGTTACCGACCGCCCTCGTTCCTCAAATTAAGCTCGGTCAAACGGTTGACAGTGCCATCCCGGTCTGGGATGTGCTGGGTTCTTCCGCCCTTGAATGGTTCGCCTGCGTTCAGGAATTCGCGGGTGCCGGGGGGTACATTCCGTACCAGCTTGGTTACCACCTTTGGAGCCGTCTTAAGGAAGGATCTGGAGTGCGTTCTTGGTTTCAGAGTCTCACCCCCGACTGGAAAAGCTGGATGAGGAGGTATTATCTCAACTTCCTCGTTTCGGTAGAGCAGAACTGGTTGGGAGTCACCTGGAAACAAGACCGCAGCGCGGAGTACGCCATCCAGTCGTTCAGACAGAGTGGTCATACGCGCGAAGCTCCTTCGCAATTCCTACAACGTCGTTTGCTGTTCGCTCGTCTCTTGTATCCTCAGCTCATTGGAACACCCGAAGAGGTCCGCGAGGTTATGAGGGCCGCTCCAGTCGCTTGGAAGAACGTGTTAAACTCTGACCAACTGCCTTCGATGATGGCCCTTCAGACACGAATCGTCGAGATGGAACCACAGCTGCTGTCTGCGGCCGAATACGCCCATTCGTCGGGAATCTCTAGGGACCAATTCGCGAGGTACATGAGGGACTTCATGCGAGAACACGGAGGAGACGTGCGTAGCCTACGTCCGAGGAACGTACACGCCATCGCCGCAGGGTCCGCGAACGAGCTCGAGGAACTCGAGCAGCTGAACTATACCGCATCTAGGAACGACGAACTACTAGTGGAGAACGACTCGCCTACGGTCGTCGAGTGCTATGCCTTCGCCAAGAAACGCCAGCGTCCACCTCCAAAGGGGGGCTATCCCTTCAAGAAACGTGACGAAGTCGTGAGCCCCCTGAGGCCTCCTCCCTCTCCCTGCAAGTGCTGCGGAAGCAACAAGCATTGGGACAAGGAGTGCCCGTGGTACAGCATGTGGGAGAGGAAATTCGGTAAAGGGAAGGATAAGGTCGCTCGTGTAGCTGGTACTTTTACGGATGACGAAACCTTCAACGATTTGTATAGTAATACTTTCGACGAGCTGGTAATGCAAGCCTGCAATGCCCTCTACCTCGACCCTGCTGTGAAGACCGCTCGATTCGCTTTCACAGGCCTCATGGAAGGATTAGAAGCTGCGCAAGCACAACCTCCCGAAGCTAAAGTCGAGCGAACGCGGACGTCAGCGACCATCCCCGAAGGCCAACGTCGAAGGGTTACCGTCGAAGTGATTCCCGAGGAACCGTCCGAGAAGCCCACGGCGACCGTCTACCTCATCGAAGAGAACACCCTAGACGGGGAGATTCACGAGGTACCCTTTGAGGCGTCGAACACCGTAGAGGTTCCCGAGCCATCACCTGCGAGTTCGTGTGAACCTGCCTCTCAAGAGGTTAGATGGGTACGACCTCGTCGCTATAAGCCCAGCGGAAGCTCAGCTGTCGGGGTATCAGTACTATCTCTACGAGGATGCCTGAACGATCCCAACGCACCGGAAGTAGACGTCCGGCTGGATTCGGGAGCCGACATCTCGTTAATCTCAGCAGAATACTATGCTACGTTAGACAAACGACCCAAGCTGCGCCGTGGACGGAAGATGGAACTGTGGCAGCTCACGGACAGGTCCTCAAAGATCGAAGGCTACATCGACCTTCCACTATTCCTGAGAAGTCGAAGCGGGGAAATAGTAGGACTCCATGCGGAGGTGTACGTGGTACCCGGAATGAACGTCCCCATCCTCCTAGGGGAAGACTTCCACCTAGCGTACGAACTCACGGTTAAACGTCACGTCGAGTTTGGCTCGACAGTGTCACTCGGCGAAACTGGGTGGGAGTTCGAAGCCAAAGGAGTAAAGCGTTCTATGTACCCGGGAATAAGTTCGAACCCTTCACATCTGGCTTCATTCGTGCGAGCTAAGCTACATCGCCGTAACAAGAACAAGCGTTGGCGGCGGTCGAAAGCTGACCTGAGACATCGCAGAACGGCTCTGGTGGCTGAGGATACACGGATCCCCCCTCAGACCTGCGTGAATGTCTCTATCTCCTGCTCGTTCGAAGAATGCGAGACGTGGCTCGTGGAGAAGACGATGCTGGGGGACGACCGAGTAGCCCCGCTAGTCGTACCCAACGTCCTCGTCGACGCTAGTTACCCTCGAATTCCCGTCACCAACACCACGATGAAGAGTCGTTGGCTACGAAAGGGGGAAGTGTTAGCCGAATTGCTCGATCCACGAGAACACTTTGACCGACCGCGGAACGCGCTGCACTGGGCGGAGATGTCGAATGCCGCTTCCCGGACTGCAGCCTTGTCCTCAGCCCTTAATGGGTCTGACCAGGATGAGAAAGGTCGCGATAGAGTCTTCTGGGCGAAAGAGGATGGATCGTGTGTAGAGATGATGGAGAAGGAAGGACGGAATTCGGAAGTATCGAGAGTACTGGGAGAGGACGGAGCGACGATAGAGCTTGAGGAAGACTGGGGACCGAAGACGGCGGAGGTACCCGACCCCACGGTCTACCCTTCCTCTAAGCTTGAGGAACTGATCGACGTCGCAGACGTACCTGAAGATCTGAAGCCTAAAATCTGGGAGATGCTGCGTAAGAGACAACACGCGTTCGGATTCGACGGAAGATTAGGCCACATGGAAGTGAAGTGCAGAATACGAACGAAAGACGGGGTGGAGCCCGTTTCCGTTCCCATGTACGCGAGCTCCCCCGCGAAGCGGCAAGTCATCGACGCCCAGCTGCAAACATGGTTCGAACAAGGCGTTATCGAGCCCTCGCAGAGCCCATGGGGAGCCCCAGTGGTCATCGTGTATCGGAACGGGAAAGCGAGGTTTTGCGTTGACTACAGGAAGCTAAATGCTTTAACGATACCGGACGAATTCCCTCTTCCCCGACAAACAGAGATCCTGTCGGCGTTGTCAGGAGCCCAAGTACTATCTTCTCTGGATGCCCTGTCGGGCTTCACCCAAATCGAGATCGCCGACGAAGACGTCGAGAAGACAGCTTTTCGTACGCACCGAGGGCTCTTCCAGTTCAGACGGATGCCGTTCGGTCTGAAGAATGGACCATCGATCTTTCAGAGAACAATGCAGAATATACTGGCGCCATACCTATGGTTATTCACGCTAGTGTACATCGACGACATCGTGGTGTACTCTAAGACGTACGAGGAACATCTCGAACACCTCGATAAGGTGCTGGAAGCGGTAGAGAAGGCTGGGCTGACGCTTTCTCCAAAGAAGTGCCACCTGTTTTATAGTTCGATACTGCTGCTCGGACATAAAGTATCTCGCCTAGGGCTGTTGACGCACGAAGAGAAGGTTAAAGCCATCAGCGAACTAGCACGGCCCACGAAAGTATCAGAGCTTCAAACCTTCCTAGGCATGATCGTCTACTTCTCGGCCTTCATCCCTTACTACGCAGACATAGCGTCCCCATTGTTCAAGCTGCTGAGAAAGGGAACTGCCTGGCGTTGGGGGCCTGAGGAAGAAGAGGCGTTCGAGATGGCAAAGTCTGCACTCCAGGCCGCCCCGGTGTTGGGACACCCAATCGAAGGTCGCCCGTACCGGTTGTACACCGACGCATCTAACGAAGCGATCGGGTGCTGCCTACAGCAAGTTCAACCAATAGAGGCGAAAGACTTGAAAGGGACGAAGGCTTACGAGAAACTCGCCAGAGCCTTCGAATTGAAGGAAGACGTACCGAGGTTCGTAGTCAAGCTATCGAACAAGACGGAAGACCACTCGTTTAAGGACAACTGGGGCGACTCTCTCGACTCAACCTGGATCCACGTTGAGAGAGTCTTAGCGTACTGGTCCCGGACGTTGAAGAGTGCGGAGACCCGCTACTCCGCAACGGAAAGGGAGGCCCTCGGCGCGAAAGAAGGGCTCGTACGATTCCAGCCCTATATCGAAGGAGAGAGAATACTGCTGATCACGGACCATGCGGCTCTTCAGTGGGCAAAGACTTACGAGAACGCGAACAGAAGGCTGGCAGCGTGGGGGGCGATCTACTCCGCCTTCGCACCAGGCCTGGAGATTATACACCGTCCTGGGCGTACTCACTCCAACGTAGACCCTCTCTCCCGTCTTGCCAGGGTCCCGCCAGCCCACACTTCTCCCGTCACAGACCAGTCTCCATCATTACGACTCGATAGCGAAGAAGCGCAGTCTGCGGAGGAAAGGGCTGAAGAGGAGCCTGCACGAAGAGCAGGAATGTCCGTGACCTTGTCGGAATGGAAGGACGCGTTGCTGGAAGCGGAAGGCATGTCGACGAGACGAAGCAAGCGACTAGCAGCGAAGAAGCCAGAGGAAGTAACTACGGCAGGTGACGGGGGGGCACCCACCTCGACGGATCACACGACCGAGCCTACTGGAACTGAACGTCAACACCAGTCGCCGAAGGACGAGTCAGACACGGATCCGTACGAGTCGCGACGCGCACCTCTCGACTTTCATGCCAGTAAACTCCCACTTCCACCCCCCAGTACGTTCACATCAGCAACACCCTCGATACCCCCGTATCACGCAGTCATGTCTCCTCATCCCGTTCAGCGAGGCTGCTCTGCCCTCTTCCTTTGAATTTCCGCTGCCTGACCACTCTGATCAAGTTACGGCAATAGTGTCAGATACGAAGCTTGCAGACGGTACGGATCGGGAACGTGCATTGAGTCGAGGTAGAGGTCAACGTTATGATGTTACCGGGCCATCGCGGTGAGTAATCATCACTCTTAGATGTCTCTACATGCGCTGATCAAGACATTATCCCGTCTTAGCAGTCCTCGTATCTGACCGTCTTGTAATCCATTACACGCCAGAACGCACAACTTCAACGACCTACCCGTGCCATTCATGGTCTGCACCAATGAATTCTGTCGCTTCGTCTCGTCTGGGCCCACCAATATCTCACGCGCTATGACCGTTAAACCCTCCTGACTGACTGAACGAGGACGAAGGATTCGTTTTGTTACTGGTTCTCCATAGGCGTCGTCGGTGAGTCCTCTTCATGTGCATATACCCTCCTTCTTACGTACTTAGTTTTCATCTCCCTATTCCTCCCCACCCTGCCGCCTAATTCATAGACGACGTCAACTATCGCTATAGATCTAGACCAGCCCGAGACGGGTCTCGTGTTTCGATCCCCCTCGTTTAACGAACCCGCCTCACTACAGATGTCTCCACGGAAAATGCAACCCCCATGTCTTCGTCGCCATATACCCATCGGACTTCAAAGAGGCTGCCAGCCTGCATAGTGGCCATCGCGACTCCATCGACCTTGCGCGCTGTGCAATCCACGCAGACGTCAATGCCAACCGGAGATTCTGAAATACTGACGACGTCTTCAACGAGCTGGGTGCTTTATGTGCGAATGGTGTTTCTCTGGAAACCCCACTGGTACATTTTCTACTTCACCTTCATTACGCTCAACAACACTTACCCTTTACAGGATATCACATGGCTGTATTTGATCTACTGATGACGACCCTCAAACTGCTCTTCCGATGTAGCATTCTACCCCCCTTCATACGAGACAAGTGTTACGCATCAACTCTCAAGGACGTCGGCCAACAAGCAAGTCCAGTCTTTAGTGGCTCGCACGCTAGAGTACGTGAGGTGGAGGCGTGGCATACAACGAAGTCTTGGTATCTCGTTCGGTCAGCTGCTTATGCTCTGGTTTACTACCGCGTCCTCTGACTTATGAGTGTCATGTCAATGTCTTCTCAGCCCTTGTCCCGCCTCTTTGCTCATGCTAGGCCACACCTTCCCCGCTCAGGATTACTTCGTCTTGCCTTCTCAAGCCAAGGGTGATGTCATGGCTATATGCGCATCACATGACTGGGGTAAGGGTTGATGTATATAACGTTGATATCTTCCTGTTAAATACTGACATCCTTTCTTTGGCTCGAGTGTACTCGCCCATTATAGGTATTATAACATTTTGTACATCTATCCATACCTTTGTCAGTGCGGCTGCACGTTGGCCATCGCGTAGAGGTGTCCGGGTTCGGAAGTCAACACGGCCGTGACAAGACGTCGCACGTAGTTGAGTTCGTTTGCTTCTCCAGGGACGTCGGAATATATTTGATCAACCAGTATATTGCAAGAGCTTCTTGCTCGAGAGTACTGCTGCTTACATCGTAGAGTTTCTAGTGCCTCGGACCTCCTGTAAAGCCCGACACGCGAACGAGAAACCATGTACGACTACTGTAGGAAAGCGAGTAATTTATCTACGGATGTCGAAGGAGTGACGAGAAAGGACTTCGCTAGCGATCATTCATCCAGTGTGTGTGGCATCAGGGTACATGTATCCACCCGCGCACTTGGCTCGAGGTCTCAGGTAGTGCCGTAGAGGTAGAAGCTACAATACTAAGTCGCTATTTCAGGCACTGGTATAATCTACATGTTATGCGAAGATGGTCAGGCTAGCTACTCGATGTCTCTATGTACAAAAAAACTGTCGTCAGGTAGGAATACAAATACATGGGATCAGGACTGGGTGTTTATAGGGAATGCACCGGGGATGTTCAATGGCTCATCTTTGACTACATGTAACTGAGAAGGATCCATATGGGATATGATGACTGAACGGAACTCGTCGATCTGCGCGGAAGTCCAGTGCGACGTCCTTCCCTTAGATACACCAATATCGAAGAGATCCAGTGCATTCTGGCCCTCCAGCGTGCGAGCATCCCAGTCAATTTTGTCTTCTGCACACCGGAGAAGTTCGAAGAAGGCATCGTAGTGGCACCGGTCGCAAGCCCAATGCAGGGCTGTTCGCCCCAAACTGTCCTTCATGTTCACATCTGCGCCTTTGTTAACGAGTAATTCCATCAAGTCATCTCTCCCAACACGGGCGGCATAAGCCAGGGTGGGCTCTGCTGCAGCATCGGCACCTTCCGCTAGGAGGGATGCCACACTTGAAGGCGAGAATGTGATTGCATACTGTAAGGGAGTATACCTGATGGCGTCGAATAAAGAAGACCGGGCCACGGTGTATTCGGTGGCTTCGAGGGATTCTAGTAAACGTGCAGTGTCTTCGTAAGAGTGCCTAAAACGGCGAGATAGGACGTCTTGGAGTGCATCTAAGGCGCCCGTGTTGAAGATGGATCGGAAGACGGTGATTGCGGCTGAGTTTGTTTGGATGGTCTCCGTGAATGATCTACCTGGATCGGGTTCACATACGAGATGTTGAAAGAGACCAAATGCAAGCACGTCGTGGGCTGAAGGCGCTGTCTCTGTGCTACAAGCACACCGGTGTCAGTCGTTCGAGAATTGAGAAAGCGAAAGGATACTGCTCAACAGACTCAGCGAGAAAAAGTGCGTCTGCACCTGCCTCCACCAGGAAACGGACAATCTCGAGCTGATCTTCAGTGGGATCGTTTTGCCATTCCACACAGGCGTGCTAAGATATCGGTATTCAGTAAGAATATACGGCCAGGCGGCGAAGAAGACGGCCTACCCAAAGGATAGAATTACCCTCGATGTCGATGTCCCAAATGGAGGCTTGCTGTTTTGCGAACAAATCACGAACACCATGTACATCGGCGTGCATGATTGCTTGAAGGATGGGGGAAGAGTAAGGAACGGTTCTATGTGCGTTGAGCGAGAAATGAATTCGTCTGGATGACGAGGCCTGAAACGAGCCATAAAAGAGTGACCAAGGAGGAAGGGTATATGCTACTTTTGCGGGCTTCAAGTGTGTGCCGCGGCAAGTTTCGACATTGCAGCAGTTCCAGGGTGTGAAAGCGGGATGAAGCAGCTGTTTCGACATAAACAGCTGGCCAACATAGGGTGTCAGCGAGTGTGGGATGAGGGGTGTGTGCGAGCGAGCATGACAACGACATGTGCAGTCGTGAGAGCACTGCAGGGTACCCGTTCGTTCATGGGAGCTGACAGAGACGGATATGCATGGTTGGGGGCTTGCAGAAGTGCTGGTGGTGTGCTGAGGCACATGGTACACTGTGGAATCTTCAATTTTCCGGTAGATGGTGTCCGTTCGAACTGCAATAAACTCCAGGTAGCCTCTGATCAAGCATCAATCGCCTGCATGAGTGTGATAAATGAGATTCTCACTTGTTCATGTAACCCTGCATCCCTCGTAACGTCTCCCTAAGCTCCTTGAGTTTCTGCGAGATTTCCTCAAATTCTCCCTTCTTCATGATGTATCTTGTTGATGAAATCCTGACTCCACTGGACGTACCGCCATTGATCTTGGATCGCGCTTTGATCTTCTCCATGAGCGTATTCACCTCTTCGAGGCGGTGTCGTGCTGTGTCACAGAGCCGCTCGATATGTGTGACGGCTCGTGGAGGATATGAAACGAGGCCAGACTGTGGCAGGTCAATGGTGTTCAAGAGAAACTCGACATCGGCGCATGCGTCCTGTAAAGCTTGGACTTTCTCGGGTGCACCCTTTATGGCCTTGCGGATCTCGTTGACCTTGGCAAAGACGGTGCAGCCGAACGAGACGATACCGATGATAGCGCTCGCTGGGTCCATACCGTTGTGGATGAGGGGACGTAGGCAGAGACGAAGGTTGCGGGGGATTTGAGGGCAGCCCGTCCTCGATCGAGTAGCCATATGCACGCAGAGATCAGCTCGTGTACTCGGATGCGATGCAGAGCGGACACACCATCAATCGATGTACAGGGGACCTGGAAAAGCAAGGCGTCGGAAATTAAAGAGGTCGTGGATGTGTGCTGTCTCGCAGCGCACCATGAAAGCGTGACGAGGACCTACTCCCACAGGATGTCCAAGAGACTGTTCTGAGCAGCGTTAGTTCTGTCAAAGTGAGCGCTGTAAGCCACGCCTCATCTCACAGCGGCAGAAAGGGACTCGTGAGCGGTGTTCATCCTACTCTGAGGCCTGTCAACAAGGCATCGTGTACAAGATAAGCCAGCGAGCTGCGAGGATGAAGCAAACCTTGCTCACGTTGTTATACAATACAGAGCGCAGCATTAATATAGGGTATCACACCGCGTGTATTTCTAGCACAGCTGTTCGATGGCAAACACCATCCATTCGTGAATGTAATCCCCGGTTCCTTGATGTGTTAGGATGTTTCATTGATTCAAGTTCTCCTCGTAGGAGAATCCATGGACTGCCTTCGATGTCCCTCGTGGCTCCCACCGTGTCGCGAATAGTGTGGAACGGAAAGTGAATGTATTCGAGCTTATATGAGGCCCTAAGTATGAGTAGTTGAATAGTAACGAAGCAATCCGTGACGCATTGCCATCATGATTTATCGAGGTTATATTAGCACCATGCCTACGCTCTAGAATAATACACATATAACCTTATGAGCGAGCGGGCGCGAAAGTCAGCATATCTACAACAAGGAGAAACAACGCACTTATTGTCAACAAAGTATGTCCCAATAGTTACGTAGCGAACAGCTTCCAACTACCGTTAGCAAAAGGCATGGGCATTAGCTGGTCTGGGCCCGGCAAAAGAGCCTAATTGAAGGGTTGTTCCAGATTAGTATCGAGGTCTCGTTGGAGGACGTGCGACATACCTATTACCAGAGGTTGAAGGAGGGACATCCGGCCGCGGCCAAGACACGACGTGTTCACAAGTGACATCCATGAATGTAGAGGGCATGGGAAACACGGTGATCCTAGCATTCTAGATAGCATGAGGTCAAGCTTTGAAATAGTACTGCAAGAATCGTAAGCGTGAAGCAATGAACTGAAATACGCGAAAGTGCAAGGAGCAGAGCGACATCGCCATACCCCAGTATCGAGACGGTTGAGAACCACACACCTTACCGACCCTCTCCAATCCACAAGCACCTCCTCCAGTTGTCAAACACCTCTCGCTACGAGTTATTGCACGTCTGAGGGCTATAATACAGATCTTGAAGAAGGGAACGCAGCCAGAGGCTGTTGAATAGCATGGTGTTTGAGGTCGCTCGGCCAGAGCCAAGTGATGTGATGCTTGATCGAAACGGGAGTTTGTAGATGAGAACTGAATGCCACAGCAGCTATTGATCCCTAGACGAGCCTAGTTTCGAGCAATCAGAAGAGGTTACAAAGGTCGTAGATGACAGTCAATATCATGGCATGAATGTGTGAGCAAAAGCAGTGGCGCCTGTTCTCGAGCCACGCCCGCGTCTAAGTAAAGTCGATTCTCTCTTCAGTGTCTTGACTTCATCGCTATCACTTGCGTCTTCTCTGAGTCCTTGCCTATGCATGCACCTTACACTATCACATGTAGTAGGCAAGCTCATCTAGGACTTTCCTGTACATACTCTAGGTGGTAGAAGATAGCGTGGCGCCAGGTGTGTCGAAGTCCTCACGATCTCTGCACTCCCTCGGGCTGCAGTGTGCAACGGTCCAACATCCACACCCTCCCTGTGTCCTCCTCAGACGACTTGCCTACCGATTTAAATCCTCTAGCACTGCTCTCTGCGTTATGGCCATCCCCCTCATTACGAAGCGCAACTCAAGTCACGAGTCGTGCCGCTCACCTTCCAGCACATCGAACCTACTCGACATCCTCGATATCTGGGGGTCCCGCTACTACGTACTAAGTCATGTCTACTAACGCTGGTCAATCAGGTTGCGCCGACCACAAGTACGCTGCCGTCACCTCTGGAACGGGCAAATTTGAACCTTTAGACACGAAGCTCAGGCAGGATTCGAGGCGAGGGACACAGCTCACTGGCGCAATTACGTGATGTAGAGGATAGCAACGTTTTAGGATTCTTCTTATTCGATTGAGGTGCGTAGCCATGATACTTACACGGCTGCATATACGCTGTTCATGGATTTGACACGCTTTCTTACATATGACGTCGATCGCTTGCAGTTACGACCGTATGACCAGGCTGCAGCAAAATTGTTTCAATACTCTCGGGTCATGATTAAACCATCGCCCCTCGCATATCTGCCATGCTCACCCGCATACCCGAGTGAGGCAGACAGATCCGCGTCGTTACGGAATCCCGTACGGATGGACGAACGGTGAGTTGTACATATCCGAGTTTTTGCTGCATACGTGTGCTACAACCCGTCTTTTTCTCTATCGTGCTAGCTCAACTCGAGGCTACGGTTTGGACATGGACTACGGTCAAATAACTAACGAACATCCGGGCTCTCCACATCACGAACGTTCTCACTGACGGACTCGTCCGTCATTTCTCCGCAATCATATTCTATTCAGACTCTATCTACAGCGAACCAGACTGCTGGTCTAGCGACCGTGGAGAGGATAACGACTCTCCGCGCCATTTACGCACATACACTCATTCAGTACCCTACCAAGAATCTTCAATGCGCATGAAACCCTCAATCAGTGGTTGTCGTGCCCATCACCTGAGCCTCTCCGAACACGACCAGTACGTTTATTTAAATCATCGCTTTGACCGCTGGTGTACTACCTCATAACTTGAACAGCAAAAGCAACACACGAAGATCGCTGAGCACCCTAGTCTCGACGATGCGCCTTCTATCTTCCTTCCCGCAGCTGCTATCATTGCAGCTTACAGCCCACCTTCGAACGAGACCCGCTTCGAGAGATCAGTTCCTTAATTGGTGAGTTCGACATCACCTTCGGCTGGTCGCATGCTGGAAGATGGAAGATGGAGGCGTACGTGGACAATAGCATCGTCACCTTACTCGGTGAGCTTTTTTCTGTGTTTCGTCATCTCACACACTGATTTAATATGTTGTGTCCTCTCCCTCTCTCTCACACTGTCCCGCCTTTTGATCGTCTCCCGCTGTACCTCTCTCTCTCTGAGCCTCACTTTGATCGACCCCCTTTTGGCCCCCCAAAGCCGGCATGCCAGTGCTGTCGACTTTCGATTCGGTGCGTGCGGTTTTCTTGTTATATTGATGTACTCCTTTCGTTAATGGCCATAATGCCAGCATCCTTCCTTTGGTACGATCATCCGCCCGCTAGCCAGCTTGGCAACGCGTAGAGAGTGGCGGGATACAAAAGTCTCTACGGGTCGTGTTAGATAAGAATGAATATATCTCGTTTTCCAGTGTATCACATTGACAAGGCTTTCATCATCGACACTCGAGAGTACTACTCACAACTGTGGATTGCGGTAAGTATCATCGGGCGTAGTAGAAGACAGACCTTCGATGTCCTGATACACAATCAGCAACTACTCGGAGGGCGTTTTGAGAACAGCGGCGTCGACACAGAACCCACGCGCGGACGGGCAGCAAATGGCGGCGGGGTTTATCATATCGTGTTACCCATACGCCGCCTCGAAGGTGCACATCGAGCCATCGGCTATTCACTTGCACATTGAGCAGGAGGCTATCGTGAGAGTAAGTGCGAGACATGGGATCTTTTACAATCGGTTCGAGTGCTCAGGTGAAGGAGGTGGGTCTCCGTATCATATACTACGGGAGGCTACTATCCTACGTCGATGATTCCTGCAGTGACGGAGTATCCGAAGGCAAGCATACATGCAAGCTCCTCTGTATGTCTATGTACGTGACAGAAAGTCGTCAGATTGAAGTACAAACACAGACTACGAGGACTCGGTGTCTACAGGGAATGCACCAGGAATGTCCAAAGACTCGTCTTCGACTGTCTGAAGCCGGGAGGGGTCCATATGGGATGTAATGATGGCACGGAACTCGTTAATCTGCTCGGAAGTGAATTCCGTCATACCGTTTGACACAACGGTATTGAACACATCCAACACATCCTGTCCCTCCGGCGTGCGAGCATCCCAGTCAATCTCGTCTTCTGCACATTGGAGAAGTTTTAATAAAATGTCGTGGAAGCACTTGTAGCAAGCCCAATGGAGCGCTGTTCGCCCCTCTGTGTCCTTCATGTTCACATCTGCGCCTTTGTCAACGAGCAGTTCAATCAAGTAGATACTCCGAGTCCCAAAGCGGGCGGCATAAGCCAGAGTGGGCTCTGCTGCAGCATCGGCACCTTCTGCTAGGAGTGACTCCACACTTGAAGGCGAGAATGTGATTGCATACTGTAAGGGAGTATACCAGATAGCGTCGAACACAGAAGATTGGGCCATGATGTACTCGGTGGAATCGAGGGATTTTAGTAATCGTGAAATGTCTTCGTCTGAGTGTCCATAACGGCGAGATAGGACGTCTTGGAGTGCATCTAAGGCGTCCATGTTGAAGATGGAACGGAAGATGTTCATTGCAGCTGAGTTCGTTTGAATGGTCGCCGTGAACGATCGGCCTGGGTCGGATTCACGAAGGAGGTGTGTAAAGAGGCCTACGGCAAGTATGTCGTGGGCTGAAGACGATGTTTCTGAGCTACAAATTACCGGTGTCAGTCGTTCGACAATTGAGAAAGCGAAAGGATACTGCTCAACAGACTCAGCGAGAAAAAGTGCGTCTGCACCCGCCTCTACCAGGAAGCGAATAATCTGGAGCCGATCTTCGGTGGGGCAGAGGTGCCATTCTTCACAGGCATACTGAGATATTGGTATTGAGTGATGATATTCGACCAGGTGGACAGGGGACGGGGGACTGCTTACTGATATAATAGGACTGCCCCTAACGTCCACATCCCAAATGGACGCTTGTTGTTTTGCGAACAAATCACGCACACCATAATAATCGGCTTTATCAATTGCTTGCATGATGGGCGAAGAGTACGGAACAGTTCTATATGCGTTGATCGAGAAATGGATTCGTTGATTCGAGGAGGTCTGAAACGATCCATAGAAGAGTGACCAAGGAAGGGTATACGCCACTTTTGCGGGATTCAGGTATGTACCACGGCATGTTTCGACGTTGCAGCAGTTCCAAGTGGTGAAAGCGGGATGGAGCAGCTGTTTCGAGATATACAACTGTCCAACATAGGGTGCCAGCGATTGCGGGATGAGGGGGGAGGGGGGTCGAGCGTGGCAGCGACATGTACAGTTGGATGGACATTGTAAAGGGCCATGGCGACGAGAACAATTAGTAGACATCGGAGCTGTCGTCTCCTGGGGGAACACGGCAGGTTTGACTCCTATTCGACGATCAACGCTATCGATTTTCACTGCAATAAGAAACTGCAGCGAGTTTCTGCAACGGCTTTCAGTTCATTGATGAGGTATGTCCCGGGACGGCACTCACTGGTTAATACAGTGCAGCATCAACTCCAGTGTCTCCCTCAGATCCTTCAGCTTCTGTGACATTTCCTTCAAGTCACCCCTCTTCATGAACCATTTCCCGAAAGTTACTTTATCGAGGTGTGCTCGCGACGTGATCTTCTTAGTCATTTCCCGCACTTCTTCGAGACGACCACGGGCTTTGTCGGATAGGCGACTCAGGTGTGCGACAGTCCTCGGGGATTTTGGGACGGCCTCGGGCGAGACAGCACTCAGTGTGTCCAACAGTATCTCGATTCCGATGCATTCGTCCTGTAGAGCTAGCACTTGCTCGGGTGCGTCCTTGAAGTCCTTGCGAATCTCGTTTATCTCTTTGAAGACGGTTAACCCGAATGAAACGATGCCGATGATGGCGCTCGCTGGATCCATAACGTCGTGGACGAGGGGACGTAGGCAGCGACGAAGGTTGCGGGGGATTGGAGGGCAGCCCGTCCTCGATCTATATACACGCAGAGATTAGCTCGTGTACTCGGATGCGGTGTAGAGCGGACACACCATCAATCGATGTACAGGGGACCTGGTAAAGCAATGCGTCGGAAATTAAAGAGGCCGTGGATGGGTGCTGTGTCTCGTAGCGCACCATGAACGCGTGACGAGGGCATTCTCCCACAGGATGTCAACGAGACTCTTCTGGGGAGCGTTAGTTCTGTCAAATTGAGCGCTGTGAGCCTCGCCTTCATCTCGCGAAAGAACACTGCTCGTAAAGGTTGCTATTCCTAGTGCTAGGAGGCCTGTCAAGAAGGCGTCGTGAACAAGGTGCCAGTGGACCAGTGAGATGAGAGGACGAAATATGATTTGCTTACAATGTTGAATCATCCAGAGCGTGATGTTGCGCGGCATCACCACCACGTGTATATCTCGAGCAGCTGTTTGCGAACGGAGATACTGCATTCGATATCCCTCGTCAATCCTCCCATGTCGCGAACAATATCAATGTGAGAACGAAAGCAAGTTCATTCGTGTCTAGGTAATGCCCTAGTCGAGCAGTAACAGATCCGACTGGCAGTGAGAGAGTCCGTGACACGTCACCGTCATGATCTACCGAGGGCATATCAGCACCTCCGAAGACACAAGCCGAGGCTCTCTAGTAGAGTGGCATACACATCGAAACTGAGCATTCAATGAGAGTGAGCGAGCGCGAAAGTAAACCGAGAAGGATAGACGATGTACCTGTTGTAAACTGAGCATCGCCCAATAGTTACGTAGGACATCGCGAAATTCCCGGATGAATTACAGGGTTTTTAGTCTTTGTAAACGCTGAAGGAATTGTGCGGAGTTTGTATTCACATTATACCGCTCTTACAACCTCGTTATCAGTAGATAGCTCACTTATACACTTTATACCCTTTATAACATCAGTACCATATTACACCTAGTCTATACGCACCGTGCATTCTGATACGGCAGTTATGCTCATTATACGTCTTTTAGAATCGTGCCCATGTGCTCAGAGCGTGAGCTTATCCATGCCCGATCTGAGAGCGACACTTCGATCGCTTCCCTCGCCGGCGCGTCGTATTTCGACTTGCCTCTCACCACCATCGAGTGAGTACCCGTGTGCAGGAAACTCCTCTGTTGAAGTTGATACTCACACTTACTGGGTCTAATGGTTACTAGGCACCAGCTGAAATGGCACTACAATGGGCGAAGGCTAAGTACTAAGACATGGACTATCACACGTACTGTACTTGGTGAGTTATACTTGCGTCAACGGTATGTAGAAATATCACTCATATCTCCACGGCAGGTATCGCGCCCGTGGCCCAATTGCTTAATGGATCTATGGAGGGATCGGCATATAGCATGTTGAACAACCTAGGGTTTTTCTCTCGAAGTTTGAGTCGCGTGTCTGGCGTCGGTGAGTGAGCAGCCGAATCATGTTAACATCTTACTAACAACCTGCGTTCGCTCATCACGGACGTCCAACACAATCCACAGACTATTATCGAAGGTCGCCACATGTCATTTCTTGTCGCGGCAAACACGAGGCCTGTATCGATGCGCGGCAAGATATCGCTCGTATCGATAATCGCGCTAGTCTTGTGTCAAGGTACGTGGCGCGGTCCTTGAGCAGATATATACACTGATCAATGCTGATTCTGTTTTGCAGGCCAATCTCCCGCTTACCGTGACCATGCCGCAGAGGTGCAGGGGGTGTCATAACACCTTTTCCCACCTGTTGCAGCATCAGAAGACATGCATCGCTTACCACAAAGTTGTCGAAGACGCCCTGCATCAGAACAGATCCCGCCCTGCAGCGTCGCAGCAGTCTACTGCTCCACCACGAAAGCGTTCGCGAACAAATCTCGCAGGGCAAGACGAGGTGAGAAGCTGATGTTAGATTTGTGTTTATCACTGACATTATAGCAGATAGTACAGCCCAACGCATCTCAGAGTATGGACGTCGATGTCTCAGAAGAGTCTTCGCGGAGTGCTGCCGCCCAAATGTTTGCTAGCGCGGGCTTCGAGATGCCTAAGCCGGCTTCCGAGGAGCCTGTGCCTACTGTCCATCCCCCGACCACGACTCGCGCTGGCCGCGAAGTGCACGCAACTTGGAAGGTTCGGGACCAACTCCCCGAAGCACCAGGTATAGCACATGACGACGATAATCGACAACCCGCACCGACCGAGCCCTCCCGTGGACAACGCGTCCGTCTCCTGCTGACCGAACGAATCAGAACTGCGGCCAATCGGTTTGGGCTAAGCCGCCTATACAAACGCCGTCCTGTGCTGCCACCGGACACGTCAATTGACCTTGAAGCGGTCTACGCGCCCACTGCACAGCAGAAGACTCCCAAACGCTCTCCCCGCACCATACGGCAGATCATCGCTCCCCATCCAAACCTCACATCCTTCCTTTTCAACTACCACCATTGGGTTAGCGGCTCAAAGAAGACTATGGATAATCGCGATGCCCTCCAAGCCTTACTTACACATCCGGAGTTCAACGCGGTGGATCTTACTGGAGTTAATTTTCGCAAGGTCGATGCAGAGTTAGCTTCTAGCACCGTCGACGCACCTTGGGCTCGAGACGGCGACGGATGGAAACACGAGTCTGTAACCATCAATGTCCCGCCTCTTGGACGACCTAGCCTGGCTTCTCAACGCGCTGCTGCTGCTGAACAACGACGTGCAATGCGCGCCGAGGATATCGAAGTTGAGCCAGCCGCTACCCCATTGGAGGGTGTGCCCGTCACTATTCCCGGTCTGTGGTACAAGGACATCTGCGTTGAAATCCGACGAACACTAGAGGAGGACGATGCCGCGAAAGCCTTCATCTTCGATCCCCATCTTCTGTTCCATTCGCGACCAGGCACCGATGAACCTCCGGAGGCTGTTTACTGCGAGCTGTTCAATTCGCAGGCTGCTGTCGATGCGGATATCCGACTCGGGCCGCTTATACCCCCCGATGAACCTGGCTGTAACCTCCCGAAGGCTATCGCAATGACCATGTGGTGGACGGATGCAACACACGTCACGCAATTCGGCAATTCGAAGGTTTGGCCTGGGTACATGTCTTACGGGAATGAGACAAAGTATACGGCATCAAGGCCTTCTTGCCATTCAACCCGCCAGATGGTATTCTTCCCCAGCGTACGTATCTTTTTGCTGCATGATGGCTTCTTTTTGTTCATTGTCGTCATCAGCTTGATGGCGCGATTCAAGAGACCATTCGGGCTCGTCTCGGCAAGGGAGCCTCGCCTGCAGTCATGACGCACCTGCGGCGGGAACTTTTCCATGCAGCGTGGGGCAAGGTACTCAATAATGATTTCATCCATGCCTACCGTCACGGCATGGTCGTTGACTGCAAGGATGGGGTACGCCGTCGTATCTATCCCCGCATCTTTACATATTCGGCAGATTACCCAGAGAAGTACACCATGTTCGCTTCTCCTTCGCTGACTATCTAACACATTAATAGAATGCTCATCGCAGCGCTTCGGGATAAGGGTCAACATCCTTGTCCCCACTGTTTGGTCACCTTCAAGGAGATCCCGCAAGTGGGCACAGAGGAAGATCGACGGGTTCGTATTGAGAGTGCTCGCAAGGACGACGGCGTTCGCAACAGCCTCGTTGACGAGGCTCGGCGCCTTATATATGGGCAAGGGTACTCGGTCACTAGCGACAAGGTCGAGGACCTGCTGAAGGCAATTTCGGCTGTACCGACTGTCGTAAGGATGCGGCAACCTGACCTTTTTGCTGATGCTAATGACTTTTATATAGAATATATTTTCAAAATTACTTCGTGAATTTGGGCTTGACGTCTTTGCGATGCTTGTGCCGGACGTTCTGCACGAGTTTGAGCTAGGTGTCTGGAAGGCTCTCTTTTCTCATCTGATACGCATGCTATACGCTCTTGGCGAGGATAAAGTACAGGAGCTCGACACACGGTATGTATCTTATCAACAAGCTTCTATATAGAGTCTCATTATGGCCACTTGTAGATATAGACAAGTTGCTCCATTTGGTAGGACTACAATACGTCGGTTTGTCAACAACGCAAGCGAGATGCACCAAATTGGTGCTCGCGACTTTGAAGACCTCCTTCAGGTATGTGATACGGAACGTATGTTTAAGTTTTGCAATAGTGACTATAATATTTAAGTGCGCTATACCGTGTTTCGAGGGTCTGTTCCCGGAACCAGACAATACTCATGTTATGCGTCTTCTGTATACAATGGCTTACTGGCATAGCCTGGCGAAGATGAGAATGCACACAGAAAGCTCTGTTTGCCTCCTCGACAATGCCCATACTGCCATGGCGACACATCTCCGGCACTTCGAGAAGATCGTCTGCCCCCGGTATACCACAAAGGAGACACAGAAGGAGTACGCAAAACGTGTGCGAACTGAGACAAAGCGTACCACGAAGACTACCGTCGAAACAAATACTCGCGCTACTGGGCGCAAGACGAAGTCTTTCAACCTTTCAACGGTGAAGACACACTTACTAGGCTATTACCCTAGCTATATCCGCACATATGGCACAATGGATCTATTATCAACATTGCGGGTAAGTACATCAGCTAGTGGTGCAGAATCATATCTGACTGACAGCATTTGGTGGTACTCAGGGTGAGCAGGCTCATCGGCATGTCAAGGCACGTCGAGGACGTACCAATGGCCGGCGCGCTGAAGCGCAGATGGGGAAAATCGACATCCGTGAGACACGTCTACGGCACATGGCTGAGGAGCTTCACGAGATTGGTGTGCCAATTCCGGATTACAAGGGGAAGAGTAAGGATACTTCTATACCGGCTGGCCCGACTCTGCACCATTGGATTGCGCAAGACTCTGATCGGCGTATTGCACTTGACATTTCCCTTTTTCAGCATCAACATGATGATGGTGATCCCGCAATCAAGGTGTCACGACTACAACAAACTACTCAAGACGGAGCGTTGGAGTAGTCAATGCGCACGTCGGATAGAACAGCGAGGAGACACGCGGGGGACGACGATGGGAGTGTTGAGAGCGATAGATAGAGTTGAGAACTCGACGAGGGATTAACCCTAAAGATGGGGCTAAAGACCAAGAGGTAGATTCTGGGGACTTCAGAGTGAAGTCCAGTGGGTATATATACATGTCAGCAAAGACCCCTGGTACCGGGTCTGTACTCCTAACACCACTATGAGTAAGCAATGATGCAATGATGACGCAATATGGTGCAATGTTCTACAAGGTTCTAGCGCCTTCTATGGATCATGTGGACGTGGGATGGAACTATACAGTATTACATAACAATGTCCCAGGGTCACGTGACTGGTCTTTCAGAACAGGTACGGAAATGACGTAGAAATTGAGAGAAAAATAGGAAAAATAGTCGAAAATAAAGGGAAAATTGTCCAAGTCGTGACACAAGGTAAGGTTTTCACATTCCAAATCAAGCTTTCCCGGGGCCTGACACAACTCTTAGGACTTTAGGAGCAAGCTTCGTGAACATCTCCGTCACTGGCTGTGGTCTGAAACCAATAACTCACCGGCAGATCCTCTCTCGCATCCAGACGCGCTACGTATCAAGGACGACCGTCTCTACAGCCATGCGACCGCACAAGTGAATTACACGACGTACGATGTCCAACGTGGCGTCGACATTCTCCACTGTTCTAATCTGAGCGAAACAAGAAATGTCGTTAAGCCCTCTGCACCGGAACATCATTATGGATTCTCACTTGACAAGTCAGCGGTTCTTGTGCACAGCGTCGGCCAGTCGTCGGGTCTTCCATGGGCATACGCCATCGTACTCGGGATATTTCATGCCTTTGTCTTGTTGCCGGATGGCAATGAGCGAAGGTTGGAATTCTTGTGGGTGAGATGGCTAGACCGTGACCTCTCATTACCAGCGGGCCCTACCCCTCGTCGACTCGAACGTCTCACGCTTGCGCCACTTGATGCGCCTAATGCCGTCGATTTTATTGACCCCGCATCTGTCATCCGCGGCTGTCACTTGATTCCGGCCTTTCATCATGGACGACTCCCTCACGAAGTTTTCTCTCTCGCTCACCATTCCCTCGGGGACTGGAGATTTCTTTATGTCAACCGGTGTGTGCTTCTCTTCTATCGTTTCTCTATTGTACTGTTACTGACCAGACAATATTTGTGGGAAAAGCTTTGTAGACAGGGATATGTTTGCACGACACACTGGAATGAGCGTGGGAAGTCTGGACATGCAAGCAGCTGAGAAGGAGTCTATTGGTGAAGACGAAGACTTGCTCAACGAGATCGCTCGTTGTACAACTTCCTCCGCATCAACTGACTCTGTCGCTTCGCTTTCAGCACCCAATCAGGAATCTTCATACTTGGCTCAAGATGGCCACACTCTGCTTCCGTGCACGAAACTATCTGATGCAAGCGACGCAGATCTAGGAAATTCTGACACTGCTGAAAGTGACAGCGGGCTGGACAGTGAGACGTCGGCCGATGATCTCGACACAGACTCGGAGGGTGACTTCTAGGTAAGGCGCCCAAACTACGGCATTGCAAGAACTAACTATATACTTCACAGACATCCAAAAGTAGTCACGACGTGTAATTTTGTTCGACATACAGCTGTTGCCTGAACACTGCCGAACTGGTAGCGGTAGCAGTAGCAGTAGGGAATAGCAATATACTTCGAAATTATTCTTTTTAGCGCCCATTTTAGTCATCCCGCCGCCCGCCGTAATATACATGCAGGCGAGTGCGACATAGCGGAGACCGCATGAAACTTGCACACGAGGTGCACCTACGCCGAACCTACGCACCGTCTGGGCTAGATAAACGCGATCACCTGACCACAGACCTATGCTCTCGACGCGGTGCGAGTTTGATTATAAACCGCTTTTTCTTCTGCTTTCCCCCCACCTCTGCTTTCCACTTTCCATCATCACACGCGCACCACTATGCAACAAGCTCCTCTGCAGCCGGTACCTGAACCAGTAGGACATGCCATGTCTATTGACCCGCCCCCGCCTGCCAGCCAAGACGACAACACTCAGCCGCCTGACCATGGAGTTCATACACGTCGTCATCGTGAAAAGTAAGCTCACCGTCAGTTATTCTCCAGTATCGCACTGCATGCTGATCTGCTCGTCAATAGAGACTCTGAGATTGCAGAGCTGGGTGGCAAAATTGCCATCATGCACGACCTATATCGGCCCTTCGACCAAGCACTGTTAGCGGGTCTGGCTTACGATCCGAACACACCAGCCGAAAACTTGAACTTGAGGGAGTGAGGCCATCAAGTGGCAAGTAACGATTCCTGAAGATAAGTGCCTATACACTTCAAAAGACAGTGAGTATGTACAGTTATCCGTTTTGATATTCATAGACAAAGCACAGTATATCTATTACCTATTTGATAGGCAAAAACAATTATTTTCATGATACTGTGATTATTTGTATTTTATTACAAGAAAAGTCCGTAGCTACTACTTAATTGGGTTATATTTTGATGACATCAGACATGTTGCATTATGATATCATGTTCTGGCTGTATGACACTGCAAACTTGCAAAGAAATGTCCAAACTTTCATTTTACCCCATGAATATATTCTTTTGTGCTCATATAAGCAGTATTACGAGGAGTTCAGAACAAGCGCCGTTTTGTGGGCGCTTGCTCTGAACTCCTTGTAATACTGCTTAGATAATTGGCACAAGATCTAGGGCTTTTAATGTATTTTTCATCACAATTTTGCTGCAAGCTCATTTTGAGTCGGAAAAATGTTCAGAAATACGCATATAATTGCTGACATAGAGACAGGCCGTATATGTTAAAATCATGATTCTAACCTTTCCAAGCCATGCCACTACTGCTACCCCTATATCCAGTGCATTAAATTTGGGAAAATTAAAAAAAATGCGAAATATATTCAATGTTCCTTGAATATCTTCTGAGCCAGTGCGGCCATCGAATTTCTGAGATCAGATTCGGAATCCTGGGCAAAATCCGGTCCAGAAAACATATCTTTTATTTCTGACACCTGCATATGTTTGTGTCATGAAACACCATCCCAAAGGAGTAAAACGACAAAATAAGCGCCCAAGCGCCCGGGAAGGCGGTGAGAGCACTCCATTACCCTTTTGGGCAATCTGAAGCGAAAGCATTTGTCTGTCAGTCATTTGATGGCCTAGAAACTCTTATTTTATTGATGTGGCCACTTTTCAGGCTTTTAATAAAATAGGAGCCCATGTACCTACCCTTTTGGGTTGTGATCTGCTTACTAGTATGATATTAGCCAAAAACAGAGGTCATTTGATTTGCTTCCGCAGTTTTGGCTCTTTTTAGTCAAATCTGATTATGTACTTCCTCAGCTCAAAAGGTTGCAAGTTCCAATCCCCCGGGTGCCACTTTTTCATTCGACCTAAAGCTTTATCCCAACATAATACAAAAATGTGATAAAATGATAATATAATCCGTGAGTACATTGGTCATTTTATTACTGTTCAACATAGAGCATACAACTGGTGGCATTGAGATTACATGCAATTTTGTTGTCCACTAATCATATGCTGTAGATCAATAAGTGTGAACGTGATTTGGAGTTGCAGAAATATATCAACTCATTCAGTGATTATTTTATGCAATTTAGGGCATTTTTCAATGTTGTACAGTTCGAAACAAGCAAGTTTTGAAATGTGACCCAAGGAGGAATTGAACCCACAACCTTCTGAAGCCAGCAGTTGCAAGTTGTTTGCGCGCTTGGGCGCTTAAATCGGAGTTTGACTGAGTTTGAATGGCAAGTCCTCATCCAAAGCCATCCAGCTCATATCTTTTCCTATAGACCATATTTCTTCAAGATTGTATTATCATCTGATAGATCTTCTCGATAGCTACAATTTGGTGTATTGAACATGTAAAAAGAGCAAGATTTGACTTCTTAATTCACAAATTATAGTTGTTACTACAAAAGTGTTACTGTAGTAACAACAGTAACAAGCAGAATTCCCACGGTTTGGCAACGAAATCCGTGACGGACAAGCGCCGTAAATGGACCAGTGCGGATTGGAACGATTCTTTCTTCGTTGCACTCAGGAATCGTAACTCATCGTAAGTCTACATTCAGCCTCGGTACAAGCTAGTATAACCCGATGCCCTATAGCCAACGGAAATACATCGAGGTCTGGAACTTGTTAAATGAGTCAATTCCTGGACTTGAACAACGGTTACGGAAAGAAGGAACACCTGGAGTGTCAGTTGTATCCAATAAAGTAAGTACCAACTTAAATCATAGGATTCATTGCTTACCGCTAATAACGCTTGAACAATCCTGTAGCTTCAGGGCGGCCGACGGTCCACTCTAGCCGCTTGCGTCGACAACGTGAAAAAGTGTTCACGAGATTGGGGCTTTGTCCCTCCTCTGCCCGCCGAGAAACGAGACCGCGGATTTTATAATGACGTCTGCGGACATCTCTTGTGCCCAGCGCACCTGGATTGGGACGATCCCACGTACGTACCTCATTGCCTACATCAAGACGAACGATCTCATTCAGGCTTCTTAGTGTCCGAGCTGGTCTCAGGAACCATGAGTATAGAACGTACCGCATTGGATCTTCGAGGCTCCCACGGCTGCTCTGGGCTGATGGAGTGATGGGTGATATACCATCGGTCGGTTTCCTGCGCAATGAGCTCTTACTGAAGGTAGGTGCTCTATTCAATCGGCATCGAGAAGTTCACGGCAGGAACTGATACGTTGTCAACCCAGACTGTGGCACTTATCCTACGAGGACCTGAAGCCGCAAAGGTTGTAACTAGTGTAGGTGGGCCTCCCATGCATTATAGCGTGAACTCTAAACCCCGAGCTGCGATATGGCATATCTACCGAGTTACGCCCGGCTGTATCGCTGCCTCTGCAACGCTCGTAAGCTTTCCTTGCGCTGTGATTGAAACTCCATGAACTGATGAAGCACAGTTACGGTTTGCTCTTAGCAGCCACACCAGATTTTCGCTGTCCGCTGATCAGGAACAAGTCAATCACGAGGAGGTCGTCACTGCAACAATCTGGCCATATCGAGCGTTCTATCAGCGGATTCAGCGCTGCTTTCAGGTAATGCCGGAAGGTATGCGGAACGAACTTCTTGACTGGTACACTCAGTAAGTTGCCACCTTCCCCTGCTGAGCTCATACTCAGATATGCCATTTGGTGTCTCAGGCGAGTTCTCGGAGATGCCGCCTTCTACAGTGATGGCGACGACGAAAGCGACGTCGACGGTGAATCTGAATTGGCTACGCTAGAAACTGCATTCGGTCAAGGAAACGACAACTGATGGGATGGCTACCGATCGAGAGTAGATACATCCGGAATATTGTAATTGTATGGCAGAATAATGTGGTTAAACTTTTGTTCACAACATTGGCTTCGGAAGTGTGATCCAATATGACACCGACTGAACGGCTTGCAGACAGCCCATCATTTCGTTGCGGCCCTGTTATCTACGAGTATTATGACATCTATCTCATGTTATATGTATCTGTTGCTACTGAAATTGTCAAGGCTATATCATCTACTACACCGTATGTGTCGCGATTATAACATATGGTATATTGTGTCTATCATACCTATATAAACGGGGGGTCTGGCGATGTACTCATTATACCTCTTATACGGTGGTAGCAGATTATACCAGCTTTATACGCAATTATACCCGCTTGTACGGCGGTATTGAGCGCCCGGGAATTTCGCGATGGAAGACACATCCAACGGCTGTGCGAGAAAAGCGGCGGTGGAAGCTTATACATGTTCCTAACAGAGTTGAAGTGACGTTGGAGGGATATTCCAGATCAGACTCCTACCCAGTCGCCGTCGGGGGGAGAGCAGGGACATTCTAATTCTCAGTTGCGTAGGATATTCTAAATCTCAGTGATGTCTTTACCCATTTAAGTAATCGATCAATATTATATAATCCATCAAGCCAACACGTGCTTATTCTCAAACTTTAATCCTGCTTCCCCCCCTCCGACGACTGGCTTTTAACAACTGTAAACATTGATTGACGCTACGGCCGGCATTGCTGAGTCTGAACAAAACTCGAGAAATCTGGTAGCGCTCAAAAAATGCGACTCCCATAAGTTACACGTACACAAGGTCTTCTCACCTGATAACACCGACATGGAACAACGGACCGACACTCTTTCTCAGTCGTACACTTCACGCAACGTTCCGACCATCGATGCAATCCGCGCGGAATGCCTCTCTGTCTTTGGGCTGCGTCCTTGCCGGCTACAATGTCAGTTCACTCTGGCGGTGCTTGAGAAGAAGGATGTTCTCTTCGAAATCGGCACTGGTGGAGGCAAGACCCTGGCTTTCTGGCTTCCGCTTTTATTTCGCCTGAGCGGCTTGCTCATTGTTGTGACTGCACTGAATGTGTTGGGCGAGCAGAACGTGAGCCAGCTTGCCAGAGCGGGCATAAAAGCGATTGCCATTAATGGTACTACGGCGACTGCGGCAAATTTTCAGGTGCGTAAACTAATCCCTGCGATATATACACTGGCTCACAAACTTCCTTAGGCTATAGACGACGGAGTATATCGCGTCGTCGTCGTAAGCCCTGAACAACTGATGAAACACGCGGGAGGTTTTGAGAAGCTACTACGGAAGCCGGAGTTTGTCGAGCGTGTCGTCAATGTTGTCTTTGATGAAGCACATTGTATTAGTACATGGGCCATATTCCGGCCAGAATACCAAGCTCTTGAACGACTTAGGCACGTCATCCTCGAAGAAATTCCTGTCGCCGCTGCATCAGCTACATTACCGCACACTGTCAAAGAGGATGTGATGAAGACTCTACATATGCAACCTGAAAAGACGGTTCATATTGCACGCCCAACCGACCGACCAGATGTACATTTGGCGGTTCGAAAGATTGAATATCCTTTGAGTTCTTATCTCGATCTCGCTTTTGTTCTTCCCGCAAGCCCCGAGCTCCAGCCGCCGCCAAAATTCATTATATTCTTTGACAATATTACGGAAGCCGTCGAAGCCTGTATCACCCTTCGAAACCGCCTCCCACCGGAGCATGCGCACAAGTTCGCATGGTTTCATTCGGAGATGACGGAGGCGTACAAACGGAGTGTAGTGGAGAAGCTGACACGAGGAGATTTATGGGGTATCTTTGCTACGGACTCGTTCGGAATGGTAAGTGCATTTATTTATTGCTGCGTTGAACGTTGAATAATCATATTTTCACGCTATAGGGAATAGACATACCAGACATCGTCCTGATTGTACAGTGGAGGGCACAGTGTGGAATGTGCGCGCTCTGGCAAAGGTTTGGTCGAGGTGCACGCGGTCCTGGTACGGAAGCGGTGGCAATATTTTTGGTGGAATCCAAGTACTTTGATGAGGAGAGGGAGAAAGCCAAGGAAAGACGACAGCAAGCAAAGAAAAGGAAATTGAACAAGGCAAGAAGTTCGAATGGGGAGGCCGCTGCTTCTTCATCTGTGCGCCCTGGTGCGTTGATGCAAGATGGCCCGGAAGACGACGAGGCAATGTCTGATGACGAAGACCAGGACCCAACCGGTCCTCTGGCTACTCCCTCCGAAAGCGATGATGCACGCCGCGCGAGGTACAAGCAGCCTGCTACCCTCAATACAAAGAAAAGAAAAGCAGAGGTGCTACTCGAAGAGCCTATCGACGACTTCATCAACGCGGATCGACGAAGCGGGCTTGGATGTCGCAGAAAGCCTATCAAACTGTATTTTAATACTAGTCACGCAGGTAGTATTGTATATTATCGTTATCTTACTGTCAACTTAATGTACTGTTTAGAAACAGACCATCTTCTCTGTGATCCAACAAAGGCCGAAGGGTGTACACGATGCGCTGTCAAACGTTCGCAGCTATGCTGTGATCTCCATGACGGCGCTAGAGAAGCCATCAACGCCTTGCATCCTCCCACCGCCATCGAACGACCTCCGTGCGCTCCTCGACGCTCTCCTCTCAAGGACTACATTGCAAACGCGTCTGATATGGAGCTCAAAGGCTCGCTACACGAGTGGAGGGTCAGCAAGGTCATCGAGAAGTTCGGGCAAGGTGGTCTTGCTAACTTCGGGCCTGGCATTGTGATGCAGAGCGAAACGCTTGCTCGTATCGTCGATTGCGCTCACCATGGGAAGATCAAGGACGTCGCGGACCTCAAACGCGAGACGAAGTGGGACGGGGCGGATATATTTGGAGACGAAGTCTTTTCTATGATAAGACATGTCTACCCATCTGCGTCGCCCTTCACGAGGGACCCTCTCCCCACGTCCACCTCATCAGATACAGGGGACACAGCTAAGAAAGGTCGGAAGTGTAGTGCATGCGGAGAATTAGGGCATATACGTACGTTGTCGTTCATTACTCTACTTATGTATACTAATTTGATTGCAGGGAGTAATAAGAAATGTCCTCAATGGCAGCCGAGAGCACCGACCGCCGCGAAGGAGAACATCGCTCCTGTCGCCTCGACGTCTCGTTTGACTCACGCAATGCCTCTGCCAATAATTATACCATCACGTTCGCTGCCTGCAACTCATCCTTTGTCAGCATCAAGCAGCCGATCCGCACCCGCCTCAAGCGCAAGATATGATATTCTTGCATCCCTCGCACAGACGACTCCACTTGGGGGAGTGAGGCCATCAAGTGGCAAGTAACGATTCCTGAAGATAAGAGCCTATACATTTCAAAAGACAGTGAGTATGTACAGTTATCCATTTTGATATTCATAGACAAAGCATAGTACATCTATTACTTATTTGATAGGCGAAAACAATTATTTTTATGATACTGTCATTATTTGTATTTTATTACAAGAAAAATCCGTAGCTACTACTTAATTGGGTTATGTTTTGATGACATCAGTCATGTTGCATTATGATATCATGTTCTGGCTGTATGACACTGCAAACTTGCAAAGAAATGTTCGAACTTTCATTTTACCCCATGAATATATTCTTTTGTGCTCATGTAAGCAGTATTACGAGGAGTTCAGAGCAAACACCCACAAAATGGCGCTTGTTCTGAACTCCTCGTAATACTGCTTAGATAATTGGCACAAGATCTAGGGCTTTCAATGTATTTTTCATCACAATTTTGCTGCAAGCTCATTTTGAGTCAGAAAAATGTTCAGAAATACACATATAATTGCTGACGTAGAGACAGGCCATATATGTTAGAATCATGATTGTAACCTTTCCAAGCCATGCCACTACTGCTACCCCTATATCCAGTGCATTAAAATTGGGAAAATTAAAAAAATGCGAAATATATTCAATGTTCCTCGAATATCTTCTGAACCAGTGCAGCTATCGAAATTCTGAGATCAGATTCCGAATCCTGGGCAAAATCCGGTCCAGAAAACATATCTTTTATTTCTGACACCTGCATATGTTTGTGTCATGTGACACCATCCCAAAGAAGTAAAACGACAAAATAAGCGCCCGTGCGCCCGGGAAGGCGGTGAGAGCACTCCATTACCCTTTTAGGCAATCTGAAGCGAAAGCACTTGCATTTGATGGCCTAGAAACTCTTATTTTATTGATGTGGCCACTTTTCAGGCTTTTAATAAAATAGGAGCCCATGTACCTACCCTTTTGGGTTGTGATCTGCTTACTAGTATGATATTAGCCAAAAACAGAGGTCATTTGATTTGCTTCCGCAGTTTTGGCTCTTTTTAGTCAAATCTGATTATGTACTTCCTCAGCTCAAAAGGTTGCAAGTTCCAATCCCCTGGGTGCCACTTTTTCATTCGACCTAAAGCTTTATCCCAACATAATACAAAAATGTGATAGAATGATAATATAATCCATGAGTACATTGGTCATTTTATTACCACTGAACATAGAGTATAGAACTGGTGGCATTGAGATTACATGCAATTTTGTTGTCCACTAATCATATGCTGTAGATCAGTAAGTGTGAACGTGATTTCGAGTTGTAGAAATATATCAACTCATTCAGTGATTATTTTATGCAATTTAGAGCATTTTTTCAATGTTGTATAGTTCGAAACAAGCAAGTTATGAAATGTGACCCAAGGGGGGGTTGAACCCAAGTGGCAAGTTGTTTGCGCGCTTGAGCGCTTAAATCGGAGTTTGACTGAGTTTGAATGGCAAGTCCTCATCCAAAGCCATCCAGCTCATATCTTTTCCTATAGACCATATTTCTTCAAGATTGTATTATCATCTGATAGACCTTCTCGATAGCTACGATTTGGTGTATTAATCATGTAAAATGAGCAAGATTTGACTTCTTAATTCACAAATTACAGTTGTTACTATGAAAGTGTTACTGCAGTAACAACAATAACAAGCAGAATTCCCACGGTTTGGCAACGAAATCCGTGACGGACAAGCGCCGTTAAAGCACCACTCCAGATTGGAACGATTCTCTTTCGTTTCACTCAGGAATCGTAATTAGATCGTGTTCGCCGTGTGCGGACACTTGCAGACTTACAGGCAGAAGCAGCCGCACGAGATGCGCAACAATCTGCATCGAACGAGTCCTCAATTCAATCAGGTATGTCGAAGTATTTTTGCTCATAATTGCGTATCTTATACTCTACGAAAGCGTCGTCTCGTTCATCCCCTCCTTCGACTGGTCCTCAAACTCCAACCTCGACCGTCACATCTTCAAGTGAAGCCTCCGCCTCTTCTTCGGCAATCGCACCCGGATCGGATGTCTCGAAAGTGTCGTGATAATCAGATAGTGCACGTGTATATATGGACTGCCATTGCCCTTGGTCAACCATTTCTTTGATAGTGTGCTTGCTGCCCCTTCCTCTCTTAATCTCGTGTGGCTGCGTTCTTTCCAAGTATCGAAGTAATGCTCGGAATGTGAGCGTCATATCAGGATCTGTGTGCCTGGTAGTCAGATGTCCTAGCGCGAGATTCCGTTCAAAAGTCAAATGGAGGTCTCGGAAAATCTGGATGAGAGTACTCTCGTCGATGATACGCTGGACGGTGTGATTAACTCCGGTCCCGCCATACTTTGTCTGCAGTTTCATAAGCATTGTGGTCTGTAAAATAGTATGCACAGCGACTCACCTTGGTGTAAAGGTTATTCAACTCTAGGCACCAGTCGGGTGCTCGGAAGCATCCTGGTTTTCCTGACGGGTTAATCAGGATAGTAGCGCGGATAGCCTTTCTATCAGTGGGTATCACTTGTTAGTTTGACTACCATACATAAGCAGACGGAAACAAACTTACGTTAGACCGATAGGATATTTGAAATGTACGTCCGCTAGATAGTATAGTATATGTTTGACATATTTATGCTTTCCCGTGGCTTTGAATATCCACACCCAAGGTAAGAAACAGGACTCAACCCGAGCGATGTCTCCATAGTTCATGGCAAAGGCTAGCTCCTCATACAATAAGAAGTACTCGTTAAGTAGGAGATTATTCTCGAACTGCTTGTCACGAGTTGCCTCCGGCTGAGATCGCATCTGGTAGAGTCCTCGGCTGCGATCAGTGTAATTCATCGCCAAGAAGTTTGCGAGCTGCCTGAGTTCACTGAAAGAGGGATTGGATGATGCAAATGACTCTAGCGTTGAATTTGCGGGGTTCCGTTTCTGTACCTCAACTCTCCAACAATCTAACCTGCGACAGATACCGGAATGTTGGATTATTTGATGCATCCTCCGGAATCCAGGCTTCGATATTACAGTGCCTGTCTCTGAAGGGCGCAGAATACTCACGTCCTTCATTAGACAAGTGTTGTCCTCACGTGCATGTGTAGGGTTGATGAATACCTTCCACAGTGCATCGACGCAGGCCATCTTCAGGTGGAAAAGACCAAGCACAAAGATGACGTGCTGCATACGAGCCCACGGAGTGCTTTCATCGGATCGTCGCAGAATGGCAGAATTAATCTTTTCGCCAGTGCCTAGATCACCGTAGACAAGAACAACATGGTCGGCGATGTTGGTAGAGGCTCGGCTCCCACCAGATTCCTCAGGTGGTGCGTTCGGGTCACCAACACCTACATGACTGAGCATATGGTTGATCGCTCGCATATTTCCAACAACTTCAGAGTTATTGTCGGTAGTCGCGCGAAGGGGAATGGTGGATGTCTTGGTTATCGGGATCTGCTCGATTATCTCCGGTAATCCAATCTCTCCGCGGTACTTCTGGAATGCTTCGGGTCCGTAGTGACATAGATCATGTAGGAATTTCCACGCATTGTAACGACTTGGGGGAGTAAGGCCATCAAGTGGCAAGTAACGATTCCTGATTTCTGGATGCTCTATCAAAGTTGACACACCATAATCAATGAATATAATAGAAGAGGCCTTAAACTGACGTCAAACCTAGGGAGAGCTGGACCAAGCTACTGGACCAACATGACAATGCAAGCAAGCAAAACATAAAGAAGAAAGCTTCAACATGATTGGATAAATCAAGAATGCAAAGGGGTGCTTCTTTGGTTGGTGAAAGACAATAATTATAGTCAAGCACGTTGAAAAGATCACTCGAGTAGAAAGAAAGAAGTATGTGGAGGTGAAATAAGGAAGAAACATATGAAGGGCAAAGGTAAAAGAAAACAAACTCAGGTAAGAAGTGGGAGAAAGGCAAGATTGCGAACAAAACAGAATTTGAAACTCATTAGCATTATATTATATTTCATGGCGATCTATGTAAAGAAAAGAATGAAATGTCAAATCCATCATGACTGACTTCAGTTACAAAGATTCTGAGTCCATTTTCATAACTCTGAGCAAAATCTGGCCAAAAAACATATCATATGTTTTTTGACATTCACATATGTTTCTGATATATGATACCATTCTAAAGCAGTAAACAGTGAAGATAAGCACCCATATACTTCAAAAGACAGTGAGTATGTACAGTTACCCTTTTTAGTAATCATAGACAAAGCACAGTATGTCTGTGACTTATTTGAGAGGCGAAAACCGTTATTTCCATAATACAGTGGTTATTTGGATTTTATTGAAAAAAAGTCTATAGCTACTACTTAATTGGGTTATGTTTTGATGGCATCACACATGTTGTTATTATGTCATGTTCAAGCTGCATGATACTGCAAACTTGCAAAGGAATGTTCAAACTTTCATTTTACTCCATAGATACAGTCTTTTGTGCTCATGTAAGCACTATTACGAGGAGTTCAGAGCAAGCGCCCACAAAACGGCGCTAGTTCTGAACTCCTCGTAATAGTGCTTAGATAATTGGTACAAGATATAGGGCTTCTAATGTATTTTTCATCATAATTTTGCTGCAAGCTCATTTTGAGTCAGAAAAATGCGCAAAAATCAGCATATAATCACTGACATAGAGACAGGCCATATATGCTAGAATCATGATGCTAAAGTTCTTAACCCGTATCACTACTGCTACCCTTATATCAAGTGGATTAAACCATGGGAAAATTCAAAAATGCGAAATATATTCAATATTGCTCAAATATCTTCTGAACCAGTGCAGCTATCGAAATTCTGAGATTAGATTCAGAATCCTGGGCAAAATCCGGTCCAGAAAACGCATATGTTTGTGTCATGTGACATCATTCCAAAGGAGTAAAACGACAAAATAAGCGCCCAAGCGCCCAGAAAGGCGGTGAGCTCACATCATTACCCTTTTAGGCAATCTGAAGCGGAAGCAGCCATTTGATGGGCTGGAAACATTGATGTGGCCACTTTTCAGGCTTTTAATAAAATAGGAGCCCATGTACCTACCATTTTTGGGTTGTGATCTGCTTACTAGTATGATATTAGCCAATAATGGAGGTCAAATATTTTGCTTCCGCAGTTTTGGCTCTTTTTAGCTAAACTTGATTATGTACCTCCTCAGCTCAGAAGGCTGCAAGTTCCAATCCCCTCGGTGCCACTTTTTTATCTTGCTAAAACTCTATCACAACATAGTACAAAAAACATGATAAAATGATAATATAATCTGTAAATACATTAATCATTTTATTACTACTGAACATAGGATATAGAACCAGTGACATTGAGATTGGATATGATTTGGTTGTCCACTAATGGTATGCTGTAGATCAACATGTATGAATGTAATTTTGAGTCGTAGAAATATACAAACACGTTCAGTGATTATTTTACGCAATTTGTGGCATTTTTTGAATGTCACATGGTCAGAAATGAGCAAGTTATAAAATGTGACCCAAGGGGGAATTGAACCCGCAACCTTCTGAAGCAGCTGGTGCAAGTTGCTTGCGCACTTGGGCGCTTTGGTCTGAGTTTAGCTGAGTTTGAATCTCAAGTCCTCATCCAAAGCCATCCAGCCCATATCTTTTCTTACAGACCATATTAGTTCAGGATTATATTATCATCTGAAAGGTCTTCTCGATAGCTACAATTTGGTGTACTAAACTTGTGAAATGAGCAAGATTTGACTTCACAATTCACAAAATACAGTTGTTGTTACACAAGTATTACTGTAGTAACAAGGATAACAAGCAGAACTCCCACGGTTTGGCAACGAAATCCGTCACTTACAAGCGCCGTAAATGCAGCACATCGTATTGAGACGATTCTACTTCGTTACACTCAGGAATCGTAATCACGCGGTGTCATCGCATTTTCGTCAACCTGGTAGGTTTCCGGGTGGATACTCATGAGCTCAAGCCACGTCGGACCCGGTGGAAGCTCATTGCGAGGTATGCGAGCATTAAGCCTCGACACCTGCCACACAGCATCTGAGCATCGCATATCGATAGAGGTAACACCGCTGGCAGGTGGGATGGGAAAGAGCATCGAAGAGGTAAAGTGCTGCAATTGTGGTTCCGATGCTCTCTCGACGGTAGGCACAGAGGGTTTGAGGGTGACCTCGAGATTGTCATATACGTAAGCTGCAACTAGAGTCTGTGCAACGTCTTGCGCGCCGGTGAGATTATGCTTGTCGAGCGAGTGTAACGACTTGTGGATCGTAGGCTGAGAGATTGAAACCCCCATATGCGCAAGGGAGTCAACAAGTTTCTGCGGTGCGTGTGTAGCATGGAGGAATATCCCGCAGATGCTCTGCAGCCAATTTGCTTTCTGATTTCGTGCCTGCATGATTAAGCTACATACTAGAACCTTTTTCTTATCATACAGTCAGTAAAACCGTCTGAAAGACTAGAACATATTCGGACGTACACTAGTAGCTATCGCCAGCTGCCTTTTAGCCAAAGTTCTCGTGCGTCGGCTGGGCTTTCGACTATCAGATCCTGCCAATATATCCATTGTTCCATCTCCAAGGTCATTCGCTGTGGCGTCCGACATCTCCACGTCCATGTCACTCAACTCCGGATCTGACACCGCTTCAACAGTCGGATGTAACATGAACTTGTCGAGTACCTCCCATAGGTGTGGCGCCATCCCTCGCATTTCATCTGCGAGCCCATGGACTAGGTTTGATTAATCATACTACCACAACGTTTCACCAGTTTAATCAATCATCTGCTGGGTAGCCGTTGATTAATCAGGTGGCAAGGAAGGGTATGGCAGGTAGGCTGTGGCTGACTAATCTGGACTGATGGGGGTGTACCAGAATGGGTAGGACCATCAAATCATGGGCTCCTATTTTACTAAAAGCTGAAAAAGCGGCCACATCAATAAAATAATGATCTCTGACCCATCAAATGACTAATAGACACATGCTTCTGCTTTAGATTGCCTAAAAGGGTAATGGAGTGCTCTCACCGCCTTCCTGGGCGCTTGGGCGCTTATTTTGTCGTTTTACTCCTTTGGGATGGTGTCACATGACACAAACATATGCATGTGTCAGAAATAAAAAATATGTTTCTGGACCGGATTTTCTCCAGGATTCCGAATCTAATCTCAGAATCTCGATAGCTGCACTGGTACAGGAGTTATTTGAGGAAGATTGAATATATTTCGCATTTTTGGATTTTCCCAGGCTTTGATCAGCTTGGTATAGGGTTAGTAGTGGGGGTATGGCTTAGTAACTTTAGGATCATGATTATAACATATATGACCTGTGTCTATTAACTTTCTGGGTCACCAGAACATCATGCAAGCTGAGAAAACATATGAACCAGACATATAACATTTTGCTTCCCTATTCATGACATGGGGTATTATGGGGAGTTTATGGTCTCAAATAGCTTTATTCATACTGCTATGATATGTCTGTAAGGGGGTTTTATGATTGCATCAGTGTGCACTACTGTGTGAGGGATGTTCTCCTCCTCCCCTTGGTACCAAAAAATGCGCCCTATATAGGACTCTATACACATCCCCTTGCATATATATTGCTTGGAACATTTACCCTATAGTATGAACATATATTTTGAATGATTCCAGCATTCAAACACACGTCCTTAACCCTGTCAGGATGCTCCCAAGCGAAATTCATCGAAAAATACAATTATATTCAATTTACCCTCTCCTATGGGCCTCCTGACGTGTTTCCCGTCAGGCACAGCGCGTCAGAACGTGTCATAGTACTATATACACCCCCTTAAATATTTGTAGGCCATTCCCTCCACCCCTCACCCTCCCATCAGCTCAGAAATGTTGAAAAATGCGCAAAACACACAAATCTGACATAGATTTGACATGTACTGCCTGCTACATAGCCTATAAATATCACAAAAAGTCATAATAGATACCTATACACCAACCTTACATGCTCCAGGAAGGATCTTTCCAGTAGCATGACATGCAGGTATGATATAGAAGGAATACAGCATCAGTGAGAAGTGAAGTCATTGCACTGTACATGCTCTTACCTTTATTTATACTTCTTAGCCTCTTTCCATATTATAGTGTCTCAAGCTATTGCTTAGGAGCCCACGTATTGTACTAGATATGTTTTAGAACCATAATAGAGTATCATGCTACTATTTGGTAGCCCTCATAATGTGTCAGAGGATGTCAAATGTCAAATATATGTTCAAAAACCTGTACAGAACGCATTTTTCAGCACTTCTGAGCTGATGAGAGGGTGAGGGGTGGAGGGAATGGCCTACAAATATTTAAGGGGGTGTATATAGTACTATGACACGTTCTGACGCGCTGTGCCTGACGGGAAACACGTCAGGAGGCCCATAGGAGAGGGTAAATTGAATATAATTGTATTTTTCGATGAATTTCGCTTGGGAGCATCCTGACAGGGTTAAGGACGTGTGTTTGAATGCTGGAATCATTCAAAATATATGTTCATACTATAGGGTAAATGTTCCAAGCAATATATATGCAAGGGGATGTGTATAGAGTCCTATATAGGGCGCATTTTTTGGTACCAAGGGGAGGAGGAGAACATCCCTCACACAGTAGTGCACACTGATGCAATCATAAAACCCCCTTACAGACATATCATAGCAGTATGAATAAAGCTATTTGAGACCATAAACTCCCCATAATACCCCATGTCATGAATAGGGAAGCAAAATGTTATATGTCTGGTTCATATGTTTTCTCAGCTTGCATGATGTTCTGGTGACCCAGAAAGTTAATAGACACAGGTCATATATGTTATAATCATGATCCTAAAGTTACTAAGCCATACCCCCACTACTAACCCTATACCAAGCTGATCAAAGCCTGGGAAAATCCAAAAATGCGAAATATATTCAATCTTCCTCAAATAACTCCTGTACCAGTGCAGCTATCGAGATTCTGAGATTAGATTCGGAATCCTGGAGAAAATCCGGTCCAGAAACATATTTTTTATTTCTGACACATGCATATGTTTGTGTCATGTGACACCATCCCAAAGGAGTAAAACGACAAAATAAGCGCCCAAGCGCCCAGGAAGGCGGTGAGAGCACTCCATTACCCTTTTAGGCAATCTAAAGCAGAAGCATGTGTCTATTAGTCATTTGATGGGTCAGAGATCATTATTTTATTGATGTGGCCGCTTTTTCAGCTTTTAGTAAAATAGGAGCCCATGATTTGATGGTCCTACCCATTCTGGTACACCCCCATCAGTCCAGATTAGTCAGCCACAGCCTACCTGCCATACCCTTCCTTGCCACCTGATTAATCAACGGCTACCCAGCAGATGATTGATTAAACTGGTGAAACGTTGTGGTAGTATGATTAATCAAACCTATGCCGTGAGGTGCATCTGCCATGTCGGCGATATCGAATTCTTGAAGCTGATAAGGCTCCGCATGGCCTGCCGTGAAATGCCAGTACGTCGTCCTTACCGCGAGCGAGCGAACTTCATCGTCGAGGACATCCCGAGCCCTTGTGACGCTCGACGCGAGCAGTCGCAGATCTGGGTGGATCGGCTGCGAGTCGTCCCGGCGGACGCTAGGAACCAGAGGTGTTGAGTAGATTCGGATTGCCTCTTTAGGCAGTAGCCGTGGTCCGCAGCGCTTCTAAGTGAGCCTGCGACAACGGCGAAGGAGTTCTCGAGATCGTCTCTCCCTGGCCTTCGCGAGCGAAGCTCTAGCGAAGACGTTTGGTGGGAAAAGAAGATACATTTCACTATCGTAGATGGCAGATTTAAGTACTGTACATGAGGCGTGCATGAGGCGAGCTCATGTTAAGGTCAGATACGGAAAGAAGAAAATAAACGAAAAATTAACTAAAGAACGAGCGCCGAAGACTAAGTTACCCTACCCGGTCACAGAGCCCCCCAGTCTGAGGCGTGCGTACTTGCAGGGTTAGCCCTCCACGGCTTCTTCTCCGAGCTCCAGCGAGCGTTCCAACTCCCCCAGTGTGATCAGGTTCCACGAGCCCCCGAACTCGATCCTAGCGTCGTTGAGGACTGCGTCCATAGCAGGGCTGTCGAGAGGGACGAAGGAATCGCGGAGCAATCGGCCTGGAAGGTAGTTCGCTAGCTCGGTGTCCCACTCTTCCGCTGTAAGAGGTCGATGCCTGTTCTCTCCACGACGGAGGCTGTCCACCCGATCGAGAAGAAACCGTTCCTCGTATAGCGTCCACTGGCCGTCGTGAAAGCGATGTTCGATGAGCAGCTCCGGCGAAGGAAACCAGGATCTCTCCTCCCCCGTGTATTTGCAACGGCATACGCCTAGAAGGATGTCCTTCTCCAGCCCGGACACCACGTCTCCCCAGTATCCGGGGACGTAGGACTGCTCTACACGCCGCAGTACGAGATTCGGCGACAGCTTCAGAACCTGGCTACGCCATAGAGCTGCTCGTGGGCCGCCAAACAGCAGGGCTAGTCTCCACAGGAACCCGCCTTCGAAGAGGAAGGCGAAGGCGTGGGCTCGCGAGAGCAGAGCGTCGACCCGGCGCTCGTAGCGGGCCCATTCGAGGGGTATGTCGAGCTCGACGGAATCGATAAAGGGGACGATGGGTAGTGTTTCATCAGAAGGGGCGTTAGCAACGTAGTCGTCCTGGCCGGCAAGTTCATCGAGGACAGCCTTAGGGTAAAGAAGGTGGAAGGTCCAGCCCCTCAGTAAGGCCTCTCCCAGGATGTCGCCCACGTCGGTGACGCGCCACTTCGCGGCCCATAGCATCATTCGTAGCTCCGACAGAGTCTCCGCGACGAGTTACGATTTCTGAGTGTAACGAAGATAATCGTCTTCAGTTCGGTCAGGATCTGCCAGGTTTTGTCAGTAACGCGACCTGCTGTCAATGCGTGGGAATGTGCCTTCTGTTACTGAGTAACAAGTTCCATTAGAAACATTTGTAGTTGGGCGCTTTTTTATGGGAATCAGTATTTGATGTATAGAGAGCCCAAAACTTAATCATTTGATACGATTGTTGGACCAGATTATAGCTACTGAGTAGGCCTACCGGATGGTTAAACTACCATGAGGTAATCTCATCTATGAGGAAAGATATGAGCTGGATGGTATTGGATGAGGACTTGAGATTCAAACCCAGCCAAACTCCGACGGAAGCGCCCAAGTGCGCAAGCAACTCGCACCAACTGCTTCAGAAGGTTGTGGGTTCAACTCCCCCTTGGGTCATATTCTTAAAGTTGCTCACTTTTGATCATGTAGTGTCCAAAAAATACTGTAAAATAGGGGAAATAATCTATTGACATGGGTGTACGTTCAATATAATTTATTATTATGTATATATGTTTCAATTCACGATATATGGTTAGGCATAGTAAAATAGTAGCTGACCTGAGTGTCATCATATTATGCGCCATATTAAGTGATATAAAAATCACAAATGTGGCAATGGATTATTTCCACATTTAATGGTATTTTATGAAGCATTATAGGATAAAAGAATGGGTGAAACAAAAAAGTGGCCTGTGAGGGATTGGAACTCGCAACCTTCTGAAGATGTATGTAATCATGCTTAGCCAATCTAGGCAAAGTTAGCGGAAGCAAAATATTTGAGGTAGCTAGATTGGTCAATACTGTTTAGTAAGCAATCTAAAGCTTAAACAAGTGGCTAAATCGTATAAATCATATAATTTTGTCAATGAACTGGTTCCTGGAGGACGCTATGCTCAATAATCACATGCTTTCTTTCGGATAGCTCAAAAGAGCAGTGGCATAGACTCACCGCTTCTTTGGGCGCTTATTTTGCTTTTTTGCTATTTCCAGATGATGTTACATGACACGGTTATGTGCAAGTGTCAAAAATGAAAATATGATTTCTGGACCAGATTTTGCTCAAGATTTGTAGTGGTTCTTATATTTCTCTATTAAGCTTCTATCTCAACGAGCGCCTTTTTAACCGTCTCAAAGTGTTTCAAAAGCCACTCAGAAATCGTTACCTGCCACTTGATGGCCACACTCCCACAAGTCGAGTATCCTTCAGCGTTACCAAAGGTCCGTTATCGCTCGGAGGGATAATGGGAGCGACATCGTCGTGCCAGGCGTCGGTCAGGATGGTAGTAGCGTAGCGTACGAGCTGTGCGAGCCTCTCGCCTCGAGGGGGCCTTCCCAAACCTTCCGCGACCTCGTCCTCGAGGGAAACTCCAAACGGCTTGCGCGGGGCGTTCTCGGTCTTCCGCACTTTGGGCCCTCGGTGAGCTCGCACGAACGCGTAGGCGAAGTCTTCAGCGGAACGCAGGTTCTCGGCGAGGCGACTCTCGTTTTCAGTGAGCTTAGGGCAGTATTCCAAGTCGAGGGGGTAGTAAACGGGGACGCCCTTCTGAATGAAGTCGAGAATATGAGTGACGCGAGGGTTGAAGTTCTGAAAGTCGATGTAGATTCCGCGCATCTCGACGAGTAGATGCCACTTCCTGATATACGCCCCGTAGGTGAGCTTCACGTATGCCAGGACGTCGGGCTCAGCTCTGGACAGGCCAAAGTTAATGGCCGCCAACCGTTCGTCCATGATCTTGCGAGCTCTGCGCAGCTCTCTAAGGACCTCGGGACTTCCATCCGCGAAACCCACGTCTTCACCGGAGTAAACGCGGTTGACGATGTTGAGCGTGGTTCCTCCTCGTCGATCGAGCAGCGAGACGAGATCGCGAGCGACCCGCAGGTCCTTCTTGATCTTCGCGAGGAGTTGGGGGTGAATTCGAGAGCGATCGTCGGGGTCAAGGTAATGATCCTCTTGTGCGAAGTACGAGTGTAGCCAGGGATCTGTAGTCATCCCAACACGGTCGCGCACCTTTTCGAGATCCACTCCAAACGCTAAGTAGTCCCTGCCCTTGCCCGACCAGTCCGCTCCTGTCAGCGAGGGCGGACGCACTTCGTCTTCGTCGTCCTGCCAGCCATGTCGATGCGCTCGGGCAGTGTGATGAGGCACGGAGTCCGCTGCGCCCCCGATTGCTGCCCAAACTTCTCCGGTATCGTCAGCGATCTGGAAGGAGCTGGTGGGTTCGAAAGTAAGCAGGTGGTGGAATTGGAAGTAGAGGGAGCGCGTTGAAGGAACCGAGGTCGCCATTGTGGGCGTATGTACCGGGTTTGTTGGTGTACGGCGCTTGCGATCATGGGAGTTTCCTGTTTCCGCAATGAAAGGTCAGTAAGTCCGCTACTGTATAGTTATCGTGCATAAAAGGAATGGTGGGCCCGAGTATGTATATGAGCGGAGAAAGGGAACAATAACGTGTGCAAAGAACGTGGTGAACGAGCGTGGAATTGAGAGATAGCGAATGAGAGCGTCCTTCTAGGCGCTGGCTTCCGGGTAGTCCGGTCCGCCTAACGAAGGTTATGCTTGCGACGATACTTGTGAAGGATCTCAGGGGCAGCAGCCAGCTCCTTCCCCGTCTTCCATTCGTCGTATAGCGGAGAGTACCCAGCCCATCGGACTAGGTACATGGTGGTACGTTTCCTTTTATCATACTTGTGACCGACAATCGCCTCGACTTCGTAAACTTCGTCTGCAGGAGCGGCTCGAGTGTCGTCCAAGGTTGATCTGGCACCGAATTCCTCAGGGGAGGAGATGTAGCGTTTCAAGTGTTGGATGTTGAACACCGGGCTTCCAGGATAAGAGGGGTTTAGCCTTAAGCGGTACGTGTTCTCGTTGATGCGTTGCTGGACCTCGAAGGGGCCTATCCAGCGCTGCACTAGCTTCGCGCCTTCGCCCTTACTCTCCACCCACTCTAGGCTGTGCGGGTTCACTAGCACGAGGTCTCCCGCTTCAAACTCCATGGCCTTCCTGCCCTTGTTGTACCAGTTGGCTTGCTTCGCTTGAGCCCGAGCGATTGCTCGCCTCGCGCTCTCGCGGTGCATGCTCAATTGGCTCAGGAACTCAGAGGTCTCCCGGCTGCGGTCCACGCCCCTCGAGCCGGCTTCTTCGATATCCAATGTTCCTCGCGGCTCAAACCCGTACAAGAGGAAGTATGGGGATGAACCGGTTGCTCCATGCACCCTGCTGTTGTACGAGTGCTCGAGTAAGTGCACCCATTGGCACCAACTCTCTCTGTCTTCCTTGACGTAGGCGCGTAGCATGGTTTCTAGCTGTCGATTAACGATTTCTGTCTGACCGTCGTGTTGTGGGTGATGGGACGAGGCGAGGAGCATGTCCGTCTTCAAGAGGCTGGCTACCTCTCTCCAGAACACGGACGTCCAGCGGGGATCGCGATCTGTAACGATGTTTGCAGGTAGCCCGAACTTACACGCAATGTGCTTGACGAATAGCATGGCGAACCCTTTGGCGTTGAGCCCCGTTGTGGTAGGTACGAACTGCGCGTGCTTAGTAAGACGGTCCACAAAGACCAGGATCGCGTTGCAATCCTCCGACCAGGGTAGGTTTACGATGAGGTCCATGGATATCGACTCGTAGGGTCTCGTTGGAACCGGGTGAGGTTGCAGTTTGCCGTAACGTCTGAAGTTGGATGGTTTGGTCTTCTGACATACATCGCAGGACGCGCAGAATTCCAGGATATCAGCCTTCATACGTGGCCAGTAGAATCTGAAACTCAGGTATTCCCATAGCTTTTCGGGTCCTGCATGCGCCGTAAGGTAAGCACTTTCGTGGGCTGTTCTCATAACTTCGTTCCTCTCGCTCCGGGGCACGCACAATCTAGCGTGAAAGTCGGCGTCGCGGAAGTATAGAAGCGAGTTCCCGTCCTTGAAGTAACGATTGGCCGGGTCCCAAGACTCGGGGTCGTTCGATTCCTTCTCCCAGTGACTACGGAAGGTGACGTCCATCTCGTAGCCTTTCGTGTACCTCTGTCTGACTTCGTCGCTTAGTTCTATGAGTACGGTGGGAGGTTTATGCGTAGCTTCCCACAGCTTCTTCGGTGAAGATGCGGCGGTACTTTGGGATAGAAACCTAGGCTAAGGTCACGTAGAGCGGGGCAGCCTAACTAGATCGCCAAATCGTTTCAGCAGGTAACAGAGAGGATGTGGTCTTCGTGGAGATGTGAGCCTGAGAGATCGAATGAGAGAGATGCAGACTCAGAGAGCACTACGTGCAGATATCGACGCACCTGGCACGAGCCTCTTTCGACCGACTATCCAGCATCTAAAAACTTGAGATTCTGTATCTCCTAGACGTGCGTGGTCGGAGTCGCGTCAGGTTTCTTTGTAGGCGCAAGGATGTCCAGGTCGAATGTGACCAGGCGTGCCACGTGGGAAACGACCTGTGTTGTGATATTACTCAGCCAAACAAGACCAAAGCCCGCCCGACTCACTTGTAGATGACTCGTCGCTCGATCGACGTTATGACTTCATTAGATATTAGATCTCGTCTTTTGTGGTATTATTCATAGATTATTCATATCTCACTCAGCTCGCCTCCTATCTTACAAATAGCTACGAATTCTCTAGAATACTTGTACTTATATAAACCTCCAATTCATCCAGCGAGAACCTCAGAATTCTCTCGCTCGCTTCTCCGCAATCGACCGAACGCTCGTAGAAGTGAGTGAAACCTCACCTGTCGGCCCCCTTCAAGCTACACACCGTGACGAGTCACGCGTCACGACCTGGCTTATCTACTCCTGAGTCAACCCATGCTCTTCCTCGTCCACTGTCAGTACCTAAGTATCAAAAATGCACTCCCGAGAACACAACTCACAAAGCACGGCCACTATCTCGCTTGACTCAGTCTATTTCGGCCATACCGTTTCGACAGATGCCGCATTCATTTTTTCTTTCACTTAAGCACTCGAGGTCGCCTCTAAATACGTATTCTACCACCATCGACGCATGGTATACCAGAGATAGCATACCTTTGGTACCCGTACCCGAGCCTATCTCTTGGCTTGCCCTTTTCAAGTTATCGCTATGCCTGGCCATCGCTCAGGCTCTCTAAGGAGGTACCGTAAGTTTGCGAGATTACAAGAACCCATGACGAGCGGGACAGGAGGACCCCTTGTCGCTGAATTGGCACGGGAAAGGATGATCCCTGGAGGTGAGTTGTCTTCGATCGATCATTGTGTTTCTTGATATGTCCGACAGCAGGGAAAACCTCCCACCCTAATGCATACCTAATGAGTATTGTATTCATCCTAGTTATCAGAGATAGTGCATTAGTAAATTTAGTTAGAGAACGAACGATTCAGAATGAAAAAGAAAGGTATATAAGATAGCCGACCCTAGTGTAGCATCAATTAGTGCAACATACAACGAATCAGGACTTGCAGAGTAACAAAAATCTACCCTGATACACAGCATTAACACAGAAATGACGCACAATTCGAGCTAGAAACGATATATGCATTGGAAGAGTACTACAACATGGTGCTAAGCAAAGAGATCTGATGTACATAAGTGAAGTGGCGGAGTGTTGGGACAGCATGTGGATGGCGGATGAACATCTGCGCTGTACAGTAAGCAAGGTAATAGAGCACACATAGCAAAGTGAAATGCATATGCCATAGCCATCATGGAGCCCCGAGATAAAGCGGAGCGAACGGAGCGATTCGAGCGAACAAACTTCAACGAAGTTTCAGAAGTAGATGGTGGACAAAGTAAGGTCTGGCACTGAGGCCTGAGGAGGAGAAGGGAATGATATGACGGAGGTAGCAATGGTGACAGCCGAACGATACAATAAGCTTAATGTACGTACCTCAAACTTGGAGATATTCACGACCCTTGGCCGGCCTATGCCCAAAGTCATACCCTGTCCAAAGCTTCCCGTCCCCGTCCCCCTCTCTCCTAATCTTGCTCTGCATTTTCATGAACCTAGATGCGAGACGAGTCAGCACTATACACCATAGATAGGATACGATGGGTACGTTCGCGCGCGTGGCGATGATTTGGCCCCGAGTGGGGACAATCTCGCCATGCATGAATGGAAGCAGGTGGGAGGCGTAGCCGTTCGTGGCGTTCAACGCCACTGTGCATTTGACGTCTCCCCGTGGGATGTGCAGCGTTACGTTGCGCGGGTATCCAGGGGTTGGGCCGGTTGGCGTTAGGGACGTTACGGGCGTGCGTGTGTGAAGTGTTAAGGTTGAAGTTGGGGGAGGCGGATTCGGCAAGGGTGAACAGATGGCTGACGAGCTTGGTACGAGAGCAAGATACGGCTGTGGATTGTATCTACCAGTGGGGCAAAAGGGGAAGATGGTGGTGGTAGGGCGAAGGGTACCGGATGAGAGTTGTGGAGGTGAACGGGCTTATGAAAGCGCCAAGTCGCACTTCCCAAAAAGGCAGTTATTCAAAGTGCCTATCACAGTTACACAGGCGCCGCAGCAGCGCTCCGTAGTACGGACTCATGTCTCTGCCCTCACCGACACCGCCCACGCTCACGTCCATCTACTGTGGGTGACTGGTCTCACCTTGGTCTTGTCTTGCTCTTCCGTCTTGCCATGCGCAAACCTTTACCCTAGGCTATACATGGCTCTAAAGTGACTCGGGAAGTAAGTGAGTATGAGTTTTTGATGACGCTATTCCTATACTGACAATCTTCCCTGTAGGTATCAGATGTATCAACACGAAGAAGCAAATTAGCATATAGTAAACTGGCACCTCAGGAGAGTGTGAACGCACCAATACGCCTCTGCTATCGTGCTACGTCAACAACCCTGCTCATAAATCGCAACAGGTTGGTAGCGTACAGCTGAAGCCTGAAATCCAGGGAGAAAGTCGCATCTATGGATTGGCGTGCGTATGAAGGCTGTTTATCGTAGACATCAAGGGCTGGAGTCAAACAATTAGTGTGTATATCAATCAAATCGCTTGCTGCTCCTCTTACCCGCAGGCTGTAGATGACGACCACACACACGTCGACACCGCGTATGCCGACAGTCATTACCACTGCAGCCGTCGTTAAAATCCGCATTCTCACAGCGAACAACAGCAACTCACGGACGATACACGACAACCACGACGATAGGTCGACGATCGCTGTCAGTGCTCGTCGATCAATCGTCGCAGTTGTCATCGTGGCTCTGTCTTAGGCGCAAATCACACACAAGACTAGGATCATCGAAGATGCCGCCAAGTCCTAATGGTGGTAATCGCAGCGGCGCAATCGTTCGTTCAAAGCCTGCCGACAGCGACATACATTTTTATACTCGTTCTAAGTTGATTATCTCGCTGATCGGCATGCAAATTACATTGTAAGACAGGAATGTGTTACTTCAATTAGTGTATAACTAGGTAGTTGATATTTTAGCCTTATGCTAGGAATCAAATAGTGACTAATAGTACGGCTAGTGTTGCAAGTACTAGGTTAAATCTAGTTAGTGAGGGAGGTTTTTCCTGCTGGAGTCGCTCACTTGGGACTAATCTCCCCCCAGAAACTCATCGGGAATTCAAACTCCGTTTGATAGACGCGCGATAAAATCGCGCAACACATCTCGCTCGTCGAGGGATCGTGATCGTGCTAAGGACGTTGTACTGCCATGTACTTGTTCAATACGAATCGTTTTATCTAGCGCTCTATATGTATACTTGTCTACTAGTAAAATTGACGCAATAAAGGAATCTACCGTAGCATATATAGCCTACTTCTGAGTATACCTATATCCTATAAGACTAGTAGAAAGTCGCTGGCGTGACTGGGCGCTGCCGTTCGTAATGGGCATAGTTCGGCGGGCTTCGTGGTGAGCGACTTCATCAACGAGTTGTATACCTCGTCGAAAAACCTTCATTCCGTTGCGAATAAACCGGGGATCTTGATTAAAGTATTGTTTTTGTTCTTCAAATATTTCGACAGCTTGCTTGAGTTTTGCGATGAAGCTGTCGCAATCGCGTTCCGCTTCGTCCTCGAGCTGGCGGCGTTTGATGTGAGTGGTTGAAGAATTGCCGTTTTAGGAAATTTTCGGTGGCTTACATCAAAACCTGCTCCATCACCAGCGCGCGTTCGCAAAAGGCCGTCTCTCCCTGTCGGAGGTGGTTTGGCAGGAGAAGAGTTGATGCTGCTCTGTAATCAAGTAGTTATCAATGTTTAGTGCTAACCATCGAAACGAGCCCGAAGATTGCTTACCGGCTCAGAACCGCATGGTGGCGTCGAACTGCGCTCACGCACAAGTCCTTCGACTTCCTCGCATTCGGACTCTGTACCCTCGATTTTGCGATGACACGGACGATCTGATTCAAGGCGCCTCTCGCTCCATTGACCGTCTTCAGGGACTGAGTAGAACGGAAGTGTATAGAAACGGTGGGCGCGCGACCACCACCATTGAGGAACATCACCGACGCCCTGAACCAAGTGCTTGCACAACAGGTACGCATGATACTTCTGTGTTCCGCAGTTGCACGTCCACTTGCTGATATCGGTGAGATACTCGCCCTTGATAGGAATAGTCTGTAAACGACGCCAAGCCTTTTTAAGGGCTTCTTGCATATTGGATAGCCCCTGCGGACGGCCTCCGGATCGAGATTGGAGGAACTCAGCAAGTGTTTTGCGATACGGGGGGATTGATGAACGGACCAAAGCGAACAGTGCAAGATCTAACCGCGGCCGATTGAAGTTGTGAAGTACAAGGCGTTTAAGATTTCGCCATAGCGCTTCAACCATCATAGTCGTACGGTGGTTTGATATACACGTAGAGTGCACACTGCGAGCCCAAAGTGACCATCGGTCTCGCGCGTACCAGTTATTCCACAGGTATGCCCAGACCTCTGTCAAATTATTCCGGTGACAGTGCCAATAGATCTCGGCCACTGCATCACGGCGTATATCGTGAGAAGTGCGCGGCTTGCCATGACGCTCAGGAAGCAATGGATGTTGTGAGGCGTGCTTTGCAAAGAGCCGAAGAATGGGGAGTCGATGGATCGGGGGACAGAACTGATAAGCCTTGTCTTTTGCCTGTGCGCCTGAAGTAGCTACAGGTACCGCAGTTGTCGTAGCTGCAGTGCCATCAACAGCTTTGTCGGGCTCCTCCAGTATCTGCCCAAGACTATGTCGGATGTCATCAATATCATCGTCTTCATCCTCATCGCAGTCCAGTAGTTCCGGAAGTTCTTCGTCGTCAATTATATTACGAGTTTTCCCCCAATACGTGCCACTATCGCTTTGCTCACTATCGGAGGCGTTACCACTGGCATCATTCTGTGCAACCGAGTCATCACCACGAGGTGGAATACGGATTGTCGGTAATGCAGGGGTGATGGGATTAGGGCGGCCATTCGGTAGTAATATGTTGATACGGTATTTCGGGGCATCCGGGGGAGGCGGAATCTAGATCAGGGTCAATTTAGTGTTACCAACAGCCGTGCTGTATACACACCTTATTGAGGAGATCTTGCTTGGCAAGCGGAACAAAAATCGAGCTCACAAATGCGAACTCTTTCTGCGCCTCCAAGTAATCATAATCTCCCGGCCTCTCAGAGCTATTACATAGACGCTTTTTGATTGCACGTAATGCATGCCAGAAGCATAGCTGATGTTTCGCATTCGGCCACACTGCACGCATTGCGTTAATCTCAGCCCAGTCCTTGTCTGATAACGTATACTCGGGATCAACGCCCCGCCGCTTGAGCTGATCACAGAAGCGTTTGAGTACGACTTCTTTGGCGCCACGATCTGCATCTGCACTTGTCTGAATAAAGCAATACGCCAAGGGACTCCCGAGCCCTTGACACCGCCAACTGCTGCAAAGAGCTCGAAGTTCCCGCGGTTCGTATTCCCTAGTGATATACAATAAGTGACCTGTAAAAGCTGTAGAAAAAGCACCACTTACACGTTGAATCCATGGCCAGTTCGCGAGTGTTTTCCGCCCATGCTTCCATAAAATCCGTCACCTGAAAGGCGAGGACCGTTGTACCGGGCGCAGCTTCCACATCAAGTAATCCTATCATATTCTCCTTTCCATTCTCGGTGATGAACGCCCGGGCGGACTCTACAGGGTCGTCGGCTAACCTCCATGCTTCCTGACTACTCTTGAGCCAGTGATACCGAACCGCCTTCTCATCAAATGGCAGATCAAGTTTTGTTACGGGAAGTCCTGCGCATTCCTTGGCCAAGATTTCCTTCCACATCTAGAACAGCAGTTTGTACTATGTAGTAAGGACAATATATCATCGAACTCACCAGTCCCGGAAGCATTTGCGCGGCATTCTGCTCAATCCAGGTTTTCCAATGATCAGGAAGTCCGATGTTAAAGTACGGGATATGATGATGTAAGTGCTTCATCTTGATGATCATTTCCCGCCCTTCTAGAATCGTCACGTAAAGGCTACCCTGACATGGGAACCGCTTCATGCGCTCCGCATCGCGGGATTTCCCCTTAGGCACTTTAGGTTTGTGCTCGCGATGGTCTGACTGCGCGCACGTGAAATGATAGACCGTTCCGCCCATCTTCTTCCGTATGTACTGCTTTTCGTATCTAATAGTGAGCGTGCACCTTTCAATACGTCGACGAATAGCAAAAAATGATTCAATTAACGTACGTCCAGTGCCAGAGCGTACTTTTCTCAATTAAGTCTGCGACCTTATCGGCTCGTGCCTTTCCTTCCCATTTAAGCAACTCATCGCCACACTCCACTTCTACGCGCGCTCCGACGCGAAATGCTGACTTCTCGGTGTCATTCTCGGCCTTCTGCGCAATATCTGTGAGAAAGGCCCCGAGTAAAACCACCTAGTCTCGTGCCCAGAAGAGACGGACGTCGCCGAGGCTCCGTCCCCATTAGGCCGTCGGAGATCGAAAAAGAATGAAAGGTCCAACGGCCTAAGGGTCTGGGGTTTCTGGTAGAGACGGGTGGGGGTCAATGTAAACGCCACAATGACGCAGGCAAAATGCTGGTCTCGCGGGCGTCTAGGTCACCCCTTCAGAGTGCTCAGTAGTCCGTGTCTGCATCCCCCGCCATTGTAATAAAGATTTGAGTGGATAGAGCGTTTTGCTGAATCTTTCAGCAGCTAATGAATTATTTACGTGATTTTACAGCTTTTTGGGCAACGCGTCGACTTCGCGCACGGGTTAAGCGCTCTCGATTGACCCCCACCCGTCTCTACCAGAACGACCAGACGGTTAGCTGAAGGATCCTCAAACGTTTTTCGATCTCCGACGTCCAAAAGCGGAACCGTCTGGAGCCGAGACTAAAACCACCGGCGCATCAGAATCAATTTGCCACTCCTCGGTACATCCGTCAGCCTCTTTCTCCTGACGTTTGCGCTTCTTAGACCGTTGATAATCGGCCTCGGTCTTCATGCATGCCGCACACTTGGAGGTGAGTTCACCAGCTTTGCCTTTTGGGGTATCTTGGGTACGAGCCTTGAATTGATCGAGCGGCTTGAACACTTCGCATTTATCGCATTGTTTACCAGTTGATGAGTGGCTCATATTGTGTGGTATGAGTATATTCCTTGACACGCGCTTCTAAAACTTACAAAAGTTTGCATATTACTAATGTATTTTACATGAAATTGATGCTATACACGTGGAGGAGTTGAATCCCTCGACGAGCGAGATGTGTTGCGCGATTTTATCGCGCGTCTATCAAACGGAGTTTGAATTCCCGATGTCTGGGGGGAGATTAGTCCCAAGTGAGTCGCTCTGCTTCCCGCACCTCAATGTTCATCCATCAGCTCACGCCAACCCCAACCCTTATAGCTTTAGTATCTGCGAGCTTCAAGCACGGCCCAAGCATAGATTCGGCCCATACGGACTCAAGTACAACGATCCACGGCTGCAACCTAATACTTGTCGGACGATATCTATCCTTGTAGACGTCGTGCCAAGAAGTATCAGGTTTTGGCTATGGATATTGTTTCCGTCAACAGTAGTCAACAGGTATGTCGCAGTTTCTTCTGTGATACTCAGATTATAACCTACGACTCTCGCCACGTCAGGTTGGTTTTTTCCAGGAGACAGATCTTCAGGAGGACCGATCTTTAGGAGACGGATCAGCTGCTCCCTGAGTAGCTATTTGGTCGATGTTTTGTTGACAGTAAGTTCGTCTTCTGTGCTTCTTGCCGGTGGTAATCTCATATTCGTGCCCCTACGCTCTCAAGCATCCAGCTTCGACCTGTATGCCGTTCCTCAGGCCAGGTTTGGATTCCTCAGAGCTACTGATAAGTAATCGCTCAAACATGCCTGACAGGCATCCCGAGCTGCTCTGTTAGTCGTATTTGTCACTCTAATGAGGCCTCATGCGGGCACGAATGCATTCGATTCCTGTCAAACTGTTTGCTGCGCTACGGGAATCACAAGGGTCATCGAATGTAGTGTATTATGACTCTTTGAAGTTGAAACTACACGCGCGCAGACGGTGTGTGTAATCGCCCTACTATGCGAGATGCACGGATTGAGAGAGTATCGTGTCAGTGTCCTCACGCTCCAAAGTGTTCATGTTGTGAGTGAACCACATTTGTTTCCCGCATTTTATTGGCTATCTTGTCCGCGACGTCTCCTTTACATCATACAGGGCAAGAATTATTGATTCGGAGGTTCACAAGTGGCTTTTCCGTGGTTGGGAGATATACGTTGCGAGAAGGCACGGCTCATAGCGCGGACTGTGACAGAAGTATCGCGCGAGAAGCCTCTCATTGGCATATGTGGGAGGACGCACTCATCAAGCGTCCACGGTTTCCTGTCATATATACACAGCGTTCACGCACGGCCCCTTTCATTCCCTAGATCTTTCTTTTCCATATTCTCTGACCATCAATCAGTGGTGCGTCTCCTCTGCACTGCATCCAAGTACACGAGCTGATGTCTTCCCGTGCATATAGCTACTCAACCCAGGGCGGGCTGCCCTCGAGTCCTCCCGCGACCTCATCAGTTACCCTAGGAACCCTCATCCACCACGGTATGGATCCGGCGAGCGCTATCATCGGGATTGTCTCGTTTGGCTTTACAGTCTTTGCCAAGGTCAACGAGATACGCAAATCGATCAAGGGTGCACCACAACAAGTACAAGCCCTGCAAGAATCTTACGTCGTTGCACGCGTGCTCCTCTCCAAGTTACAGACCCTCAACACACAACCCGTCACATATACAGCAGACGAGCTTGCCTGCTTTGAGCTACTATGTGAAAGGTCTCAGCAGTGCCTGCGCGACGTAGACGAGGCCGTCAAGAAAGTCATGGCGCAAACCTCTGATGCCAACGCCGGTCGCACACCGAAAGTGAGGCTGCTGAAGTGGTTCCTGAACAAGGGAGATTTTGAGGAGATGACGAAGAAACTTAAGGACGTACGAGAGGCTTTGGGAACGATGGTGGATCTCATGCAACTGTGAGTACCGTTTTACTACTCTATACGGACATCGACTGACATTCATTTTATTTAGGAGTCACCTTCAGGTCATTGCAGTACATGTTATTAATGATGTACCGCATCGCAACTCTTCTGTACCAAACCATGCACTCGCGGCTATCGATATACATCACTCTCGGCGGACTGGCTCCCTGCAGTGCTCTCACAGCTGCACATGTCGTTGTCATGCTCGCTCCCACATCCCCCTCATCCCACAATCGTTGGCACCCTATATTGGACAATTGTATATCTCGAAACAGTTGCTCCATCCTGCTTTCACACCTTGGAATCGGTGCAACGTCGAAACATGCCGTGGTACATACCTGAAGCCCGCAAAAGTAGCATATACCCTTCCTCAGTGGTCACTCCTTTATGGCTCGTTTCAGACTTCGTCATTTGGACGAGTTCATTTCTCGCTCAACGCATACAGGACGGTTCCGTACTCTTCCCCCTTCATCAAAGCAATCATCCGCGCGGATGTACGTGGTGTTCGTGATTTGCTCGCAAAACAACAAGCCTCCATTTGGGACGTCGACATTCATGGTAGATCTATCCTCTGGGTAAACAGTCCCTCTGTACGCCTTGCCGGATATTATTACTGAATACCGATATCTTAGCACGCCTGTGCTCAATGGCAAGACTATCCCACTGAAGATCGACTCGAGATAGTTCGCTTCCTGGTGGAGGCAGGTGCAGACATATTTCTCTTCGCAGAGTCTGTTGAGCAGTACCCTTTCGCTTTTCTAATTCTCGAACGACTGACATCGGTGTACTTCTAGCACAAAAACAAACTACTCTGCCCATGACACACTTGCCATAGGCCTCTTTGCGCACCTCTTACGTGAACACGACCCAGGTCGATCCTTCACGGCGACCATCCAAACAAACTTAGCCGCAATCACCGTTTTCCGTTCCATCTTCAACATCGACACCTTGGATGCACTCCAAGACTTCCTATCTCGCTATTATGGACACTCGGCCGAACACGCTCTACGATTATTAACATCCCTCGAAACCACCGACTACGCCGTGGCCCGGTCTTCGGTGTTTGACGCCATCAAGTTCACTCCTTTGCAGTACGCAATCCTCTTCTCGCCTTCAAGTGTGGAGTTCCTCCTAGCAGAAGGTGCCGATGCCGTGGCAGAGCCCACTCTGGCTCATGCCGCCCGCTATGGGAGTACCGACTTAATTGAACTGCTCGTTGACAAAGGCGCAGATGTGAACATGAAGGACGCCGAGGGGCAAACAGCGCTGCATTGGGCTTGCTATCTGTGCTACTACATCACTTTCTGTGAACTGGTCCGATGTGCGGAAGACCAGATTGACTGGGATGCTCGCACGTCCAAGGGCCAGAATGCGTTGGATCTGTTTGATGAGGGGTTATCGAGGGGACATGCTTCGGTCGCGTGCTTGGCTTCCGAGGAGGTTGAACGGTTCCATTCAGCCATCATATCCCATATGGATTTTTCTCAGTTACAAATAGTCGAAGATGAGCCCCTGAACATCCCCGGTGCATTCCCTCTAGGCACCTAGTCCTGATGGCATGTTTTTGTATTCCCACCCGACAAATTTTGAGGATACCAAGTAGCTAGCATTTTCGATGTGGTTAATAATATGTATATCATACCACCGCTACCGGACCTTTAGACGTAGCATTATGAGTTACAGTAGCATAAGACACACGCCGTTGACCTGAGATCTCGAGCCGCGAGTCTAAACAGTTTTACGGCTCGCACTTGCGCTCTGACGAACATTTACTGTGCCACCTGTGGCCTGAGTGCGAGGATGAGCACCTATACCCCGATTCCACACACACCGGATAAGTTATCGCTTTCGATATTTGTTCGAATGCTCATCACTCAGCTTTCGACGTTTATTGAAACTTGACGACTTACTCGCTTTCCTGGTTGTACATGGTCTGTCGTTCGCGTGTCAGACTTCACTTGGGAGCCTGGCGGTAAGTACCTCGAGAACGAGTCTCGTTCGAGAAAGTAGTATTGGCTGATCAAATATATTTTCTCGTTACTAACACAATAAACTCAGGTATGCAAATTAAACCTCTTAACGATAGCGGGCGCGAGACGACTCAGATGAGGGGATCCTGCACATAAGATGCGCCTTTCTACGACGTGCGAGCACTCTCGCATCATGGGAAGGATGTCAATGTTCCAATTCAGAGACATCAACCCTTACTTCAATCACGTCGTGCACCCACAGCCGGCATAACCATGTCGATGATACCATCCTTGTCTTGAGAAGCCGAGGCGGAGTGGCTGAAGCAATCCTGAGTGTTAAAGTTGTGACCCAGGATGAGTGAGAGGCGAGTGGGACAGGGTCTGAGAGGAGATTAACACGAGGCACTAAGTCAGTGTATGTAACGGTAAACAAGAGACTTAGCAGCTCACCGAACCGATAAATACATTGTTCGAACGCCGTCACTCCATTCAACATTGCGCTGCTATCTTCCAGCGTCCGTCTTTCAGCGTGAAGGTACACAGGGCGAGACTAGACTTGTTAGTCGGTGGACGGAATCTTCGAATACGGTTTAGAAATAAGCTCGTGACTATACCTTGCACACGAGACAGCCAGAGAAAGCGAGATAGGAGGGTCTATCATTGATGTGGCCTTTGATGCGCGCTGCTACAGATGAATAGCGTCAGCAAACGTATGAACAGGTTGCAATGATAATTTAGAGAACCGTACCGGTTGATCTCGATTTGGAAGCGGCTCCCGTGACAGACATGTACACAGTACAAAGCTCGCCGTAGGCGTCCGAGCCGTCTGCATTTCAGAGTCCGACGTCGATATTGAGGACGTTTGCGTGAAGTTCTATTGCGTGCAAGATCGGTGTCGTCGCGATGGGCAACGCACTAGTGGCTTGAGTAGGTGAATTCCAATAGGATACGAGAACGTAGATATGACAGGTGCGTGTCCTTGGAGATATTTATGAGGAGCTGGGTGCACGATATGAGGAAGGTAGAAACACGACATTCGTCTTGCGCTTGTCTGTAATGAAAGTTGAAATCGTCCCGAGTCAAGCCGCGCGGTAGGCAGGAGCGAAAAGCTCAAGTAACACGCACGCAAGGAAGTGTGTGTGTGCATCCGAAGAGGACTCGCCGACGGCCTCCGAGGTAGAACCAACAACACGAATTTGGTGACCTCGTTCAGTCAGCCCGGAGCGTGTGACAGGCATAGCGCGTGAGGAATTAGTGAAATAAAATACGGAAATCCGACAGCATCGAGTGCTGTAGGCCATAGATTGCACGAATAGGTAGTCGAAGTTGCGCTCTCCGGCGTACAGTGAACTGGAAACGGCAAGGTACGAGGACTGACACCGGATCATGTCTTTGTCAGCGCATGTAATGACGTCTCAGAGGAATATTCACTCACTGAGATAGCATGGCAACAACATAATATCAACGTCTACATCAACGCATTGCACGTTACCGACCCGTATGCTCTGCAAGGCTCGTATAAGTATGGCTGCACTATAGCTACTGCCGTAACTTGAACAGAGTGGTTGGCCAACGGCTGGCAGCGGGACTCCAGAGGGAAGAGGGCAGAGCAGCCTCATCATACGGAGTGATAGAAGTGGCTGTCTTATGCCTGAGTATCGAGGGCGTTGAAACGTGCTGGAGGGTGGAAGTGAAAGGTTTCACTGGCATGAAAGTCGAGAGCCCGAGTCGTGGTTGCGCGTCGCGGTGAAGATGCCGCAATAATTACTGTGCGACAGAGACCTAGGTTAATGCCACGTAGAGGGGGAGAGCTTAACTAGATCAACAAATCGTTCTCAAGAGGAGGTGACAGAGAGTATATGGCGTTGTGCAGCCTCAGAATCTGGAAACGAAGGAATCGAATGAGAGAGATGCAGAGACCACTGCATGCAGAACCCAGATACCGACGCACCTGGCACAAGCCTCCTTCGACTGATCACCCTACAGCCAAGTACATCGAATCCAGTTTCTCCTAGGCGTTCACAGTGGTGGTAGGTGCCTCCACAGGCGCATGGATGTCAAGGTTGAACGTTGAGAGTCGTTGAGACCTTGAGGGCGTGAAGAGATATGCGTGGGGAACAAGGACGCACGACCTGAGAATCAGGCGCCCCTACGCACACTCACCCACTCTCTCCCACGACCTGGATGGTCTATTCCTCGATCCATGCTTTTTCTCGTCCACTCTCTGTCCCCAGCTACATACGATGGCTCATATAAGGCAGAGGTGGCTAAAGACGGCCGATATTTCGCGTGACTCAGTCTATCTGGGCTCTTTCGTTTCGGCATCCGACTGCAAGCTCCAAGCACTCTCTCGGCCGTCGTACAGGCCCTGGCGACCTCCAATAGGTCGTTGATACGCATCGGCGCAGACCCATTCGCTCAAGAAAAATGCTTTGAAGACCATATGTGGCTCACACGGGATTTCTGGCCAACCCGCCGCTGCATTCAGTGCTCGCCCGACCTGTTTCAGGAGTACAAGGCCCTTAGCAAGCTGGATGATTAGTTAGCCTGGATGAGATTCGCACCGATTCCCCCGGTTCTGGGGATAGATATTTCTGAGTGGTCGCGGTGAGTTGTCCTCCGTCGTTCGTATATCTCGATTTGCCTCTCATCTTTTCGTGTGTCTCTACCGCCTCACGCCGCGGTGACCCCCCAGCCCTTGCAGAGACCATCATTCCAATCGATAAGTATCCTGTCTCTCGTCGATTTAAATAACGCTGCTCGCCGTGATCGGCTGCATCGACACGCCTTTCGGATGTCTACGCCATGTACGGCTAGCGTCCTAGGAAGCCTTGCCTTGTAGCTATGGATGTCATTCCGTCCACCTCTGGCATGCGCAATATGTGTGTTCATTCTTTTGCTGCTTTGAGGGCGGTGGCCGGCTTTCTTTTCGTCAGTCACGCTACCGAAAGTTGCGTCCCATGCAAGTAATGGTTTGATCTTTTGTTCACGCGAGGTACGTCGCCATGTTCTCCCATCTGAAATGCGCTCAATCTTGCATTTGTTCGCTCTCAAATACTAATAGTTACCATCTCATTGCACGTCACGGTCCACAAGCGGGTCTAAAAAGGTGCTTATAATCACTCGAATCGAGCATTGCATCGGTACAATTATAACTACGTGAGTGGCCGGAAATACCTGTAGTTATTTAGGCATGAATGCAATTGTGTCGTTCGACATTGTCCTATAATCGCTGCAGCGGAGGAAAGCGGCGTATCACGGCACGCTGTTGTCTGTAGGGTTCAGCGACGGAATCATGAATCCTAATACAAGACACCAAACGGCGCTGGGGCACGAATCAGTGACGAGAGTTGCATGCGAGAGCAGCCGATGGGTATCGCCTGAGTCGCTCGATAGCTGTGCGAGACAGCCACGTATTTGCGATTTATGCTACTCTCAACTTCTTCCATTCCAGTGTATGTGATCACTTCGTGTTGCGACCGGGCGTCAGGCTGGTAACAGGTATGTTGCAACTCCTTTCACGAAACCCCACTGCTGATCTGGAATATCCCTCCAACGTCACCTCAACTCTTTTGGGAACATGGATAAGCTTCAGCCATCGCTTTTCTCGCACGGCTGTCGGATGCGTCTCCCTACATAACTATTGGGCGATACTCTGTTGACAACAGGTACGTCGTTTATCCTTCTCGGTTTACTTTCGCGCTCGCTCACTCTCATTGAGTGCCCAGCTTCGATGTGTATGCCACTCTACTAGAGAGCCTCGGCTTGTGTCTTCGGAGGTGCTGATATGCCCTCGATAGATTGTGACGGTAACGCGTCACGGACTCTCTTACTGCCCGTCGTATCTTGTACTGCTCTATTAGGGCCTCATCTAGACACGAATTAACTGGCCTTCGGTCTCACATTGATATTGTTCGCGACATGGGAGGAATGACGAGGGATATCGAATGCAGTATCTCCATTCGCAAACAGCTGCTCGAGTTATACTCATGGTGGTAGTACCACGCAACGCAACGCTCTGGATGATTCAACATTAATGTTGTAAGCAAATCATATTTCGTTCTCGCAGCTCACTGGTTCACTGGCACCTTGTTCACGACGCCTTCTTGACAGGCCCCCAGCACTAGGAATAGCAAACTTTACGAGCCGTGTTCTGTCGCGAGATGAAGGCGTGGCTTACAGCGCTCACTTTGACAGAACTAACGCTGTCCAGAAGAGTCTCGTTGACAACCTGTGGGAGAACGCCCTCGTCACGCGTCCATGGTGCGCTACGAGACACAGCACCCATCCACGACCTCTTCAATTCCCGACGCCTTGCTTTTCCAGGTTCCCTGTACATCGATTGATGGTGCATTGACGCTGCACCGCATCCGAGTACACGAGCTAATCTCTGCATGCATATAGATCGAGGACGGGCTGCCCTCCAATCCCCCGCAACCTTCGTCGCTGCCTACGTCCCCTCGTCCACGACGTTATGGATCCAGCGAGCGCCATCATCGGCATCGTTTCATTCGGGTTAACCGTCTTCAAAGAGATAAACGAGATTCGCAAGGACTTCAAGGACGCACCTGAGCAAGTGCGAACTCTCCAGGACGAATGCATCGGAATCGAGATACTGTTGGACACGCTGGGTGCTGTCTCGCCAGAGGCCGTCCCTAAATCCCCGAGGACTGTTGCATACCTGACTCGCCTATCCGACAAAGCGCGTGGTCGTCTCGAAGAAGTGCGCGAAATGACTAGGAAGATCACGTCGCGAGCAAACCTCGATAAAGTAACTTTCGGGAAATGGTTCACGAAGAGGAGTGACTTGGCGGAAATGTCACAGAAGCTGAAGGATGTGAGGGAGACACTGGAGTTGATGCTGCACTGTATTAACCAGTGAGTACGGTCCCGGTACATACTTCGTTAATGAACTGAAGGCTGTTGCAGAAACTCGCTGCAGTTTCTTATTGCAGTGAAAATCGATAGTGTTGATCGTCGAATAGGAGTCAAGCCTGCCGTGCTTCCCCAGGAGACGACAGCTCCGATGCCTACTCATTGTCCTCGTCGCCGTGGCCCTTTACAATGTCCGCCCAACTGCATATGTCGATGCCACGCTCGATCTCTCCATCCCATCGTCCCGCAATTGGCAGTAACCTATCTCGGCCAATTGTTCGTCTCGCCACGGATATTTGACTGGATGACATTCAATCCTTTGGGGCGTTGCAATGTAGAGACTTGTCGTGCCACGTTGCTGCAGCCGGCAAAGGTGGCATATATCTTTCCTCGGATGCCCTTTCATGGCTCGTTTCAGGGGACACCCTTCGACAGCGTTCATCTCTCACTCAACGCATATAGAACCGTTCCATACTCTTCCTCCATCATTCAAGCGATCTTCGATGCCGATGTATGCAGAGTACGTGACCTGTTCGCGAAACAACAAGCTTCCATTTGGGACGTCGACATCGAGGGTGATTCTATCCTTTGTGTAGGCCGTCTCCCTCTACGCCTGGTCGTATATTGTTACTCAGTGCCAGTATATTAGCATGCTTGTGATCGATGGCAGGACGCCCCCACCGAAGATCGGCTCGAGATTGTCCGCTTTCTAGTGGAGGCAGGTGCAGACATATTTCTCTTCGCAGAGTCTGTTGAGCAGTACCCTTTCGCTTTTCTAATTCTCGAACGACTGACATCGGTGCACTCATAGCACAGCAACGACATACTCGGCCCATGACATACTTGCCTTAGGCCTCTTTACACACCTCCTACATGGACACGAACCAGGCCGATCCTTCACGGCGGCTATCCAAACGAACTCAGTCGCAATCACCGTCTTCCGTTCCATCTTCAACACGGACGCCTTGGATGCACTCCAAGACATTATGTCTCGCCGTTCTGGTTGCTCGGACAAAGACGTTCTACAATTGTTAACATCCCTCGAAGCCACCGACTACGCCGTGGCCCGGTCTTCTGTGTTCCACGCCATCAGGTATACTCCCTTACGATATGCAATCTACTTTTCGCCTTCAAGTGTGGAGCCACTCCTAGCAGAAGGTGTCGATGCCGCAGCAGAGCCCACTCTGGCGTATGCCGTCAGCAACGGGAAAACTGCCTTGATCAAATTACTCATTAACAATGGCGCAGATGTGAACATGAAGGACCGCCGGGGGCGAACAGCGCTGCATTGGGCTTGCTACTATTGCAACTACAACGGTTTCTTTGAACTTCTCCGATGTGCAGAAGGCGAGATTGACTGGGATGCTCGCACGCCGGAGGGCCAGAATGCGCTGGATCTGTTCGAGATCAGCGTGTCGGAGGGAATGATATCGCACTGGACTTCCGCGCAGATCGACGAGGTCCGCTCCACCATTATGTCTCATATGGACCCCTCCCAGTTACGAGTAGTCGAAGACGTGCCGTTGGACATTCCTGGTGCATTCCCTCCAGACACCGAATCTTGATCGCATGCGTTTGTGCTCCCGCAGAATGACCTTCTTTTACATACCCATAAGTACTAAGTAGCTTGCTTACATACTGATCTTTAATGTCAAATGTACCAGCACTGCAGGAATTGTCAACATAAGATTGTAGCCTCCAGTAACATATAGTTCGGAGATATACCCCTCTCACTTAAGACCTTCAGCCGACCGTAAACGGTCCCACGTCTCGCATTTGCTGTCACGACCGACTGCGCTGGATGTGCAACTGAGTACTTACCCGATGGCTCGAAAGCGGCATAGGAGTAGTATAATAAGTCATAAACCCGCCATTTCCTGCCTGTGCGTGTTCTGTGTCGACGCCGCTGTTCTCTAAACGGTCCTCGAGTAGTTTCTGCGCTTGTATGATTAGGACATCGAAGGTCTGCCTTCTACTACGCCAGATGATACTTCCAGCAACCCACCAACATGAGGAGTAGTACACTCGATGATTCAGGAAGCCCTGTGATACTCAGGACAACAAAATTGATTTATTCGTATTTGAACACAAGTTATTGGAAACTAACTACGTCAGGCCGTTTCGCCACGACCGTACTGACTTCTGTATCCCGGAAGTCTCTACGCGTTGCCAAGCTGGCTAGCGGGCGGATGATCGTACCAAAGGAAGGATGCGTACTTTCTAGTTATTGACGAAAGGAGTACATCAATATAACAAGAACGCCGCACGCACCGAATCGAAAGTCGACAGCACTGGCATGCCGGCTTTGAGGGACAAAAAGGGAGGCGAGATAGTGGGCGAGCACGACATATTTGATCAGTGTGTGGGATGACGGAGCACAGAAAAAAAGCTTACCGAGTGAGGTGAAGATGCCGTTGCCAGCCCGCACCCCCATATTCCATCTCCCAGGGTGCGAGTGTCAAGCCGGTGACCCGATCTCTTACCGGATTAGGCAGTAGAGGGCGCATCAGCGCCGGTGGACTATTTGGGACATTTACGATCGAGTATTTTCATGTATAAAATCGTCGTTCCCGGCACAGCGGTACTCTATTCTGTCTTACGCTGTGCCGGGTATGTCCCCCATCACAGAGAATATTATTCTGTCTTACGCTGTGCCAGATCATCAGATTGACAGGTTATGAGCCTCCGTCAGCTCTAAAGCGCACACTATCTACCATCAGAATCTCTAAAATCAATCTCGTATCTCGACATGTCTACCCCTGGGTCGCCATCAGCCGTCCCTTCAGGCACTACTGCCTCCGACTACTCCAACCATTCGGGCAAACGTCTCGAAAAGTTAGTCGACGATGGAACCAGTAATTCGTATGGTTCATGGGTGGGAGTTGCGAAGTCGAAGTTGAAGATGTTGCGTCTATGGAAGTACATCGAGGGGCCCGAGTCCATCGCCCCTGTCATTCCTCCACTTGTCCTAGAGACGAGGATTCAAGCCACAGACGAACAGACCAAGCAACCTCGTTGGTTCATCCAGGAGGGTAACGAGGCTGACGTCCTGGCCAAGACCAAGGCCGCTGAACCTTGGGCCGAGGGCAACTTGACCGCCCGGACTATCCTCCTCGAGGCCCTTCCATCAGAGAAACGCTCGCTGATCTCCGACGAGGACTCTGCTAAGGCTATCTGGGACTTCCTCGCCGAGGAGTACCGGCCACTTAACTTCACCCGGACTCAAGTTCAGTTCCAGAACATCATGAAATTCACATGCGAGCCCGGTATGGACGTCTCTAAGTGGGCTGAACAACTACGCAAGTTATACGTCGATCTGCGTTCCCACGATCCCAACCGCATCAAAGACACCGACTTTGCTGTCACCATCGCCAACCTATTGCCGGCCACTCCTGACTGGTCTGACTTCGGGGGGAGACTCTTTGAGGATCTCGTGAGTGCACACGCCAATAACGCACCCCTCTCGTCGGCCAGGGTGTTTTCCATGATCAGAAACCACGACTGGAACACCAAGAAGAAGGACGCCAGCACGATGGCAGAGGTCTACAACACCGAGGCGCTGTACCCCAAGCGCCCGGGTTCCCCATCCGTCAACTATTCGGCGACGCCCGCCAAGAAGTCTAAGAAGGCGGACGATGGAAATGTTCCCACCTGTGAGAACAAGAAATGCCCGCGGCCTATAGGTCATCGTACTGCGGACTGTTTCGCCGAGGGAGGCGCTAAGGCCGGCCAATACCCAGAGTGGTGGCGCGGCAAGAGAGATCTGCATCTCCCGGCTAGTCAACGGAAGCCTGCTGCTTCCCGTAACCAGCAGAAGGTCTTCAACAACGCGAAGCCTCGTGCTAACGCAGCCACCGCTGTCGAAAAGTGCACGCACTGTCACGACCACGACGATGGAGGCTCCGAGGCCGACGTTGAGGCCGCTGTTGCCTTATCCCAGGAAGGGGACCTCTACGCGTTTAATATTATCGCCGAGCCTGACCCCGACCTGTCCATCACGTGTAATACCGCCGCCCTGGTCTCTGAGAACAAACAGAACCAGAACGTCTTCCACGACTCTGGCGCCAACAGACACATTTTCTACGACAGATCCGTCTTCAGCAACTACAAGGAGATCATTCCCTTGCACGTCAAGGGATTCGGATCAGCCTTATCCACCTCTGCCGTGGGGAAGGGCGATGTCTATCTCAAATCAGTTGTCAACGGACGCACGTGTACGATCAAACTCTCGGATGCGCTTCACGTCCCATCTGCGAGACTTAATCTCGTTTCCCAAGGATGCCTAGACCGCCGTGGCGTTGAGTCGGCGTCCAAGGGTGGCCATCTCACTCTCTCATTCGACGGTGATGACATCATGAAAGGCCAACTCCAGACCAACCACCTCTATCGCCTGCACGTGCAGCCCATCTCGCGCGAGCTAGCCACTCGGATCTCAGGCACACCGCTTCTGGATCGTATTACCCCAGCCCATGGCTCTCTGCTCGATCGCATTACCCCGCGGTCTGCCAACGCTATGACAACCTCTACCACTAAGGCGCCCAAGAAAGACCGTGCTGTAAAGCAGGGTTTTTACACCGCCTAGTGGGCCACATAGGCGTAAAAGGGCTGACGCGCGCCGCTACTGGATTTTCGATCATTCCTTCCAGTGCTGCCGCCCACACCAGATGTCAAATCTGCGCGCGCGCAAATATCAAACGTCTCCCGTTCCCGAAGACGTCTGATTTACGTTCATCCGATCTTTTCTACCGCGTCCATGTCGACATCTGCGGTCCGTTCCCCGTCGGCTACGGGGGTGTGAAGTACTTCATGAACATTACCGATGACGCTTCACGTTGGAGGGTTCCCTTGTTCCTTAAGGAACGCTCCGATGCTCTACAGGAATTCATCATCTATCAGACCGCTGTAGAGCGTTCAACCGGTCGAAAACTATGTGTATTACGCATCGACAACGCTACCGAACTGGTGGAAGGCGCCTTCCGACATTACTGCGAGAAGCACGGCATCATCTATGAGAAGATTGTGCCTGACGCGTCTCCCCAGAACGGTGTTGCCGAAAGAGGCAACTATACGCTCACCTCCATGACCCGCGCCATGTTACTCGACGCCGGTCTTTCCGATTGGTTCTGGCCACTCGCTGTGCAAGCAGCTGCCCATATCCTTAACCGGGTCCCCACGTCTGCACTACCAGCGGACAAAACCCCCTTCCACGTCTGGAAGGACGCCGTACCGGACTTATCTCACCTGCGGATCTTTGGCTCGAAAGTGGTCGCACGTAAGACACTTTCCGACTCCCAGCCAAAATTAGCTCCACGTGGCGAGGACGGTATATTCGTGGGGTATGCTACCGACGCCAAAGGGTACATGATCTGGTTCCCTCACGCTAACGCCGTCCGCATCAGAAGGGATATTGTGTTCCTTGATGACCAGCCTCCCATGTCCACGGAGTCTTCCTTGACTTCTCCTCTTTGGGACGACATCCAGATGGACGTCGCACAGCGTTTCCTGGACAAAGATCAGCCCCAAAACGCCGATCATTCCACTCCTTCGGTTCCTCACGACTCACCTCCCGAAGAAAACACCGATATTCCCCTCCCACCGCGCAAACGCGCCCTCCCTAAGCATCTCATCGCCGACAATACCGAGTATTCGAGCGAGGGGGGGTTGCGAGTCAGCGTGAAAGGAGGCCATATCACTCTGAACTCAGTCGAGGCCGCTCGAATTCGCGCCAACGTCGCCGACACGGAAATTGTTCTCGAGTCCCCAATCGAATCTGAGATTGCGGACCTTATTCCCGAAATATACGCGATGCTTCTAATCGACGATCCCGACGCCACAGATCCTAAGACCGTGAACCAGGCTAAACGTAGCCAGTACTGGAGCCACTGGGTCGGTGCCATGCATGAGGAACTCGAAGCCCTAGAAGCGAAAGGAGTATACGACGAAGTCGACGAACTACCGCCTCACAGAAAGGCGATCGACGCCAAGTGGGTGTTGCACATCAAACGCGACTCCGATGGTCATATCGTCCGGTTCAAGGCTCGCCTCGTAGCCAGAGGTTTCACTCAGATACCAGGCCAGGACTTCACGTACACGTTCGCGCCTGTAGCCAAATGGGATTCAATTCGCGCTGTCCTCGCCATTGCTGCTATCCAGGGTCTCTACCTCCGCCATATCGACATTAAGACGGCCTTCCTTAATGGGCCTCTTGAGGAAGAGATTTACCTACGCAAGCCCGACATCGTCGGATCAGGCTACTGGCGTCTCCGCAAGGGTCTCTACGGCCTGAAGCAAGCCGGTCGTGCCTGGTACCTGGAGTTCAACGAGAAGTACTCGTCTTTGGGCTTCAATCGACTGCAGACAGACTGGAGCGTTCATTTACGCAATCGCGACGGACGCAAGGCGCTATCTACCACCAGTGTAGACGATATTCTACTCGGCACCAAGGAGAAGACTGAATCTGACGGCGTCGTCTCAGACTTGGGCGAGATCTATGACATCACCGACAACGGACCACCTGAACACCTGCTCGGTTGCAAGGTTACACGCGACCTCACTCGGGGCTCTATCACTATGTCCCAGGGCTCCTTCATCGGTGCCCTCCTCTGAACGTTCCAGATGGAAACCTGCAACGCCGTCTCCACTCCCCTTCCACCCAAGACGCGCCTTACCTCTGATCAATGTCCCAAAACGGACGAAGAACGCGCAGAGATGGCCACAAAGCCCTACCGTGCTCTGGTAGGCAAATGTATGTATCTCGTCACCGCGACACGTCCAGACATCGCGTTTGCCGTACGAGAACTTGCCAAGTTCATGGGTAACTATGGTCCCGAGCACTGGGCCGCGGCAAGACATCTGTTACGCTATCTGCAAGGCACTCGATCACTTGGGCTGGTGCTGGGACGTGCCGACGACCCGTATCCCTTGTTCCGTGGATTCACCGACTCGGATTGGGCTGGAGGAGAAGGGAGGAAATCTGTATCTGGATATGTGATGATGATGGGAGATTCGCCGATCGCGTGGAGTTCGAGGCAACAGGCTGTGGTAGCCCTTTCGTCGTGCGAGGCTGAATATCTGGCCTGCACGCACGCCGCCTGCCAGATCATGTGGACACGACACTTCCTCAAGGAGCTAGGCTTCGAACAGCCCGGTCCAACCCCACTGCTCTGCGATAACGAAGGAACGGTCGCAAGTACTCACGACCCTCACGGCGCGACGCGCATGAAACACATCGACATTCGCATCCATTACATCCGGGACTGCGTCAACGATGGCTTCATTACAACCTCACGTGTAGCTGGACCGGAGAACCCGGCTGACTTATTCACGAAAGCGTTGGGACGCGTACAGCATGAAGCTGGAGTCAAACGACTGGGATTGGAGAGCTCAGGTCAAGGGGGGGTGTCAAGCCGGTGACCCGATCTCTTACCGGATTAGGCAGTAGAGGGCGCATCAGCGCCGGTGGACTATTTGGGACATTTACGATCGAGTATTTTCATGTATAAAATCGTCGTTCCCGGCACAGCGGTACTCTATTCTGTCTTACGCTGTGCCAGGTATGTCCCCCATCACAGAGAATATTATTCTGTCTTACGCTGTGCCAGATCATCAGATTGACAGCGAGCAGCCAAACGTGATGTCGAACTAGACAAGCAAGGAATTGATATCTTGAAGCCGGTCTCGTTCGAAGGTGGGCTGTAAGCTGCGTCGCAAAAATCGGGTTGAGCTTATCAGCGTCGACAGGGATTTTGATGTTTATAATGCCAGCCTATTGTACCGACCAGCACTTATATTGTCAAGCGCCAACGATTTTGAGTGCTGATAATCCCTAGGCGACACCGATTTTGTGGGCGCTATAATGATAACCTCTTATATACCATGGCGTGCAAGCATATCAGCACTCAAAACCATGGCGGCCTACTTTATAACCACTCGTAATCTTGGCTGCCAAGAATTATAAGCATCACCACAGGCCCACAACAAAAAGAATGATAGACATAACACCGGGACATACATATACTTGAAGCAATGATAGCGGCACGGCACATATGCGTTCCATTTGCCTAAGTACGAGAGAAGAAATTGGGTATATATTACAATCTATTTCCTGTATATACAAGCCCATATAGAGCTGTGGCAAGGCGGCACGGCTATTCGATAGCACCCGTGTTCGATTCCGGCCAATGACATTTGATCTCAGCTCGGGCCACCGCAAGAGACCGACTCAATAGGTGAAATAAGGTAATAAACAACGAAAAGGTCGAATCTTTTAATTGCTTAAGCATCCCTAGCGCCCAGGATTATAATCTCCCCGCGGTGGGATTATAATGTCCCAGCGGCTGCATTATAATGTGTGGCGGGGACGCTGATAAGCGATGATATGCTCGTACGCGTGGCATTATCAGTGCTCGGTGAAATTGTGCACGGATTATTAGCTCTGATAATCCCCCCAAATGCATTTCATGTCTGATGAGTCTTATCAACGTCCACCTGTGCTTACAGTGCCCACTCGGGTTTTTGCGACGTGCAATGGAAGCAGGTGCGAGAAGGGAGGTAGGAGGAGCGTTGTCGAAACTAGGGTGCTCAGCGATCTTCGTGGGTTTGTATTTCCTGTTATAATCTGTCTAGTACATTGCGTCGCAAAAATCGGGTTGAGCTTATCAGCGTCGACAGGGATTTTGATGTTTATAATGCCAGCCTATTGTACCGACCAGCACTTATATTGTCAAGCGCCAACGATTTTGAGTGCTGATAATCCCTAGGCGACACCGATTTTGTGGGCGCTATAATGATAACCTCTTATATACCATGGCGTGCAAGCATATCAGCACTCAAAACCATGGCGGCCTACTTTATAACCACTCGTAATCTTGGCTGCCAAGAATTATAAGCATCACCACAGGCCCACAACAAAAAGAATGATAGACATAACACCGGGACATACATATACTTGAAGCAATGATAGCGGCACGGCACATATGCGTTCCATTTGCCTAAGTACGAGAGAAGAAATTGGGTATATATTACAATCTATTTCCTGTATATACAAGCCCATATAGAGCTGTGGCAAGGCGGCACGGCTATTCGATAGCACCCGTGTTCGATTCCGGCCAATGACATTTGATCTCAGCTCGGGCCACCGCAAGAGACCGACTCAATAGGTGAAATAAGGTAATAAACAACGAAAAGGTCGAATCTTTTAATTGCTTAAGCATCCCTAGCGCCCAGGATTATAATCTCCCCGCGGTGGGATTATAATGTCCCAGCGGCTGCATTATAATGTGTGGCGGGGACGCTGATAAGCGATGATATGCTCGTACGCGTGGCATTATCAGTGCTCGGTGAAATTGTGCACGGATTATTAGCTCTGATAATCCCCCCAAATGCATTTCATGTCTGATGAGTCTTATCAACGTCCACCTGTGCTTACAGTGCCCACTCGGGTTTTTGCGACGTGAGGATCAAAGCGATACTGTACGTAAATAAACGTACCGGTTGGATTCAGAGAGGCTCAGGAACAGCCACTACAACCAGCTTATCGAGCGGGTCACGCAGATTGAAGAGTCTTGTGTGGGTATCGGAGGCGTGCAAACAAATTTCATGGAATGGAGGGTCGTTATCCTCTCCATGGTCACAAAACCAGCAGCCAGGTCCGCTGTAGATAAAGTTCAAAGGGTATGTGATGAGGGAGGAGTGAAGAACGGGGCCTTAGAAACGTCCGTGACGAGGAGAACCTAGATATTCGAAAGCTATCTGGTTGTATACCGTAACGAGACAGTGGCCCCGTTGGCACAATATAGAGAAAGACTGGGTGGACCGCACGTATGCAACAAAAGACGTATGCATGTAAATAGGACTCATCGTTCGTCCATCCGTACAGGAACTGATAACGACACGGGTCCGAGCTCCTCGTTCAGCCGTGCGGGTGAGCATGGCAGATATGCGAGAGGTGGTGTGTTAATAGAGACTCGCGCGTAGCGGAAAGACAGCTTTGAGTGCTGCGTGATACTGTCGTGAGGGATTGACGCTGTGTAGAGAGGGAACTGTGAGCTGCAAATAAGCCACTGGGCCATATCAGGGCACGTACAGACGTATAAGAATTATTGCTACGCACCCCTTTCAGACAAGAGTCATGAAATGTTATCGTCTCCATCACGTAGCTGTGCAAGTCAGCTGAGTTCCTCGTTCCACATCCCTCCTTCGTTTCGCGTCTGAAGGGTTAAAATATGCTGTTTTCAGCGGCGACGGCATCATGCCAGTAGTTGGCGTAACTGGATTAACCAGAGTGAGTATACATGACTGCGTACGTAGCGAAAGCCCCAAGAATCGAGGAGATTGAGTAGGCTCAATGCGAGCGAGCGGCAGGTGTACATATACGAGTATGAGCACGACTCGTGATTTAGAGGTTCGTGTCGTGATGAGGGTGGTGGACATGATGCAGAGGGTGGTGGACATGATGCAGAGGGCAGTGCGAGAGGATCCAAGTCAATCGGCGAGCCGTCTGAAGACGTCATAGGGAGAATATGGTCGTCGTGACACTGCACATGAGAGAATTCGGGCATGGAGGAAATGCCGCCTACCGCTCACGCCTACCGCCAAGCGGCAGTGTCTGTCCCGCCTAGCGGGCCCGCTTGGTCAGTAGAGATAGATGAAAAATATTGCTGAATATATCCTAATAAGTAGATATAAGTCCCTGTGAAGATATATTTGTCAGCGCATTCTAGTTACTGTCGTTTGCATAACGAAATGGAATTGCAACGCTTTGCGGCGGCATCCTTCGACACTATTTATATTGTGCAGTGAGTATAATTTCATGGTACTTAGACCGTTCACGCTGGTGGATGGCTTGGACTCACTGCTGCACAAATGCCGGAAGGAGGAGTTATCATTGCGTTCGAGCGCAAGATACGACAAGAAGCATAAAAACCCTCTTACTGGCTATTATCTGTCATTCAATTCTAATTCAACTGCACTCTCTGGAGGTGTTCTTCAACTGCTGCCGTGCACATTTAAGCACCCTACTAGTAGGTACCAAGGGTAAATCATACACTCGCTGCACGAGTCACACTGGAGAGGGATTTAATTTACTTAATAATTATTCAGTAATATACCTTGAAAAAAGAACATAGACCGCTAAGCGGACCCGCTCGTTTGAGCGGGACCCGCTTGGTGGACCTGCTAACCGCGATCACTACGAGAGCTGCACAATGTACACTACAAAGTCCTCAATTAGCGTCGTACACGTCCTTAAGAAATGTATAATTCACCTGCAAAGAAATGCTCCCTGGAAGAGTGATAGATAACACGGATACAGGTAGAGAACAAGTTGGCTAGTGAGATGGGTACCGCTCAGCGGGAGACGCACTGCCGCTGGGCGGTAGGCGTGAGCGGGAGGCGGCACTTTCTCTTTGCCCAGAGAATTCGAGTCAGCCTGAAACATAACCAGAACTTCGCAGTAGTACCTGGAAGCTATCTTCTAGGTACTTATCGCGCATGTACAAAAGCACGCCCTGATCCATTCTTCCTGATATAAATGACGGTGTGCGTATGGCAACAACTCGGAGAGAACATGACATGCAGGTGAAGAGATCAGGCGTGGGAACAGAGAAAGCACAGGCCGAGAGCAGACGCCCATTCTTTAGCTGGCACATCCACGCCGCTAGCCCGGAACATCAAACTGTGACTACTTGATACTAAGTACTAGGCTTAGGAGGGCTATCTAGGGCTCGATAGATGCCGTGGCATTTATACGATTTTTCGCTTCTAAATTTATCGTATTCAACTTTCCCCTCCAAACTCTCGTTCACTCGACACTGGCCCAGCGACCTCATGTCTTCTGCCCGCCGCCACTGCTTGCCAGTTTATGCAAAATACCCCTTATCTGCGGTTTCTTCAAGCTCTGTTACATGTGCCTTCAAAGTTGGCGTTATAGACTCTCAGACCGTGTCACTGGACGTGCATGAACTCGTAGCGAGCGGGAAACAAGAAGCAGAGGTATCTGTGAGTTGGAGAGGCTCGGGATCATATTGACAACTTGAAGTAAGTAAGGTGTGCGACTCTCAGTTGTCTTAATACTGGAGTATGATAACATTACTCTATTCCCTGCACATCCGCGTATTACGTTTACTTACAACTCTTGCAGTACCAGTCCAAAGCGAGGATACGTCCTCCTCCGACTTAGAATGTAGAACCACTGCATTTCCAATCTCATCGATATGTATGTCACTCATCAAAACATTGCGTTGTGTCTGCGCCATGGATGTCGTTCCTTCAACCTCTGGTAACAGGTATGTTCAAGTTGGAGCTCTTTTTACGAGGCCTCGATGATAACGTGAAATATCCCTTGTGCTCTAGTTCTGCTCTTATAAGAACATGGACCACCTTTTACCTACGTACGTGCTTTGACAACGGTCGCTGAAAGCCACTCACTACGCGACTATTGGGTGATGCCTTGTTCACAATACGTGCGTCGTCTCTCCTTCTTATTATGAATAAGCTCATCTTCCCTCGCGCCCGCTTTCATCAAGTGCCCAAGCTCGTCATGTATCCCTCCCTGAGCCGGGCCTGGGTCTTCGAATGTTATCGCAAATAATCGATAATGCATCCCGTAAATGCATCACAGATTGCCCCGGGTCATATCGTCTACTTGACTAGGCACTAATGTGGGTACGACCTGGAATATATTCACTTCAGGTTTGGTCTATCTGTGTGCGTCACCGCGGGAACCACGGGGCACATCGAATGCGGCAGATAGATGTCCTCATACTGGAGATAAAGTGCACCAATACATCGAGGAACCGGGAATCACACACATGAGGAGACGGTGTGTATGATCGACTGAGCGGTGCGAAATATGAGCGTTGAGGAATACTGTGTGCGTTCACGCTTTATACCATGTTTCATTGTCGTAGCTCACCAGCTCATGCTCATCACGACGTTCTCTCAACGAACCACAGAGCAAGAAGGATCAATGTTCACGAGTTTTTTTTTTTTTTCCTGCCGCTGCGCTCTGTTCACAGCGCTCGCCTTGACAGAACTAACGCTGTCCAGAAGAGTCTCGTTGACAACCTGTGGGAGAACGCCCTCGTCACGCGTCCATGGTGTGCTACGAGACACAGCACCCATCCACGGCCTCTTTAATTTCCGACGCATTGCTTTACCAGGTCCCCTGTACATCGATTGATGGTGTGTCCGCTCTACACCGCATCCGAGTACACAAGCTGATCTCTGCGTGCATATAGATCGAGGACGGGCTGCCCTCAAATCCTCCGCAACCTTCATCGCTGCCTACGTCCCCTCATCCACGACACTATGGACCCAGCGAGCGCTATCATTGGCATCGTCTCGTTCGGTTTCACCGTCTTTGCCAAGGTTAACGAGATTCGCAAATCGATCAAAGGTGCGCCTCAGCAGGTACAAGCTCTGCAGGATACTTGCGACACTGTGGAGATGCTACTGGGCGAGCTACGGTCACTCGAGACGCACATCGTACTTCAATCAGAAAACGACCTTGCGAGCTTGAAGCGACTTTGCGAGCGAGCGCAGCGGTGCCTGGATGAAGTGGAAAAGGCTGTTGACAAGGTGGTAGCCGAGAACTCAGGAAGAAAATCTGGGAGAGAGGTAAAAGTTAGACTGCGAAAGTGGGTGCTGAGCAAAGACGATCTGGAGGAGACATCGAAGAAATTGAACGCGGTTCTGGAGGCACTGCGAGTGATGATGGACTTTATACAGTTGTGAGTGTCTACTTTCATGGACCTACATTCCACCATCCACTTATCTGCTGCTTAGCCGTCATGTCATGTTTGTCGCCGCACACGTCCACATAGAACAGAATCTCCATTTTTCCCGCACAGTGCAGTATCGCACCTCGACGTCCACTACCTGCATTTCCTCGATATCCTCTCGACATACCGGCCCTCTGAAGTGCTCTGATAATTGCACATGCCGCTGCCACGCTCAATCCCTCTCCCCCCTCATCCCGCAATCGCTGGCACCCTATGTCGGCCAGCTGTTTATCTCGAAACAGCTGCTCCATCCCGCGTTCACACCCTGGAACTGCTGTAACGTCGAAACATGCCGCGGTACATACCTGAAGCCCGCAAAAGTTGTGTATACCCTTCCTTGGTCACTATTCCATGGGTCGTTTCAGACCTCGTCGAATCAACGAATCCATTTCTCGATCAACGCATGTAGAACTGTTCTATTCTCTTCCCCCATCCTAAGAGCGATTCGGAAGGGCGATGTACACGGAGTTCGTGATTTGTTCGCAAAACAACAAGCGTCCATTTGGGACGTCGATATCAGAGGTATTTCCCTCCTCCAGGCAAGCAGTCCCACAGTACTCTTGGCCGGATATGATTACTGAATGCCAATATCTCAGTGGGCCTGTGCACGATGGCAAAACTATCGCACCGAAGCTCAACTCGAGATAGTTCGCTTCCTGGTAGAGGCGGGGGCAGACACACTTCTCTTTGCGCAGTCTGTTGAGCGAGAGCCTTTTGCTTCTCTTGAAGTCTCGAACGACTGACATCGGTGTACTTCTAGCACAGGAACAAGCTACTCTGCCCATGACACACTTGCCATAGGCCTCTTTACACACCTCCTAGGTGAACCCGACCCAGGCCAATCCTTCACGGCGTCCATCCAAACGAACGCAGCCGCGATCAGCGTCTTCCGTTCTATCTTCAACACGGACGCCTTAGATGCACTACAAGACGTCCTATCTCGCCGTTATGGACACTCGGACGAAGACACGGCACGTTTACTAACATCCGTCGAAACCACCGAGTACATCATGGCCCGGTCTTCTGTGTTCGACGCTATCCGGTATACTCCCTTACGGTATGCAATGCGATTCTCGCCTTCAAGTGTGGAGTCCCTCCTAGCACAAGGTGCCGATGCCGCAGCAGAGCCCACTCTGGCGTATGCCGTCAGCAACGGGAAAACTGCCTTGATCAAATTACTCATTAACAATGGCGCAGATGTGAACATGAAGTACAAGGGGCGAACAGCGGTGCATTGGGTTTGCTACAAGTGCTTCTACAACACCTTCTTTGAACTTCTCCGATGTGCAGAAGACAAAATTGACTGGGATGCTCGAACGCGGGAGGGACAGAATGCGTTGGATTTGTTTGATGCGGGTGTGTCGGAGGGAAGGGCTTCGTACTTGACTTCCGAGGAGGTCGAAGAGTTCCGTTCAGTCATCATATCCCATATGGATCCTTCTCAGTTACGAGTAGTCGAAGACGAGCCCTTGGACATTCCTGGTGCATTCCCTTTAGATACTGAGTCCTGATCGCACATATTTGTATTCCCACTCGGAGACGACTTGCTTGAGTGCATATATATGTAGATTTAATACTGAGCAGCTGGCATATGTATCAGTCCTCGAGTTCATATACCTGTCATCTCTGTAGGGACTTATTGACATACGATCGTATCTTCCAGTACTACTATACGAGTCGCAGACTCAGGCTTGATCCTGTCATTACTGCCTGTCCTCTGGTCCTGATTGCAGACGGTTCCACCAGCACGCCTCGCATTTGCTCTCGAGATCTTAGTTATTTGCTGCTAAGTGCACATATGGGTGTCCGTAGCACCCTCTGAGATGCGACACACTGGATGAGCTGTCGCTGGCGAAGTCTGATCCTGTCGCTCTTTTGACGTCCGTTAAAACTTACGTATCCTCGCTACTGGCTCTCGCGTGTCGGGCTTCGCACGAGAGGTTTCTAACAATCACAATGCTAGCAACGCTATGGTGTAAGCCACCGTGCCCTCTAAAACGCATATAATGGGTAATCAAACACATTTTCTGATCTATCATTATAGACAAGCGAAATCAACGCAACTAAGTAAGAACGTCTTGTTACGTGACATATCGACCTCCATAGCTTTGGAACTTGAAGCCCCTCTTGGCGACAGCGAACGTGCAACTACTCAAAAAAGGTGGTACTGAGGGAATCGTACCGATACGCATAAGATGTGCCTACCTACGATAGGAGAGTAAACCCGTATCAAAGGATGTCAGTGCTGTGAGTTTTATTGAGTCATGCAGTGCACACACACCGTGGTCCAGCACCCCGGGATGATCTCTTCTTTGATTTAAGGAACTGAGGCAGAGTCGATCCAATTGATCCTACGAGGGAGAGGTGCAACTGAGCATCAATGAGGAAGCAGAAAAGGCGGTGAGAGAGGAGGGCGCACGTGAGGCATCAAGTGGGTGAACGACACGATGAGCAAGAATAGTTGAATACTCACTGAACGGGTTATCAGCGCATCGTCATGAGTCAGATCCCATCCCACGGCCACCTCACACCTCACACCTTCTTCTACCAACGTGCGCGCTAGCGCAGAAGAGGCCAAACTTCCCAATTGGCCGGGATTCTCGGGTATTTGTGCGTTGGAGGCCAGACTTGTATGAAAGGACTGTACTTTGGCAAAAGAGGGGTTCGAGAACCGTGATTGGTGGGCACGACCTCCGTGCGTTTTTCTTGAAATAGTGAGGTGAGTGTTGTGGAGCGTACTGAAGGCTGAGTGATGGTATGGGAAACATACCAGCCAGAAATTCGGAGTACCTCCAGTGAAGGGCAGGATAATCACCTCGAAGGAGGCGTTGCTAGATCCAAAGCTCTCGGGTCTGTATCGAGGGCGTTTGCGTTGCATTGCAAAGCGTGGGAAGTGGATGTCGTTCTGATGGCCACTGCAACCTGTTCCATCGTAGCTAGACACGTGTAAGGATGCAATGGCAAAGCCATTGCTAACGACGGTCTCTTGACGGCTTTCGTGGTGAGACTCGTCGCAGAATATAAACACAAGGTGCATTTTGTGGTAGCTCTCCGGCATGCCGAGAATTGTCGAAATCTTGGTTAAATCATGAGGTAAGCGTCGGTGAAGGGTAATCAGGTAAAAACAAGGTACACACGAAAGACACGTACATATAAAAAGGACTCACTGACGGTGCCGGTGAGCGGTGTGAGCCTGAAACGGCAACTGACAACACGGACAGGAATCCGTCCTCTTCGTTCGGGAGTTAGTGGGCAAGGGGAGTAAGATAGCGTTGATATAAAAGGTGGGTAAAGTCACGGCATTGGGTGTTGTAGGTCGTAAAATGTCACTGACCGACGCCGCGTGCGCCATGGAATGAAAGTGACGAACTTGAACGTGAACGTGCTAAACTCACGGTCAACGCGCGCACGCACTTCCAGGAGTCATTGTTATCCACCTTGGGAACCTAAAAATCACCGAGCGCCACCTTCTCCACCAATTCGACGCGCGAGCTAGCTCTCCTTACGCTTGTCGCAGGTATCATTGCAATGCCCCGTGTCTGCCAGTGACGGTACCAACCGCGATGGCGAGGAGCGGCTGGCCAGCAGGAGGAAGAATTGCCGCGAGGGATGGGTCCACAGTATGATAAGAGAAGTAGCACCGTGGCCTTCCAATGCAATGAGAGTGACGAAGAAGTCACGGGCGCAACTCGCGAGTTCAAGCGTGTCACGACGGGGGTAAAGAGACATTAGGCACAAGCCGGAGTTGATGTCATGTCGAGGGAGGATATCTTGATTTCAGCAGCGAGTCGTGTGGTGAGGCCATAGGGAGAATGTGTCCAGTGGTTGTGAAACTGCGAGGAGGAGAGTTCAAATTGTAGACGTCTTGCAGTATCAACTTGAACGTACCTAGCAACAATCATACTTCTTTAGTAGCCAATGCCAAAGCATACTACATACGCGTATGAGGTCTCGAGTGAATAGTTGCGGCTGTGTTCACTGTTAGTGCCTATGCAGGCGGAAGTCCTGCAGCAGGTAGCGTGAAGAGATCAAGCCTCACGCCTCACGCCTCAGCTACTCAACTTAAGAATAAAGCGCTGTCCGTGTCAGCTGCTGCAACCTGTATATACTACGAAGACGTTGCTCAAAGCGCTCACTTGAACAAGAGTATCGCCCTTAAAAGAGAATTACTGGCATCCTGTGGGGGAATGCAATCGTTATGAGCATGAGAGTCTGAGAGTCACGGTGTTGGTCGGTGCTTAGCGAAAACAAGTTACAACAAGCAAGCGAGCAAACGCACCTTATACTATTTAGCCATTGGTACATACTGTAGTCAAAATACATCTATATTCCGCTATCGTCGAGCTTTCGGGTCATTCAGAGGGACGAAATTGGGTGAGTCACTGTGAGTGCAACTTGAATGTCACGGTGTGCGCCGCTGTGAGAGGAGGTCGTGGGAAAGAAGCCCCAAACCTCGTGGCTGAGATAAGACGCCCATGCTATACACTTCGACCTTGAAGCTTGAACTTGAAGTTCATGAGAATCACCCACGAGAATAGGCCACGATCGCACACACTCACTCAAGATTAACTCGGGGCCCTAAATTTACCCGTCGCTCAGCTCTTTACTTACTCATTCTTCGCTTTGGGGCTCTTTGGGGTGCCTCATAGATGTTCAGGTCAACATCGAACAACGACCATGACCACGTTCAGCTTCGCCACATCGCGCTTCATACATCTCACTCGCGATCTTGCTCTTGCTGTCCGTTGACTTACAGACTCCTAGTTCACAGATAAGCTCGCCGAGGATCTGGCCAGTAGGACCCTCTCGTGAACATCACACCGTCAGTGCGTCCAAGCCTCAACCAAGTACGTCTCTCTGGATAACTACATCCTGGGAGGAGCCGTGTACGTTAATAATCTGGTCTGGGGTGATATATGCATGGTGGCCATTTAGGATTGGTGCGTGAATGGATCAGATCTTCCTGTTAACATACTGATTGCATAGGACGTGGCTCGAATGTATCGACAGGAACATTCTTGCGTAATGAATTTATCATTTCAAGTCACCCTACCACGGCCTACGCCATTCTTTGAGACACTCTGGCATACTCAAAACTTAATACTACTCCCTGTCCCATCTCCTATGCACGCAACCCCAATTCGATTCTATGAAACACAGCATGGACCACTGTGTGACGGACGCGGCGGGGGGCGCTTTAGTACAACAACATGAATCGGTGTCGCATAAACCGCGAAAGCTGAAAGCTCTTCTCTCATTTCTTTTTTGACGATGGTCCAGCAGAATTCGTACGCAATGAAGCTCTGTCTCTTGACTTTAAGGCTGCATTTCCTATACTGTACTAGGACACAAGCCAGTAAATGGAAGTCATATACACGAGAAGACAGCACATAGGATAGAGAATCTGTGTTAGATAAACACGTTGAGGCGATGCTGGCCATCCTCGTATTCCAGATACCTCACTGTAAATCGAAGGCGAGTCGTCTCTCTAGCACTTGCAACACATACCCCACTCTTGTACTGAAACTCCTTCGCCAGTGTACAAAGCAGATGAAATCAGCGTTCACTGGTAGCTGGGGGTACTTACGTCCCTTTGTTGCGCCATACGCACGAGGACTCGAGGCTAACAACTAGCCAACAGCGTTGATCTTGACATATACACTGCGCAAGAAGCTCCTGATTGACATCAGGCAGTCGGAGGATATACTCGTCACACGATCACACTGCCAGTGATAGGTATACTTCCTTTCCATCTTGTATGATCTACGTTGCGTGGTACGTCGATGCTGTACCGCATTCGAGCCCATCACTGGTTGATACCGTCATATTTAAACCAGTAGCTACTCGATGGCGAGCGCACCGCTCAATCAAGGCCCCATCGCTTCGTATTCGTACGCTACCTCGATTCGATCACTATGGAGCCGGCGAGCGCTGTTATCGGTATAGTCTCGTTTGGCTTCACTGTGTTCGAAAAGGTCAACGAGATACACAAATCAATCAAGGGCGCACCTCAGCAGGTACAAGCCCTTCAGGATACCTGTAACACTGTAGAGATGCTACTGCGCAAGCTACGGTCACTCGAGACACAAATTGTACCTCACTCAGAAGATGACCTTATCACCCTGAAAAGGCTTTGCGAGCGGTCGCAGAGGTGCCTCGAGGAAGTGGAAAAGGTTGTAGACAAGGTTATCGCTAAGAATCCCGGAAGAAGCTCTGGAAGCGAGATGAAGATCCGTTTGAGGAAGTGGGTACTCAACAAACATGACCTCGAGGACACATCGAAGAAGTTGAAAGAGGTGCGGGAGGCTCTGCGAGTGATGATGGACTTTGTACAATTGTGAGTGCCTGACTATATGCGGTTATACTCTCTGATTTAGTACTCGCTGATAGCCATTATGTGGAATATGTCGCCGTGCATGTACGCAGTGAACGTAAGCTTGATAGTGCTTGCCCTGCGCAGCCTCTGGCCTCTACGTCTACCTGCGTGTTGTCTAATCCTTACCGACGAACCGGCACTCTGCAGTGCTCTCATGATTGCACATGCCGCTGTCATGCTCGCTCCCTCTCCTCCCTTATCCCGGAGCAGCTGGCACCCTACGTCGGTCAGCTGTTTATCTCGAAACAGCTGCTATACCCTGCGTTCACACCCTGGAATTACAGCAACATAGCTACCTGTCGTGGAACCTTCCTCAAACCTGCAAAGGTCTCGTGGATGCTTCCTTGGGTTTTTCAATTCTTTTATGGCTCGTTCCAAACCTCATCGAACACGCGAATTCACTTCTCGATCAACGCATACAGGACCATTTCCCTACATTCCCCCGTTATTCAAGCAATAGCGAGCGCCGATGTACGTGGTATACGTGAGCTATTCGCAAGCCAACAAGCATCTATTTGGGATGTTGACGTCCGTGGTGTTTCTATCCTCTGGGTAAGCTCTTCAACTTTCTGTCTAGCCACATGTCAATGTTAAATATGATGATATATTAGTATGCTTGTAACCAATGGCAAGATCATCCATCTGAAGCAAGGCTCGATATAGTTCGTTTCCTGGTAGGAGCAGGCGCTGATGCACTCCTTTTTGCAGAGTCAGTTGAGCTTTTTCTGCATGCAAATGTATGAAATGGCTGATATCAGGGTATTTGTAGCACACAAACGGGATATTCGGCCCATGATACACTTGCGCTAGGACTCTTCTCATACCTTTTAGGTGAACCCCGCTCAAACCGATCCCTCGCACTATCAACTTTGCAAACAAACTCGGTCGCTATCGATATCTTCCGCTCCATATTGAACATAAACGCCATAGACGCGCTTCAAGACTTACTACATCGAGTATACGGACACTCGACCAAGGATGTCTTACACTTACTCACCTCCCTCGAAACTACCGAATACTCCGTGGCTCGATCTTTGGCGTTCAGTGCCATTCGATATACTCCCTTAGGGTATGCAATTGCCTTCTTGGGCACCAGTAAGGAGTCCGTCCTAGCAGAACTTGAAGGCACCGATGCCGCAGCGGAGCCCGTTCTATCTTATGCTGTTCACGCAGGCAGAGAAGGCTTGATCGAATCGCTCATTGAGAAAGGCGCAGATGTGAACTTGAAGGACAGCTGGGGGAGAACAGCATTGCATTGGGCTTGCTACCAGTGCCACTACAAGGTTTTCTTTGAACTTCTTCGCTGCGCAGAAGTTGAGATCGACTGGGATTCCCGTACGCCGGAGGGTCAGAGTGCATTGGACCTGCTTGAGATGGGAGTATCAGACGGATCGGCTTCATACCTGACTTCCAGTCAGATCGACGAGTTCCGTGCAGCCATCATATCTCATATGCGTCCTCCTCGGATCCATTTATTTGAAGACGAGACCTTGTACATGCCAGGCGCATTTCCTTTGGACACTGAGTCCTGATAAGTAGTATGTGTTTGTCTCGCACGAAATCTGTACCACGTATCCCACTCTTATGTACTGCCTAGTCATTATATACTGCGATCGGTTCACATATCCGTAAGAATATTATGTCGTTCATCTGGGTATCACGATTATTGGGGTCGAGGATACAGTATTAACAGGGCGTAAAAACCCGCCTCGTCGAATTCGAACAGACCAGTACTACCTCTCGCCGACATGAGGAGGAATATTCCTGCACACATGCGTACATCGATCAACGTGAGTGTAGTGAGGTCGTGGAATACCTATAATTGAACGTAGTACTCACAATTTGTCTTCGACGAATGACGGCGAAACCGAGAGTTCTCGACATACTTAATCAAAACAATATCCAGAGACCTACCAGGAGACAACCGGAGTAGAACGAAACGTAACGATACGAATTGCGTTACGGGGTTTGGGGCGAAACCGTGCCGCAGGACATCTGCTATTGCACGAGGAAGTAAACTACAGCACATACCTATGCCCTATTCATGACATGACACATACATATTTGCTCGGTGTTGCAGCATTGACACAACCGACCCGAATTATGCCAAGCCGGATGTCCGATCGCACGTCACGATCTCGGAGCGCGGATGGCCAGCGTGTTCAGATTGCAAGTTCACAGCGATGACGACGGTACGTGCCTGTCCAGATGACGATGAGCCTGGCCGAGAGAGCGAGAGCTTTGTGGCGTGCGATAAATATTACCGAGTAGCCCTAGCGCTCGAGACTCGGGTGATGACTGTGCAAAGTGGGTGGCCTCCGAGAAGGGCGGGTGTGTTATCGTGGTACTGGACGCCGTGGGTAGTAGGCGTACCTCGCTGACCTACCCCAACCGGGATGCCTCGCTGAAGCTTACCCAGTGCCGCGGCAGCAACGTCATCGACAGTTTGTGTCCAGTCTAATCTGTCACGTTTCAGCAGCGTACGTATCCAACAACACTCACCGGCCACCGGTGATACGGCACTGTAGGATCGTTATCGAACGATGAGTTTGACCTGGATCGTTCTGCTATTGACAACCGTTATCCAGCGGCGGCAGCCCACGCGGCTATATGGCAACGACCTCGAGGAGAGCGTACCTGTCGAATTGTTTTTCCTCGCTCGGGACGAGATGTGTAAGCAGATAGTCCCAATCGTTGGACGTCAGCCGTTTTTCGCCATTAGTATGATACCGGTTACTTGCATGTGTTGTTTCTCGTGAATCTCGTCGTTGTGGTGAGGATTCAAGATACGAATCCGGTGTATCTGCGGCGGCCGGTCTGATGGTGCTGTTGGCGAAATGATGCACTAGATGATGCTGGGAACAGGTATGATACTGGCTGGATATTGGTGGAGGAGGACGACAGACTTACGGTGGCCGTGGATGGAGGTCAGTATGTTTTTGTGAGGCGGGCGGGGCCGAGGTGTTCGTATGTCGGTTTACGTGAAATCCTCGACCAATCATTCGTCCGGGATCGGGCCGGAGAAAACATAAACCTGCTTACATAACCATGACGCTTCTCACAAGCCTATTCTGTAAGCGCCCATTTGAGCGAGTGCTGTTTGAGGCAAATGGGCTCGCATCTTCCTCTCCCACCACCATCTCCCGCTTTTACTCGTCGAGCTCGACGTCCAGCACGACGTCGGAGACCTATAATTGACACCTACAGTGATCCCGACGCATGTTTTCAACGTTGTCGTCGTTTCTCCCGCCTGCGCTGCAGCTAGGCGGGACACAAGACAAGTCGTCGCGTCCAAATGTGGAAGCAGGGCCCCACACAGACAATCAACAGCAGGTACCACTCGTCGCCAGCCCGGCTACGACTGAGCATGGGCACGAGAGTGAGCACCAGGCAGGGGCCAGTGAGCAGGGCGTGCGGAAGAAGAAAGAGCGTACTCACGAGGTGTGCAGAGTCCACTCATGTCCAGTTCGACTTTTAACTGATCTCAATGCTACTTTCCCATCTCTGAACTCTACCTTATCCAAACTATACCACTTGTGGTTTAAAATGCTTTGTACGCGTTCGTGAATACCGTTGCGCAGTCGTTCATCGTCGTAAGGCCACCCCCAGCGAAATCGAACCATCCCCTCAACCTCCAAGTTCAACTCGTCCCACCTGCGTCCCGTGCTCCTCTCCCTCGCACATCCGTATCCTCCGCTGCCCCATCTTCACCCGCCCCCGACTCCGCCGCGTCAGAGTCGTTCTCCCCAGACACCCCACTAACGCGCACGACCTCTAATCGCTCCGATGTCTCCGCGTACTCGTCGATGACATCTTTCAGCACTGCATCCACGACGTCTTTCTCATCTACGGCGTCTGGATCTACGACTTCAACGGGAGGTCGTCGCATGATTATCCCGCTCTATAACCTTCAGGCTCATAATGTGATGACAAACGTCATCGTCGATGCTGGCACAGATGCCAAGATCGCGAAATTCCATAAACGTGGCCTGGAGATAATCGGTCTCGCAATGCTCGACGTCGTTGAGACCACTCGAGGGATCAATTGGGCAGACGACCGACAAGGCGGCCATGGACAGCATGGATCCTTGCTTTCCGCAGAGGGCAATACACCGACATCGTCCCATGTCTCCTTGAATTCCGATAACACCCACGAGTCTCCGCCTCTATCACAGCAACATCACCAACAATCCCCGCTGGCCCCTGCACAGACCACTCCGCAGCCAGAGAAAAGCGGTGCACGGCGGTTGTTCGGCAAGGTCTTCAAGAAGAACAGGGACTCAAGTCCTGTGGCGTCACCGACCGCGAACTCTCCGTACATGCATGCGCAGCCACGGTCTCCCCTTCCTTCCATGGACCGCGAGGCGTCCCTGAGCACGACACCGAAGGCTTCGAATAAGCGTTCGTCGTTGTTGTTGGCCGCAGGCGCGCATGTGCAGAGTCCATCTTTATCTGATCCCCTCGGATCTCCTTTACCCTCCGCACAGCCACAACCACAGCAAACGGTGCTGGGGATCGCGCCCATCCTGCATACGCCTATTAGTGGGCCTGATGGACGTAGGGCGAGGCCGACGCGGTACGTGTGGGTGTTGAAGAAGTGGCTGAAGGCGCCTCCGTCGGGTGTTACGTTACCTGCGGGGAGCGTTCTTCCGGGGCAGGGGATTATGGAGGGGTTGGTGGAGGTGACCTTCGAGTGGATAAGGGCGTCGTCGAGTCGGAAGGATAGTCAGAGGGTGAAGTCGAAGGAACGGAGGAGGAGCAGTGGTGTACCGTCGAATACGCCGAGTTTGACATCACTCAAGCGTGGGCCTGAGTCGAGGGGGAGGAAGTCGATAGATGGGGAGCGCGAGACGGGGAGGAAGGCGCGTACGCGGTCTACGGAGAGTACGAGGAGTGCGCATACAGCCACGACGAACGCTACTACGGACGACGGCTCGCCTGGGGGGCACGATGACGATGGCGAAGAGAGCGATCCGGAGGATTCAGAAACACCGTGGATGTGCCAGCTCGTCGTAAGGAAACTACAGCCGTCTGCCTCCTCCCACCGGCTATCGTACGTGTCTGCATCAGACGACGGGAACGGAATCCCCGCCTTCTCGAGCACGACAAGCGTCAAGGTCAAAGTGGCCGCTGTGGTACCTGCGCCGCATCATCCGAAAGTAGTGTCACTGCTCAAGATACCATTCCCACTACAAGATATCATACTCACCTCTCGTTCGACACCGGTAGAACACCGCCTAGGACATCTGTCACCACACCATCTCCGGCATCCGCACGCCAGGGAAGTAGAGATCGACGTAGAGGCCCGGAAGAGGATCGTCACGCCCCAAGGCGTCGCTCGGCCCGCTCTCTACGGCCCAGGGGGGTCACCACCCGCAACGCCCACTCAGGCTGCCATCAACGCCACCGGCGGTGGTAGCGCAGGTCTACACAAGCTAGCAGGCAAGTTCAAGTCGACGGTGACGTCGAATAGCCCCTCAAGCTCGTCCAGCCTAAATACCACGGACTCGTCGTCATCGGCGCAGTCGAATGTTATATCGGGAGGAGAGGGGATATTGTTGAGTGCGGAGGAGATCAAGGATATCGTGTGTTGTACGGCGTTGTGGGTTGTTGTGAAGGAAGGGTTTGGAGGTGTGGGGAAGGAGAGGAGGAAAGGGGATGGGTGGAGGATACGTGGTTGAGTCGTCGACCCCCGGTACTTTCGTCCGTTATTATCCCGACCACCCCTCCTCTAACCTCCCACTTTGTTCTAAAACTCCTTTCGACGCACTGCCTTCTTACCTTCTCACCGGTCTCTACAGATCTGACGTACGGCGATGCTACTTCCCCGGGGCGCTCGACGGTTCTTGTCTATTGAGACGAGTTCGAGGGACGGTGCGCAGTCGTGCATGGGTTTAGCTTCCGCTGGTGCCGTGCTGCGAAGGTTGGATTGGCTTCGTGGTGCGCGTTTTGCTTGCGTCGGGGCGCGTTGAATATGTCAGCGAGGGTTACACCTCTCGTTGGCGGGCCGAATTCGATGGGCTCCTACGCTCGCCACTATCCTTCCCGTCTCTCTTTCGCCGTGCCTTATCGTCTTGCAGTGTCAGTGCTGTGTATACTCGGCGACGCTGTATCTATCGATATCCCATGTTTTGCACGACATCTAGCATGTTTTACCTTCCCTCACGCTCCGTTCTACTCACGCCATCCACCTTCATGTCCAATCATCATCATCACCTCCCCTCATTCAACGCCATCTTCATCCCTCAGTGCATGTCCACATCTCCATATTCCTGTCTGTCAAGGTTCCTCATGGTTTTCATTCTGTTTTTTGTCGTTATATCGTCGTCGTCGTCGTGTCCTGTCTTGGAGTGTCAAATTAATTGTATCAGTATCTTAGTAGGTCAATCCGCAGTCGTAGTTTTTTAATCTTGATTGGTGTTATGCGGTTCATCGACGTCTGTCAGTGAAAAAGTGCTTTAGAATCGTTATTTCTTCGTGGCAAGCTGAATCGCAAGTAGATCCCGGCGCCGCTTGGAATCCCATTTGCTTATCGAGCTGCGCTGGGCCAAGGTGACCCTGACACTCGACGACAGCCTCTTCCTGTCAGAGGTGGGCAATGTGTATGAAGCAATGGGGTAGCTATTTTACTCCGAATTGAAGCTGCGGTTGGCAATCAGTTGCAATTTCGACCGTCGATTGGCTTCTTTGTGCGTGGCATCGTCAAGCGCCCAAGCCGATATTTATTTGTCAGTGTTTGTTAGTAGTTCATATCAAGTTTTTCCCTCTACCGCGTATTTCGGTAGGGTTCGTAGCTCGATACATTCAACCGAGTGTTGCTGCTATAACACATCTTTTCATATATAAATGCTTTGAAAGTGAAATAATTTGTCTATTTGTATAAACCGTGCTGAAGAGCGCACTTGCCATTGACCCGGCTGTGGCGTAATGAGTATCTACTTATACGCACTCAGGCTGGCCTTCAATACGGAGAAGACTCCGCCCCCATCTAATGTCCATTTCCAATCCTTGCTTATCTATCCTTCGATTGTTCCCTCTTCAAATGTATGTACCCTTCCCCAATCGTCCTTCCATTCGTAACACATCAACCCTACGTTCGAAAGACAGCACAAATCCGGGCTATCTTTCCCGCTCTAGCGGAGCAAGGCCGCTCTCGTTTCCTACTGTGCGCGAGTTTTTGTCGCGACACTCCGCACGTATACGAACAGTGTTTGCTGGAAGCCTGAGACCCGGGCCGATCATGCCCGCGAGATGTGCACGCAGCTTGGATCACGGCAATGACGACAGCCAGTATTCGGGTAGCCACTGCACGTAGGGCATGTAGTGGTCAAGGCACCATCCTCCTGGCGGCAAACCGCAATGAGATAGTCCGCACAGGTGTTGCACCTGGGATCGTTGTCCTTTGGGGCGGCTAAAGCAGATTTATAATTAGATGGGTCATATGAATCGACTCGGAAAGCTCGCGTACCAATACTATAGTCAACTTGGAGCTGGGTAGCACGGTGATAACCTGATATGTTGGTGGAATTCGAGACATCTCTAGATATTTGAACCTCCGGCTTGCCGTTAGACTTCGATTGAGATGATAACTAGCAAGTACAGTGAATGAAAGAGATCAAGGCGCGAAGTTGAGTATCAGCCTATAAACCCATGGGTCAAAACTTGAACTCCCAACCTTGATGTCAAAGTCACTGCTCTCAAAGCTAGCCTCTGTTTCGTTACTCATCTCGGATCCTGACTCATCGCTTGAACCCCCCTGCCAGTGCAAGAAGTAAAAGGAAATATAGGCGCATTTCGGAAAGTCGTTTGAGGGAATCAATTCAGAGAAGTCAACAACCGACAAGCTATTCAGTTAGAGAAAAAACGTACATCCTCGAGCTCTTCTATTTCCTTCGCGCGCTTCAAAAGGTCCTCATAGCCGATCTCAATTTTGTAAGGCCCGACATCCGAGTCGATGTCAAAACAGTACCAGGCAAGATTGACTGTTTCATTATCTTGGAACGGGTTCAGTTCTTCGGCAAACCATGCAACGTAACGCGCGAGCTGCTCTTCATCGTGGGCCATTACTGCGAGGCATTCAAGAGTCGGAAAATCGTAAATCAGGCCGAGAATTTTCTTCCACATATTCCAATGAGGATTTAATGGATCCAAAGCCCAGGTAGTTTTCGAAAGATTAGGTAGGTCATCGGCTTGCCCATCTTTACAATGAATGAGCACGCACTTCACCTGCAAAGTTGTATCATCGCCCTCTGTAGGTAGAATTTCCGTAAAGTAAGTCAGACCCGCAACGTCACTGTTTGTGGATAGGAAATATGTATATTTGCCTTTAGGGAAGAGATCAGATGGATACATTTACCAAGAATAGCCACGACGTTTATGGCAACAGGCAACGCACTGGATAAATTCTCCGGGAGAGGTGACCCGTGCAACTCCTCTGCGCAAAATCCGATCCTCAGGTAGTACCATGGACCGACTCGGACGCCCGAAGATTGTTTGTCGTCCTGTCCTTCGAAGTTGAGATTCTCAATCGTACGGATAATCTCGATGACACGAAGGGTGTCTGGGACGTCAAGACACGCAGCTTGGACCACTCTGTTTTGTGGCCATGTGCGCCTCGGATCCAGCAGATCTGAGAGTATGAGAAGGCAATTCGTACATTCGCCAACGGTAACGTAGATCTCTTGTCCCATACCGCCATAAATCGTAGACGGTGCTGGTCCCGCATCGCGAGTACCATCTATATTCCAAGTGATGTCCCGGCAATAGCGTTCCTTTACATTCGTTCTAAGACCGTTAAAGTCGTGCAAGAGGTTCAGGGCTGTGAGCTCGCTGGGAAGATAAACCTCTGCTATTGCGACGACATCGATAGTGATCTCGGGGGGAAAGGATATCGGCAAGGTCCTTGGTGCGTGATAAAATAGCGGATGCCGGATGAGTTTCGTTTCTGACAGTACAGGCATCGGACCGCGAATATAGAGACTAACGTTCCGAAGTTTGCTTGCACCATTTGACCCAAGGGATGGAATATCGTAAAACCATGGGTATCGGTCAAGCGTAAAATGGACAGTCAACGATTCGAGGTGTGCGCCGATCGATGAGATCCGAGGGCTAGGTGGAGAACGCAGAAAATGCTTCAGCATACGAAGGTCGTCGGAGGAACGCAGTATCAGTGTACGGAACAGTCGTTGCCTGGTCAAGTTTGCCCATCGTACACAGGTCAAAGCACACGCCCGAAGGACCTGCACATCCTCGTGATATTCTTGTTTGGGTTCTTCGACTGCCCAGGTCAAGATTGACATATTATAAGACAAATCACACCCCACGAAGAATATGATGTCGTCGAATAACTCTGGCGGTATCTTGGCAGCGGCAGACAGTGCGGTATACGGCGGCGAGAACGCGTGTGCATGTACTTTGTAGCTTGCAGTTTCCGACATGTTCTCACGTTGCGATACGCGGCTAGACCTAAATGCGTCGTTCGTATCACTGTTCCATGAAGTACTGCGAATGATCAGATACCCACCTGATGAGACAGAGCGGTCAATATAGAGGACGGGCATCCTAGGTTCTTATAGACGGTCAGAACATCACATATATATCACAGAGTGAGCGCACGAGGCGGTGCATAACAGTATATTACGCACCATGCTGTCAAAACACTCGAGGCGGTGGTGGCATGACACTAAGAGGCGAAGCTGCTGATAATTTTGTTCGATGAATGATTCCGTTTTATGAGCGTTTAGACGATCTCCGCTGTGCTGTGCTGCTCGTTTGTACCATGCACCTTCCGCAAACAGCAGTGGATACTTGTAATCAACGTTCCGGACCCATAAATACAGCATATGTTTCTCACCAGATGTCCGCTTCCGCAATGGATAGCGAATCGAGAATCAGGGAGACATTAATCCCCGCACTCTCATCACAGAATCTGAGCTCAGCCTCGGCGCCACTTAAAGGTGTAGAAGAAGTCTTGCACTGCAGGAAGAAACAGAAGGAATGCACGTGTCAGAGGCAGTGTCTTGTCAGGCAATTTATGACAAGCAATTGATGTAGCAGCGTCCCGAAGTGCACTGCCTGCGCCGAGTACGACGAAAAAAACGGAGTTTGTACCAGAAGGGTGTTAAAGCCGACGATGATCAAGCGATAAGACGTTTCGAAAGATGCGAGAACCTGGTAAGGTGCGAACGCGAGGCTGCGGGTGAGTAAGACGCACTCTTATGCTCAAACGCTGTGCAGATGGCGGAGTGAATACATCAGGAATTCGCAACCAGACACATAAGCGGAACTCACGTACTTAATTTCCATGTATTCCACATATGCCCCTTCTGATGACGCGTAGTCGTTTTCCAGGTAGCACTATATTTGTGGGTTTAGCGCGGAGGGGCTGTGGTGAAATCCTAGGAGTCTGGAAGTTGGGGCTCCAGGGGAAGAGCGACTGAAGGTCATCTGTCATTTTAACATCAGGTTTGGGGATAGAGAATCAGAAAGAAGAGAGTACACGTACATCGTTATCAAGTTCCATCGACATGTCCTGCGCCGTTTCGAAGTGCTGCTTTACGTGAGTCAGAGAGGTTCGGGAGAGGGAGACTGGCCGCAAGCACTCCTCGATCTCAATTTCAGCCACTGAGTTGAGCCCGACCGAGAGTCCTCATCGGAGGACTGAGGGTACGCAAAGAGTATAGACGGCGACTCATGATTTCAAACAGATCGGCGGGTGAGAAGTACGTTGTCATTGGAGGTGGTATGAGTATGGGAGTAGGCAATTTTGAGCTTCGGTAAGTTATGTACGATGTCAAGAGACGGGATACCTCTGTGGTCTGTGACCGTTAATCAACGCTCCGCGAAGATCGCCATGGAGTAGGATGTAATACCAACTCACCCATGCAATCTGGCTTGGCTATCATGCACCCTCCCGCAACTGTAAAACCCCGGCCTTCTACCTTTCAGGCTCCTCTCGTCAATTCGGCCTATGCCGTTAGCCGCGACTTGGTGACTGAGGTTAAGGTGCTTGCGATCGTCTTAGTCTGCGAGAGGTCGAGCGAGCCTTCCTTGCGAGGGTGACTTCACTAGTGTTGACTCCAAGCACGCTTATTTGTGCATCTCCTAGGACATACTACACGCACAGAGGATACTACGAGGTTGAATGTGTGAAGCGCGACCGAGACCTGGAAGAAAAGTGAGAGCGATGATACTGAAAGAAAGACTTGACCGGAAGGCTTGAACTCACTGAAAGTCAACATCTCAACGTGCGACGCCTCTTACTCTTCGAGTGCTCCTTTCCCAGTTTCTGGTAGTCGGCTACTGGGTTGAGAATGGCACTCACACATTGGCCCTTGCGCCCCTTGGCAAACGTTGTGAATAACTCCGGTACCAAGCGAGGCGTACAAGTTCTTGGAGATTTCTAGTTGCTATCAATCCCTATTAGGCATGAGAGAGACAGAGAGCTTGGGGAGAGGACAACGTATCAGGGGGACATGCAAAGTACCACGGATAGCCTGAGCGCATAGAAGGTCGACATATAAGGAGGATAGATCACTCATGCCTTCAAGTTGCGAGCGGTCAACGTGTCAGTCATGCAGTAACATTAGAATACATCAAGGTGAGCAAGGAGTTTCAAGTTCATGATCAGTAGCTCGAAGCCTTTGTGATCCAACGCGTAGAGGAGAAAGTTATGCACATAGGCGCCAAGGCGAGAGTAGGCGAGTGTTATTTGGTTCTTTCCCACGGCCTGTTTTATCACGCTCAGCGACAATTCATCGACATTGCCAGTGGCCAATGCACGTTAATGCACCTTCCAAGCTTCAAGCTTCATGGACGGTGCACCGGTGAATATTTGGATGCTCCGGCGATAGCAGGGTAAGGGTGCGTTTTTAGCTACTAGGAGGTCTTAAGATTACACCATCGACAGGTACGTTCCTCTTGTTCTGCATCGCCAGTAGGCATCACTCTAACGCAGAGGCGACGAAGTCTAGCATGCAATGGATTCACGGAGTCCTGCGTATTTTTACGATGCCAATAAGCACTGATATCTGAGTTTGGCGAGAACTCAGGGACCTCTCCAGGTGCAGTAAGCATACTGTTTGCTTACAGTTATACAAGCCTGAGCTCACTGTAGTTTAGTAGACAAGTGACGGCCCGAGCGAGCTCAATCTGGATTCCCCTTGGGTCGCAACTCTGAATAGTGATGTGTGCAAAATAAGGAGGCGTGGTTCACTGCGCTCGGCGACCATCGGGCGACAGAAACAGCCCCGGCAGAAGATGCTGGCAATTGACGTAGCATGGGAAGATACACTCACCACGAGCTCGGAGTATATTGCAAGCTACAGCGTTTATGCGCTGTTTGTCCCTTGTATAGTAATCGATGGTATGTTGGGCCATGCGAGTCCATATAACTTGAACGCCGATTCCTTCTGGCGCTTCTAGCGACTCTACAGGGAAGTGCTGTCATACAATCTCCCGCCGTCGCCACGCCCTTCATTCCCATCCGCAACGCAATGGATCCAGCCAGCGCAATTATCGGCATCGTCTCTTTCGGCTTCACCGTCTTCGCCAAGGTTAACGAGATTCGCAAGGAGATCAACAGTGCACCTGAACAAGTGCGAGCCCTCCAACAAGCTTGCATTGGCGTGGAGCTCCTCTTGAGCAGACTCGATACCACGGCAGCTCGCACTGTTCCTTGTCCCCCTGAAGCAGTACCACATTTCGAGCGCTTGTGCGCTGCGACGCAACACTGTCTAGAAGACGTGAACACAATCATAGAGAATGTTCTCGCGCAATCCACGGGCTCCAACGGCGAATCTAGCACTCTCAAGATTCGTTTCAGGAAGTGGTTGAGCAACAAGGACGAATTTGAGGACGCGTCAGCGAGATTGAAGGACTTGAGGGAGACGTTGGCGATGATGATGGATTTCATGAACTCGTGAGTATTATCATTAATTTTTGTATGACACAAACTTAGAACGTTTTAGTAACTATCTAGAGTTCATTGCGTTGCAGGTCCGTTCGGAAGACTCCAAACCACGGCCCTTCAACACCAACCACACGACCGGTCCTGGACGGCTCAGCAAGCAAGTCAGTCACGGAAACAGCAATCGAGCCACCACTACAGATCCCGGTGCCAATCACGAGAATGTGGTAGTGTACCCGAAGACCAGAAAGAACACCTGGTCATCTACAAACGGCAATCGCGATGGACGCAGAGGCCACAGCGGTAGCCGCAGCACACGATGGCGCGGACGAGGCACTGATCAACGTGGACGAGATAATCAACGTAGACGAGACGGTCAGTACGGACAAGACGGTCAACGCAAGCAAGACAAGCAACGCGAGCGAGATGATACAGGGGGATCCGGGCCAGATAGGCCATGGGGACGAGACACTCACGATGAGCGTAGAGGTCGTGAACGCTGGAATCGTAAATAATCGAGTCCCTATATATTTGGCGTCGAGACTCGAATGCAGCGCAGTGCAGAGGTCTCGAATGATCAGTGACATCCGTGCTGGGCGATGTACGATCTGTGCGCACATAGAGTTGTACAAGGATCAATGCTTATCATCAGTAACTATATTTACCACGTATTGCTCATGGCCATAATCTCCTCCCTGTTTCCTTCTGCCGCCCTCACTCTCAACCCTTCGATGACCACACTGGATGTGGAAAGCCACTGATAAGACTGGTAGTCGATGAAGCCGGTGAAGAAGCCGCTGGGGAACGGGTATTGGGCACACACCGTATACAAAAGCACTCTACCTGGTTCTCAGAGTCCAGAGCCAACAGGAATCTGGATGATCCCGCGATTGACTCGGGCCAGTTGTGTACTATACTGCCGTGCTGTAGGCAAACGACATGCTTGCTGCACTTGGAGATGTCACCGAATTTTTACCAAACTCAGTGCTTTTGAGGAGTGAAAATAAGTAGGACGTCGTGAGTAAGCTTTAGGGACATGGCAGTTATTTACTTCGTCGACTTTAGGGTTAGAGTGATGTATACTTACGATGCAGAACAAGAGGAACGTAAGTGTCATAGTAAGTACACTACAACTAATTAAAACCAACGTTAAACATCGAGGTCTGTGCTAGCTTCGGATGGACTGAAAATGATATATCTCCGGTCGCATGAGTCTGGAAAAACGAGGGGTACAGTATACATATGAACATTAGCTCCATTGTAGTCAATGACCAGACATATACGTATCAGCGTAGAAGTGATACAGTAGTATAGAGTAGATAAATCTGCGTGCAGAAGTATACCAATGATCAACTCACGACAGGGAAAGCACCAGGCATATGTAACGACTCTTCAGCTTCGTCTTCGCATTCAGGAGCCTGAGAGGGGTCCATATGGGACATGAAGGTTGCACGGACCTGATGAACGTATACCGAAGCCCAATGCGAGACCCTCCCCTCTGATACACACAACTCAAACAGATCCAACGCGGTCTGGCCCTCTGGTGTCCGAGCGTTCCAATCGATTTGGCCTTCTGCGCATCGAACAAGTTCAAAGAAAGGATTGTAGCGGCAGATATAGCAAGCCCAATGAAGCGCCGTTCGCCCCATCCTATCCTTCATGTTCACGTCTGCGCCTTTGCAAAGGAGTAATTCGATCAATTCCGCTCTCGCTGCACTAGCAGCATAAGCCAGAACAGGCTCAGCCGCGGCGTCGGCGCCGTCTAGTAGGAGGAACTTGACGCTTGAAGGCGAGAATTTGATTGCATACTGTAAGGGAGTATAGTCAATGGCGTTGAACACGGAATACCGAGCCACGCTGTATTCAGTGGATTCGAGGGATGTCCATAGATGGAAAACGTCCTCGTCTGAGTGCCCGAAGTGTCGTGTGAGGAGGTCTTCAAGTGCATCCATGGCGTCCATGTTGAGAACGGAGCGAAAAACGTCAATTGCAGCGGAGTTTGTTTGTAAGATGGTTTTGAGGATCTTGTGTGGTCGATCTGAGCTGGGCACATAGAGAAGGTGTTGGAAAAGGCCCAGTGTGAGGATGTCATGCGCTGAAGATGATGTTTCCGAACTACAGAAACCCTGGATCAGTCCTTCTGGTAGGAAAACGAGAATACACTGCTCAACGAACTCTGCAAAGAGAAGTGAGTCTGCGCCTGCCTCCACGAGAAAGCGGATGATCTCGAGACCTGCTTCCGAGGGGTGGTTTTGCCATTGCATACACGCGAGCTGATATATTCCGGTTTAGCCATAGTATCCAGATTCCCAGGCAGTGTGCTTACTCACCAGGAGTACAGATGTACCGAATGAGGTCGTATCCCAAATAGAGGCTTCTTGCTTTGCGAACAAATCCTTTACTCTCTGCACATCGGTCCCATGGATCGCTCGAAGAATAGGTGAAGTGTACGGGACCGCTCGAGCCGCGTTAATAGAGAAATGTACCCGCTGGTTCGACCATGACTGGAGCTGTCCATGCAGAAACCATGGCGGTAGAAACCAGGAGACTCTCGCTGGCTTGAGGAAGTCGCCTCGACAAGTTGCGACGTTGCAGCGCCGCATAGGCTTGTAGGTGATCAGATCAAGCAGCTGGTTCGAGACGTATATCTGTCCAATATAGGACGCTAATCGCTGCAGAATGACGGGAATGACAGACAGAGCATGGCAGTGACATACACAGTCAGATGGGCATCGTAGTGGACCACGATGATAAGGGTGATTGGCAAGAGGTGGATTATGAGGAATTGCAGGGCTGCAGCCTATCCGACGATCGAAGCCATCAATCTTCACTACGAGAAACTCGAAAGAGTGCCTTAGCGAGAAATGAGCTTGATATTGGTACTAAAGTGTGGATGATACCCACGAGTGTATGAAGTTAACCATCACCGTCAATGTCTCCCTCAGCTCCTTTAAACTCTTTGAGGCATCCTCCAAATCATTCTTCTTCATCAACCATTTCTTCAACGACACCTTCGGTAGTCCTAATGCGCCACTGGTAGAGATCGGCTGTATCGTGACCTTGCTAATGATAGCATTCACATCCTCCAGGCACTCTCGTGCTGACGCGCATAAGCACTGGATGTGAGGAGCCGCCTCTGGAGGGTATGGGATGGGACGTGATCTGGCAGTATCGAGAGTGGCTAGGAGTAGTTGTAGGCTGCCGCACAATTGTTGCAAGGCTTGCAATTGCTTGGGCGCTCCCTTGATGTCCTTGCGCACATCATTGATCTTCTTGAGGACTGTGAAGCCGAACGAGACGATACCGATGATGGCACTTGCTGGGTCCATAGGTTCGTGAATGAGAGGACTTGGAGAGGGTTTGGGGCGGCAAGGAGCTCAAGAGCAGCGTGTCTATTATCCATCAGCTACAATCCCTGGTAGTAGGAATCAGCATTTGAACTAGGATGCGATGCAGTGTGGGTGTACGCAATTGACATACTGCGCAGATGGGAAAAGGATTCAGAAAAGAGAGGGGCAGCGCAAAGACGCTGTGTATTGTTAATGCGTGACCTATGCATCCTCTCACAGGATGTCAACGGAAGTCTTCTTACGGCATCAGTCTTGTCAAAGACCAAAGTGAGCGCTGCGTGGCACGTCTTCTCGGTGTACATGAATCAAAATTAAAATATAGAGAAGCACGTCTCAGTTACTTACTAATCTGTATTTGAGCAGCACTTTGATCTGTGCAAGACTACATCAGTGACTGAACCCGGACCATGATAAACGATACAAAAAGACTGGATGATACGCACCGATTCACAGTGTCTACAATTCCTACTATCAGCAAATTAACTCCAACATCAAGCACCGCCTGGTTCATTGGCGCAGAGGCGTGTATTCTCTGATACAGCCCATGCGTATCATGAATTCGAACAAACAGTGGATGACGAAAAGCGAGTGTACCCGATTCGAGTCCTCGAGTCTACACGCGTCCAGCAGCCATGCAACACTACTGGTAAGTAGTACACAGAGATTTAGTGGAGTACGACCCAGCAATAACCTAGGACTCGTCTGAACAGTCGGTATAAGTATTATTTCATTTAAAGCGCGAAGTGATGAGTCTGAGTACGACGTACCTCATAACAACGTCGACGTGCGAGCCAGGTGTGCCTTCTCCTTCATTGAAAACGTGCATGCCATCTCTCAGATCTTAGGCTCAGAGGCCGCGTCGTATGTCGGTGAAAGATGATGGATGTTGGTTGAGGAACGAGAGCGAACGGACTCAGATCTCAATTTGAGCGTTCAATGCTCGGGGGCTGCCACGTTTTGATCCGCCATCTGCCCGTTTAGGAAGCGAAGGCAGCTACTGGCTGTCCGGGACTCCGAGTCTGACCTCTACACTGTACCACCATCTGCTAGTAAGTAATCTCCCACAAACTCTATCTTCACATCACGAGTTGTTCATCGATGACAGGTGTAGCCTGTGCCTTTCATTGGTATCTCAAAGTCGTTCTGGTCAATGAGCTAGTTACCAGGCAATAGGTACGTTGCAACTTAAAAGATGGGTCGATATTTCCTAGCCTGACGCTCTGCAGTGCGGGTTGGGATGCAAGACTACTAGATGTATCTGTAATGGTAGGACTCGTATCGCAGGCGTAGCCTAACTCGTCGACTTATCTCTGTGGGGTGTGACGAGATAGCGTTCGTCTTCGATTCGAGTCCTATTAGTCATAGAATATCATTATGTGCGCTGCCCGATACACTCGCTATTGGAATCCTTCCAGTAATACTCTATGGGAGAGACCTTTTGAGCCTAAGTAGACAACTACCAGCCATTTAACGACCCAACCGAATGCGATCTGCCTATGTATACGCACACGGTCCCAGCCTCTTCGTCTAATTTGGACAACAAGCGTACCAGAGTGCTTCGCGATTCGTGCCGATTGTGCGATTACCTCAAGGCTCTTGACGCCGTCGTATAAGGCTGAAGATGGTGCGTAAGCGTCAACCGTTGTAGCGCGCCAATATTGATTGGCACACAACAAAAGTATAATAGCAAGCTTCAGCATGTACAACTAAGCCTGCCAAACAAGTACAAACAAGATTCAGAACATGTGATAGACATGGGAGCTTATTAATATGAAGACAAACACATGCAAACAAGACCTGACAAAGCAAGTAGATACACGACAAATTGCTTAGTCACCCTCACTTGGCTTTGTAATCGCATGAGTCAGCTCAGTCAGCATATTACCAAGCATCCCCAATCACATTACCAAGCACCCGTAATCTGAAAACCAGCAGAGCATGGATAGCCAATCACCACCCTCTATCGGAATGATTCCAAAGCACATTGTCAGCGGTTCGTCAGCATGACACAGCGATTCGTCAGCAATTGGTAAGTACTTTGTAAGCATTTGGCAGCGATTCGTAAGGATTCGTCATGGATGGGTAAGCGATTGGTGAGCGTACATGGACTGGAATGTATTAGTAAGGTTTCCTAAAGTAGCAGTAGCCGAAAGGCATAAATAGCGGACGAACAGTAGAGTAACTTAATGCAATGTACAGCCTGTTGATTTAGTGTCTCTCGTGCAGACAAGCGTAGTCTGCCTGTTCTGAATATAACCAGCCAGCTAGGAAGTCTAGCTACTGCTTATCATCTTACCTCGTACTAAGTCCTGCTTGGAGGTTTCGGTAAACCATTCCAAGAGGCGCAGTGTTCTGAACGTCAGTCACTGTTGGATATCGTCCCCGGTCTCGTAAGTATCGTCTCTGTTATAGCTTACCATAAGGGTGCGCACAGACCAGCGTAGTTTCCCTACGCCCCTTCGTAAGGCTATTCTCTTGGGTTATTGACTAACCTCTTGTGTATTCCTTTGCCGAAGTCAGCATAAAGGGTGTGTATAGTCGACGTATAGACTTCCTACACTTCCTTAACTGATATTCCATTGGTGCACTAGTATCTTTCTTTTGTGTCTAGGTCTACCCTCACCCACACCTCGTAGGATCAGTGTTCTCCTACCTCGTGTGTTGTTACTTGCTCATCGCATCTAGTAGGATCAGTGTTCTCCTACTTTGTGTCTTGATCGCTCACCGCAACTATCACCCTTCTGCGTAGCCCCGACATCTACACTTCGTATCACACTCCCTTGCCCCAAACGAACGACTGGGATTGCTCGACCAAACGACCGGTCCAGTTCATCTCAGCAGTCTGTTGATCTCTTCCTGTTTCTTCTCAAACGGGATAAACTCACCAGCTGACCTACAACGTGGAGCCCACCGCGAGGGGGGGAAACGAAGTTCGTCAAACCTCACGCTACCTGTCTATGACTGATAGTGAACGTGAGCCTAGTTCTACAAGCATATCAAGTGAACCCTCAATTACACCTGTGTCGTCAAGTTCTCCGACCTCAAGTCCAAGTCACAGAGCTAACACTCCACCGTTTACTCGTGACATACCACCGCATCTCGGTCAACCAACACCTACTACTAGCGTTACACTCAAGTCAACCAGATTCATGGCAGCAGCGTTAACTGCAGCCGACCTCCCACTTGTGGGACAAAAGGGAGCTCCTGAGAAGTTCAAGGGTAAGTCTTCCAAGGTCTCCACCTTCTTACGTCACTATGAACGCATGTGTGGCAAGTACAATGTTACCAGCGATCAAGAGAAGGTTGAGAACATCACTCAGTACTGTTCGCGAGAAGTCCGAGAGTTTATGGAAGGTCTTGCTAGTTTCTACCAACCTAGCTGGACTACCTTTGCTCAAGATATCAGGAAGTACTACGAGGCTGATAAGGATAAGCGTCGGTACAAGGTTTGTGATCTTGAACGATACATCCTTGATAGTCGCAAGAATGGCAACATCAACTTGAAGCAATGGATGCGATATGTTCGAGGTTTCATTCACATCGGCGGATGGCTCAAGACCAAGAGCAAGATCACCGAGAATGAGCAAGCTATCTACTTCTGGAAAGGTATTCCCAGTCGTCTTCGGAACCGAATCGAAACTCGGCTTATGAGCCAGAGTCCGCAACATGATCTATCACAGCCCTTCAAAGTCACAGACATATCAAAGGTTGCAGAAGCACTCCTCAAGCGAGACCGCTTTGACAATGACCGTTTGGTGTCTGATGATGACTATGAGGAATCTGATGATGAATCAGACAGCGACTCTGACAGTGACAGTGATTCTGATGATGAGGAATGCAAGAAGAAGCACAAGCACTCTCATTGCCATAAGAGTCATAAGCACAGCAGCTCTACTGATAAGAAGAAGGTTCGATTCAAGACTTCGAAGTCTGAACCTGAGTCTGATGAAGAGTCAGATAAGGATGAGGACATTTCAAGTATTCGAAAGTCAATCCGAAAGACTCGTGAAGATCCTATGACAGAGTTGGTAGACAAGCTCAGTCGCATGTCCATCAACGATCCTTCATATGCCATGATGTACTACCAAGCCTACAGCATCAATCCTATCATAGAGAAGCTTGTTCCGAGTCCACTTACCCGAGCGTCAAGTACTCCTAGGCGTGATCAAAGTCTTGAACATGATCTACCACCACATATGGCCGGCGGAATTCGAGACAGGCCTATGGGAGAACGCAAGTGCTTTGGATGTGGTACTACAGGACATAGCATTTTCAACTGCATAGACATCAACGAGTACCTGCGCAAAGGTGTTATCAAGCGTGATGGAAATCGCTTCTACATGAGCAACGGATCAGCTATTGCAAAGATTGCATATGACGAGCCACTTGTCGAAGCGATTCGCCGTGCAGTCAATTCGCAAGCTCATTTCATAGGCATTGATTGTGAAGACTACCTTGATGACGGTTATGAGGAAGCAGATGACGGAGTATATGCAGTTCATCATGATGACCAAGATCTGGCTTATGAATACTACTCTGACTCGGAAGATCCTCAGGCATATCCAGTACAGCCAAGCAGCCGCGTAACTCGAACAGCTCGAAAGGAGACATTTGATGGTGTCTGGCTTCCTACCAGAAAGGAAATGGAGGCTCGCCGTAATGCACGTCAGGGGAAAGAGAACATCAAGCCTGGACCAGCGCCTCCTCGCTTTGTTCAGCCCTCTGTACCCAACGTCCCTGTTCAAGTACCGATTGATGTGCAGAAGACAGTGTTCAACCCTGACAATGAAGACGAGATCATGGAAGATGTGTCAATGAATCCAGCTAAGTCAAAGCCAAAGCCTGGACCTCGAAAGTTCGGAACAGATCGGAACATTCCGAAGAAGGTTGAAACTCCGCCTCAACCTATAAAAAAGGAACCACCTAAGCGCTTGCCACGTCAGTCTGAAGTACAGCACTACGTTCAGCCCAATGCGGTTCTTGACAAGCTACTCAACACTCCCATGAATCTCACAGTCGGAGAAGTCCTAGCCGTCTCCAAAGATGTCTCTCAGCGGGTCACAGACGTTATCAAGCCCAAGCCGGCCAAAGCCGCCACAACTGCACAAGTCATGGAAAAGACCGAGCCGCCAGTCGTTGCTGCCATTTCTTTTCCTTCCCGAACCCGAAGCCACTTGATCAGACTTGATCTAGAATGTGATGGCCGAAAGCTACGTGCTATCGTGGATACAGGATCCCAGCTCAATATTGCAAGCAAAGAGGTCTGGCGAACAACTTTGCGCAGGCCTATCGATATCACCAAGAGCATTGTGATGAACGATGCAAACGGAGGCGAAGGCACTCTTCAAGGATTTGTTGGTGATGTACCCCTCAATTGCGGTGATGTTGTTACTTACGCAAACCTATGGATTGGCGAACGAGCACCTTTCGATGTTCTGCTTGGTCGACCCTGGCAACGCGGAAACTTCATTTCCATTGATGAGCGAATCGACGGAACCTACTTGCTGTTCAAAGACAATTCGCTCAGACCTGCCTTTGAAATCCTAGCAACAGTAGACCCGACGATAGACCCTCGGATAGCGGAATACATCAACCGAACTACCGCTGACATGTCAATGCACATTCAAGAAAAGGGACTAGAGCAAGAAGTCGAATACAAGCCACACCGCCAGATGCGTCGGGCAGCAGAGCAAAGCTATAACACCTATATGGCCACTACTATGCAAGCAGAAGCATCAGGTAGCAGCTCTGGAAATGATGCTGATGATGAGCTAGAAGAGATTCACAGTCCAGCCACCGCAAATCAAGCCGCTGAGAAAACAACCTCATGGCTCCAGCAGATCAAGAACGCTATTGCGACCAGATGGTATCCATCGGCACCACATTCCTCAAAGATCATGCAAAAGAGTACAACTCTCCGACGAAAGGCAAGCCTTATGATGGCACTGGACTACCCTCCAGGCATCATTGACCAGATCTGTGAGGAAGAAGGGAAGAATGGACCTACCTTAAGTCAGCTGGATGAAGATCCTCTCGAGAAGTTCCTCAAGAAGATGCAAGAACTCAACATCAAGGCCATCACACCAGAGAACCATAAGGAAGAAATCCCGGAACCCTGCGAAGAAGTATTTGCAGCCACAGTGCAGCCAGACAGTCTACCAAGCAAAGATCAGACCCTCCATACAGCCTGCAAACTCAAGCAGCTGAACCCAAGGGCTGTGGCTTTTGAACCTTCAACTCAGCCAAAAATCACACCAGGCATCAAGCAGTCAAACTTAGACAAAGGCGAAACCCGCCTGGATATATTGGCTGATACAGCAGTACAAACTCTAAATGAGGATCTACAGCGAGCACAGGTGGCAAAGGTCAAGTTTGAGATACAAGGACATCAGTTTTTGGCAGGAGTTCGCCAGCGATAACTCGAAGACGTTGCAGCGTACTGGTCACGGATGCCCATCAACGGCTCAGGAATACTTACTATTGATGCAGACGTCCGGATGGTCGAGCAGAATCACGAGCGCCGCACAAAGTGGCTCACTCGTGATTGTGTTCTCGTCGGGCGCCATTTCCAGCCTGTTGAACGAGGCCCGGACTTACGTGCCTCAGCACACCTCTGGAGTGAACTTACGATGGCCTCTGACTATCGGCCCCCGGCAACCTTGACAACCGAGCCGACACAGCCTCGCACTCAAACAGGAAATCGACGAGGCCCAGTCCGAGGCAGAGGCCAAGCTCCCATAGCCAATCCGAGGGATAGCCAACATAAGGCCACCGAGCCACGAGATCCCGCGACACAGCAAAAACGGACATCTGAAAGACAAAGCGGTCAGTCTGGGCAATCAAATCAAGCTGCACTAGTGCGGGAGCGTGACCGTGATCGGTTCCTGCCCCTAAACGAAACAGCACGCCCGACGTACGCGCAGGCCGCCTCCACTCGTGTACCACAAGTCCCAATAAGCAGTAACCGTGCGAGTGAGACCAACCACTACTACGGCCATGAGTTTAGTGATTGCTATACTAGCCGAGACGAAGAAGGGAGAGGAAACCTACCTCGACTCCGCCCTAGCTCAGTGAACCGACGCCCTAAACCAAGTGGATATCGACCCCGCCCTGGGCATCGCCGCGGAAGCAAAACCCAACGTCAAACGACGCAGGTGGCCCGCCCAGAGCAATCAGGCGGGGCCTTCTGTAACCTGCTGACCTTATCGGACAACACGCCTTCATTGAATTTCGATACTGCTGAGACTAACGAGACCAGGCAAGGGGGTGAGCATCTGGAACAAGGAGATATAAGTCTGAGACGCACCGGGCTTGAATTCCTCGCCCCTCAGCCGTTGCCCTTCGGTGCTCCTATCCCTCCTGCCCCATTTCGCACCATGGCCTATTCGGAAGCCGGTATGCTTCGCGCTATGCGTTCGCAGCTTGAGGTCACGTTCATTGTCGCTCCCGAGGACCAGCCCATGCTACCGTTCTCGTACGGGCACGAGGGCCAGGTTGAGTTTGCGAGCGTCGTCATGCCTGCGTGCACCGCCCTTGACGAGCTCCGGCAGCCTCGTATCTGGAAGTCCAGCCACTTGCACCACGGGGATGTCACCATGGCCCCGCTCACTCGTCTAGAGCCTGTGATCACCGAGGGCGAAGGCGAAGAGGAAGACGTTACCTGCGGAAGTTATCAACGCGCGAGCCTCACATGGATTTCGAATGTGCACGCACCTGTTACAATCTACGGCGAGCTCGTGGTCAGCATCGAGCCCGCCGACGGTGGCGACGCGTTCCCCTACGCCAACCTTGGACGGGCCGTGGGTTGGAGTGCGGTGTGGCTGCACGGCACGGTTCCCATGGGTGAGCTCGTCGATCTCGTCCCAACAACTTATGGCATAGGTATGAAACATCACCACTCTCTTATACGTTATGGGCTTCATACATGATCCATAAGTTAACTCTGTGGTGATGTTTACAGACCGTGGTGATGTTTCATTAGGCCTGCGGTGATGTTTCAGCACGGTTCGAATGTCCTAAAGGGGTTGTAGCGCCTTCAGCCGGCCCCCGGCATGGTGGCGGATGTTCAAATTTATGATAGCATCGCACCCACAGCTGATACCAGCATTGATCTGATCAATTCCCGGCAGAAAGGGCTGCAAAAACCGATATGTGCCAGTTCCGGTAGGTCCAGGCGTCCGATTATACTTTCTTTTATTTGTTCCCATCAAATATTCACTTCTAAAGCAGCAACACTACTTACGATCAAATAAAATATATCGTTTTTGGTCTTTATGAGCGCTACTACTTTTGGCACGTCTGCTTCACCATTTGGGAGCTCATTCCCACGGTCCATAGGTACTGTTGGTGGCCGAGCGTGAGCAACACTACCTACGATCAAATAAAATATACCGTTTTTGGTCTTTATGAACGCTACTCCTTTTGGCAGACATCTGCTTCACCATTTGGGAGCTCATTCCCACGGTCCATAGGTACTGTTGGTGGCCGAGCGTGAGCGCATCAGCCACTGAGCGGAACACACCAAGCCCTTTCACCGATGCTGTGATAGTATAGCAGTATAAGAGCTTGTTGTTGCACAGGACGGAACCATATTGATCACCAAATTTCACGTATGTTTTGCATTATACGAGCGCGCTTGCCAGCTCTGAACTGCTTTCCCACGGTCAGTCATTAATGACTGGGACTGATACCGTCGAGCACATGAATATTAGCCGGTAATATTCCATTATAAACATTACAAACATGTAGCGGTACAAGAAAATCGTCTCAAAGCCTCAATAGCCCTCCCAAGAGCACCAAGAAACGCTACAGTTGTACGATAACGGCAACGCGAGTTATAACGATGCGAAACGATACTCCTACCCACGGCGGGCCCGCTTGCTTTGCCTCGTGGACGTGGGCTGACCGACATTCTTCTGCTTCTGTTTCCCCTTGCCCTTGCCTTTTGGTAGCAAGGGCGGTGTTTCACTTTCGTCCTCATCAGATGAGTCTTCCCGGTGTCGCTTCCTATTGTGATAGATCAGTGCCAATATTACCATGATAGTAGGCGATATACTTTGCAGACTTCTTAGCATCTAGCACCTCATGGACGACCCACTGGACATCCCCAAGCACCTGAGCCCATTCCGAGGTGGTTACGACTTGTCGTAATGCTACAAGCCCGGCAATGACGTTGAGGAATCCATTCGGTCCCGGGTTGTACAGGCTTGACCAGTCGCCAGAGCCGCGACCGACGACCTTACCGTCTACACGCTTACGCCACGAAGGGTTCAAGGTTGCCCACCAATTGAGATACTTCTGAGCGTAAGCGTCTTTGTCTTTGAGAACCACGGCACCGGCTCGAGCGTTCTGTGTCCAGAGCGAAATATCCTTGGGGCGAGTCCCCGGAGAGAAGCCAACTCTCTGGATAAGAAGTCAGGAGGGTACATCTACTGAAGCCAACGTACGCACCGACTGTGCCCACCCTTGTTCTTCCTCCAACATGACCCAATCCGCCAGTAACTGCATCCAGATAGCCGTCTGCGACTCCTCGATGCTCTCCTTCATGAAACGGTCGAAGTGATCCTGAGCCCATTCCGGCCATCCAGACTTATCAATGTTGCCGATGATGGTGTTGAGACTGTGGACGATTACTGCGGAAAAATGAGTCCGTTGTGTGCATATGTATAAGCCTGAGGTCGACCTCACCTTGACTGTTATGAGCATTCTCACTTTCTTGCTCTGCGCTCAAGCTGGTCCCTTGCAAATTATTTCCGACCGAAGTGTCGTCCTCCTCCGCGCGAGCAGCGTTGGCGGCGGTCAGGACGTCTTCGTTCTGGGGTGTGGGGGATAGGTTCTCGACCGTAGTTCTTAGTTCGTGGCAGTTGTTGCCACCAGCATTGTTGCTGCTGCTGTCCCCCTCGTCGTCGTTGTCGGACACGGATGCTTCATCGCGGCGGGTGCGAGGGCGCGACAAAGCCTGATTTGGGGTTTGACGCCCGGCTTCATAGTCATCATCGTCGTCCTGATCAGCCCGACGGCGCTTGCGGGGTAAATGATTCCCACCCTTTCCGCTGCCGATGCCCATGTCAGTGTCCAACCCTAGCTTTCGTCGTTCCGCCCACAAGGCAGCCATGTTGTTCTCTCTGGTGAGCTCAAAGTCAGTCAGGCCATTGAGCTGGGCCACCTCGGCCTCTCTATCCTTCTCAGACATCTCTGCCAGCTTTGCTCGCAAATGCTCACTCGCACCGTCAGGCAAACACAGCCTACCTCGTGGCTTGGGACGCGGCACGTTGGAAGAGGTGGATGTCTCGAGTGATGCAGCGCCGGTTGTCGTACGTATTGTCGTCCCAGCAGTCCGGTTAGGTGCTGATTTCTCCCCGCCAGATCGACGTGTACGAGCCGCTACAGGCTCAACCTCCTTCCCTGCTCCTTCCTCGTCGGCATCCTCATCCTCGTCATCCTTCTCCTCGTCATCCTTCTCCTCGTCATCCTCCTGCTCTTCTTCTGGAGGAGCGGATGCGCATGTGTCAACCAAGTTGATATCGCGTGCTACCTGGTTTGTACCTCCACCCGTTTGCGACGCTGCTTTAGCTGATCAGATATTGGTACTTATTGGCAGCATTATAGTTCGTATCAAGAGCATACGCACAAGGGACGGTATGCGCCAAAAACTTGGCAAAGTGACCCAACATCACAGTCTTGAAGCCCTCAGGATCGAACGCTGACAGATCGCGAGGAACGGGCTCGTTCGTCTTGCCGTAGTGTACCACGGCAACCGTGTACTTGGTACTCCCTTCGCGCGGTGGAGCACCTGCAATCAACGAGACGCACGGCAGGCCAGTATGCTTACTGACAAGCTGAAGCATTGGGGTCAGCACCGACGAGAGGCGCCTCTGTGCTCTGCACCAGGTTTAGATAAAGCTGACAAGCGTAAATGGAGAGCTTACTCCGCGTGGTCTACGGGATCCTCAGACGGGTTCCCCGCCATTATTCCCTTCGCTTTGGCTTTCTCTAACTTCGATGCAGCCTCCACCTTGGCCTTCCACTCTTTTCTAATGTGCTCTGGCTGCGCATCAAAGAGCTCGCGCGCAACCTTGTTCCGCTGGCTCATGATAGCACCACGGCCCGATAGCTCCATTCCTTCCAACTCTGCGCTCACTAAAGCCACGTTCTCTGCCATCCAGCCCTGCCACGGAGCCTTCTTCCTCGGCATTCGACCTTGACGACGTTGTAAATCCGTCAGCGGCTTTGTCCACGGATTCTTGCCGCCGCCGCCGGCTCGGACGGTTTGCCAACGGTAGAAGCTTTTCATCGACTGCGACAGATACATAGTCAGGAGCTCGTTCATATGCCTTGCTCACACGACATACCTTGTTTGTGGTTAAGACCACTCTTTCCTTCGGCAGTTGCGCTGCCAATGGTCCCATCTCCTCTCGCACCTCCTTCCAAGTGAATGTCGCCCAAAATCCACTTCGTATATCCTCCCAGAACTCATCCAACTTGCCGTTCTTTCCCTCCTTCATCGCTGAAATGCGCAAGTACCGCTCAACATGCTGAGACAGAAACTCCCGCTGCGGTCCTTGAAAGCGCCCTTGATTCCCGGCTTTCTTCCCCTTAGCAGCAGCTCGCTCTGCCTTAGTCTTGGCGCGTGGAAGAAGGTGCTGCAACTCTCCCGCCAACTCGTCATCATCATCCCTCTCGCCTTCGTTGTTGTCTACGCCCTGCTTGTCTGCCTCCTCTTCATCGGGTTGGTTGATTATTGTGTCCCCTGCGGGCGCGTTTTGTTCATCTTCGTCGCGGATCGCGGATTCCCTGATCGCAACCAGGTTCTCGTCCATTGAGGGAGGAGTTTCTGACATAGCAAGAGTGGCGATATAAATCGTTGTGCGCGAGGGACGAAGAGGTCAAAATTCCTTCAGGTGTCCGCGCGCTTCAATAAGGTTCTCACTGGCCCATTTACGGTAGGATTCACAGCAAGATTCACAGATTTCTGCATCATTACGGTCGAGACTGATGGATGAGAGTAGGACTGTTCGATCTGAATCGGACATGCTCCCAGGCTAGCGCTTGGCTGGCCATATAAACCCTTTCGACTCCTCCAACGGGGCCATCCTCTCTCTTCCCCAATCTTCCACCATGCGCGTCGCATCCGACTCCCAGCAGCCCCAATCCCAGTCTCCCCCCCTCCCTCGGACTGGCCGCAATGCTGGTGATTCCCAGGCTCGCCCTAAGGCCAATCGCTCGTCCACTCCGACTCCTGACGAGCTCGCCGAGGAGCTTGAGTACTGGCACGTCACGTACGCCCCTCCCTCCTCTCTCTACCACATTCTCTCAATTAACCATCCGCTACTAGTGATGACTCGGTCTTTGACGTGCAGGTTACGAAGGAGGACGTCATCGCTCCTGGCGAAGTCACCGCGAACACCGAGTGCCCCTTCTTAGACGTCTCTTGCCACAAGTTCCACGTCGTTCTTGAGGGCTCGAGCGTCGGAGTGTTCGACGATGGGTAAGTAGGATATAGTTAGCCGCGTCCTACTCTAATAATGTTCAATAGCGGGCTGGCGTCGTCGCTGGTTCTCAAGTACCCCGCAAACAAGTACCGTGCGTTCTCCCGTCCGGAGGATGCCTGGGTGTCCTGGATCAAGAACTGTGCGGAAGGCAACGTCGATCGCAGGAAGGTTCATCGCAGGAGTCTCGCCCCCTACGTCGTCTCGGAGGCTGAGCTGAACCGCCGCATCGACGATCTCACCGTGCTTCGTGCACGCGAGATGCAGTTTGCGGCTGCTCTCCAAGAGATGAATGATAAGGAGCAGGCCGCCGCCGCCGCCACCGAGGGCAACAAGGAGAACACTGCCTCCACTCCAGGCCCTTCGACCCGAACACCGTTGGCTACGGTCACCCCCACCAATCCTCCTGCCGCTCCCGCCACCCAAATCAATGTGCCCGCAATGGGCGGACTTTACTATATTCTCGTCGACGGGCAGACAGAGGGGATCTACGGGAATAGGTAAATGCAATCGACTTATCCGTTCGGAAGAGTCATGTGGCTGATCACGCATGCAATAGGAATGTATTCCTCACCGCCCTTGCTCGCTCCCCCGAGAGCCGCTATCTCACTGCCCACACAAGTGAGGAGGCTGACGCTCTATTTGCCATGCACAGGGCTCGTCGTCACCAGGAGTGATCCACTACCGCGTGCCTATCCTTCCCCTCCCCTTCTTGTTCCCGCCGTGCACATTTGAACGCTGCTCAGGCGGTTGAATCGCTATCGCACACATCATGTTGGCCGCCTCTCGCCCTTGTAGGCATTATGTCTTGTTGCTTGCTGTTCGTCGTTGCTGCTATATCTCACTCAATTTCCGTACGCCTAGCTTTCTTTCTCGATGTGCGCGCGTATATACACGCCAGCCGCCTTATCGATATCTTGTAGCCGCTGCTGTCCCCCGTTTTCTTCTTCCGGTCGTGTTCTGTTTGTGTATGCTTGCCTCTCTGCCTGCCGATTGTCACTGCGTGCTTCTCATCTGTCATATGCCCACCGCCCTGATGGACTGCCCGGTCTGCTGACCTTTGCTACCACTGTGTATAGTAACATCACCCCCGCTCGAGTATAAATTCATGCATCATTTCATATGCTATACCAACTGCGGCTCAAGCCACCGCCTAGATGAGTGTATATAGCGCTATGTTTGTGTCTGAGTATACCCGCTATGGTCGAGGTTGCACAATGGGGCACGGCTTCTACTAATGAGAAGCCACGCCACACAGATTTCCCATCTAGACGCGGCTTCCGTCGCCCAAGTGAGTCCGGAGAACCCGGCCAACCAGTTAGTTAGTCCAGATAATCTTATCTATGACGTCGGGCAGACGGTCGTACTCATCGTGGCACACAACGAAGTCGAGTTTAACCTGTGCTGCTCATTGGCATCGGGCACTTACACGCAGGTACATACCGTCCTGTCAACCCTGAATCCCGAGTGCGGCACTACCTTCACCTTCTAACTTGTGCACGCGCAAACGTCTTCTCTCTCGCAATGGGTGCGTGTAACATGTACAAGTGGGCAGGGTAGTGTACTCGACCACAAATGTTTGATGTGCGTAATGTACTTGGTTGTGTGTAATTAGCTTCCAATGATATACTGTGTAAGCTAGTATCGTTGAACAGGACCGTGCGAAGGCTACACTAGCGGACTGAAGTGGAGGGTAGATTTTAACATCATTCGTCTCGGACAGTCGATGTGCGCATAGGCCCGGTGTAGTACTAGATGCTGAATATATGGAGGCGAAAGAACAATACTCGTTAATTAATAAAGTAAGCTTAACATAGACGTGTACATCCCGCACGGTGCCCCGGTGCCCTTCCCATACTAACAGCAATGCATTGCACAGAAACAAATGCGAGGTAGAGAATCACATCACACACCTTGGAAAGTATTTGTGCACATGTCTCTTGCGTATAATCTTCATACTAATGCGAGATGCGATAGAGAGGGGACAGCATGTTGAGAACATATGAGTGCGACCTCAGCATGTACGTGCCGACCATTAGAGTCACTGCTGGCCACCCCTTAATAAAGCCAGCGTGTCGCACACACCCATATAACATCCGAGATATCATTCGGAATGTATCTAAGTGGTGGAAGTGGTCTGTATCTCGACTAGTGCCTCACGGTAGCGAAACATCTATACGTAGGCCTATAAGCACCGATAAACCGTTTATTTCAACATATCGTACAAACTACGCATGTATAATAGCATAGAATAGCTCACATGTTATGCTACAATATGTATTAGATGACATGTTGACGCTGTGTTGAGAGGGACAGTGGCCTTGCGAAAAAGCAGTGGAGTTAGGTTAGGATCTGCAGTAGCGTCAAGTAGTTCGAGTTGACCTGAAACTCACACTTCGTCTACACAGGCGCTACATACGTTCTCTTGCAACTCCCGCGATGTGAAGCCACTCTACTCGTTGCATATCCACCGTTACCGTCGGACTTCCTGTAGTCTGTCAATGGAACTCTGTCGGAGTATTCTGACAACAATTCCGATGTCATCAATGTAAGTCTTCCGTGTCCAAATGTTCCGCATACCGTGGTCGTCGTAAACTGACCAGTACATCTCTAGAAGATGTGGTACAAGTGGAGTCGAAAGAGTATCTGACTAGGAGCAGTGGGCATACATAGGGGCCAATTCTAGAGGCATCAGATTGCATGTAATTGCGCATTCTGTAAAGGTACGTCTGCAATACCCTACGTAGGCGCAAACATCTTAGGCTCAACATACTCTGCCACACATAGCTCTGCCGTGGCCGACGCGTGCAATATACATTGGACAATGCGTGCTCAAGCGTGTACAACGTTCAAACCGGTCATCAGTGGACTAAGCTAGTTGATACGAAGTGACATCAAAGGCTGTTGTCAAGTTCAGTTTACCTCATAGGGGATCTATCTGCGAGAGAAGAATGCACTAAACGGTGGATATATAATGTACAAGTACTTGAACATCAAAATGTGTGTATTTTATGGTGGTTGTATGCCGTGAGTACATGTGCTCTATAGGCTGATTCCATGTTACTTACCGGAGTGCTATCGTCTCAACGGAGTGTTCCCTTGCCACCATATCTCTAGCATATATGGTGAGATACTACGCCTGTGCGTACATACACTTTACGAGATGAATAATGTCGACATTTACTTTCCACTTCAGCGATATGTTTGGTTTACTGGCCTAGCAACTGCGAGCTCCCTTTTGGCAATACTCATGTTTGAGGTATGTCATTGTATGACATAATGTCTGAATTGAGTACCAGAGGTATGCAGACCATCTCCGATTGAGTGCATTGCTCTCCCGACTCACATATGTTGCACTTACCTATTGCGAGAAAGATGATGTTCTTGCGTGCGCAAGTTTGAAGGTGAAGATACCGCATTCGAGATTTAAGTCTGACAGTACTATATCTATCTGTGTGCAAAAAATCACTCGACGCTGTTGAACAGAACAGTTTAAACTCGAGCTCGTCGTGCGCCACGATGAGCGCGACCGTCTGCCCGACGTCACCGACGTCATAAATAAGACGCCTGGCTGCTTGACGAGCCAATGAGAGTGCGTATCATCATGCGCGGGAAAATCAACAGTCAACAGAGCTACTTGGCGCCCATTGCCTTTTTACCTCAACCATCTCGTAGGTCTCTACCTGGCCTGCGTCCTTCCCTCTCTTGCAGAGCGTGAGTCCACATGATAACAACTTGTACCGCTCTCTTCACTTATGCGGTACCCGTTAGCCCTCAATATGTAGCGGTGGGAGTCGCTGATTGTGCATGCTGCAAAGCCTCTGCCGTCTTTCGTCTTCTTTGTGGCACATACCTGACACGTCCTTTCCCGGTGAGCTCATATGACCACATGTTAAACCCCTCGCTGATAACAGACTTGCTCGTGTAGTACCTCGGTGGCCATAATTGCAAGCGCAGAAAGAGTCGCCCAACAATAGGTCCTTCGAGCACCTATACAAGCTGTATAGATCAACCGGACCTAGGAACCTGGCGGCTTTTACTGTGCATGGTCTTGATAACAACGTCCACGGGGCACACAGGTGAGGCATTCTCTTGTACAGAATGAAAAATCTGGTGTACTTAAGTATCCGACAGAGATATGGCCAGCCTCATTCCCCTCTTACGCCCACGATGAGTCGCAAGCGAGCCCACCACCAGACAGAGCTCTACTCCTTCAATTCAGCAACGAGCGAACAGCCCATCTGTGTTGTGGTAGCCGACCAAGTCACGGAAGACGGACTAAGAGTGACACGTCGACAGGATACCTTCGCTGGTCCTCAGGTCAAGAGAAGGCTCGACACTTTTCCAGCTGGCCAGAGCGCTGCCGTTGCGGACGACTTCAATGTCGACGACATGCAGCTCATCGGCGAGGAAGATGCTGCCGAGATGTTTGCAGAGGACTCTCGCGGTCACAATAAAGACGGACGCACCTTCGTCAGCGTAGTAAGTAACACGACGCATGCTCTGCTCGATGCACCTTAATCAAAAATCTGCAGGTCCACGACTCTATCTTATTAGAATGGGCCACCCGTAGGCGGTCCTTTCTGAACGAGCTCTTACGCGTTGAGGCACCGTCTGTCCCTGCGTCTTCTCTATGCGAGCTATGCGATGCGGAGCGGGTGAAGAAAGGAGAGTTTCGCTGCAAAGATTGTGAAGGAGGGCTTTTGCTTTGTGGGCCGTGCTGTCTAGAGACTCACGTCGACAACCCGTTCCACAGAATTGAGGTGTGCTGCTTCCATAACTATGACGCTGACATATACTCACCTGCAGTTAGAAATGGAACGACGTCTATTTTGGGCATGCGACTTTGAAGGACCTCGGGCTGATCATACGGCTCGGTCATCGAAGAGGCGATCGTTGTCCCTCTCCCTCGTGGGCGCCGCGTGGTTTCGTTGTCATCAATACGAACGGGTTTCACCCGGTTAACCTCCAATTCTGCGAGTGTGATCAAGTACACAAGGCGGGCAATAAGGTGCAGCAGCTGATGCGATATCGGCTGTACAGCGCGACGACCACGGATCCTACAACCTGTGCCACCTTCCGCTTACTCGAGCAATTCCACATCACTACCCTTCAGAGTAAGATCACGGCCTACGACTTCTATCATACGCTCTTGAAGATCACTAGCAACGATGGGCTAGGTCCCCCTTATGTTTGCACATTCCATTTGTCCGCAGCAGGAGCCTGTCACTAATTATATAATCCAGGAACGCTTAAAGCCGTTTCTGCGGATGGTCCGCGAGTGGAGGCATATGAAGATGCTGAAACGTCGTGGTCGAGGACACTCAACAGATGACATAGAAGACACAGCCAAGGGGGAGCTTAGTGTACGATGTCCAGCGTGTCCAAGAGTCGGCGTTAACATGCCAAGCAACTGGGATACAATATCTGATGATATGAAGTACGTGCGTGGTCTCATGGTGTCATATACTTTGCTAACCGTGCGCCAGATTTATCTACACCATGTTCATTGCCATGGACGCTAATTTCCGTCTCAAACGCCGTGCAATCTCAAGCGAGGAAAGGGATCCCGCGTTGGGCTCCGGCTGGGCTTACTTTGTCGACGACCCCCCATACCGCCAGTTCATAGTGAGCTGTGCAACTCAGGAAGATGTGAGCATTCCCCATCGTTAACGTGTGTAGTAACCGATCGCTGATATGGTCTGACTGTAGATGAGTACTTGCACGGGCTTCCAAGCGCTTTTGAGCGCAAACACAAAGCACGCGCAAGGCTACGCCGCCACGGGAGTTGCGATGTCCGTCTGTGCCCGTCATGGGTTTGTTCTGCCTAACGGTACAGGAGATCTCCAGAAAGGAGAACGGTGAGTTTGGCTCACTCATCGCTCACTGCTGTCACCTGATTTTCTTTAGTTACTGCAACATGGACTACATCTTTTGGTCCACCGTTGCAAGATTATCTCCGCAGGTTCAGACACTTATATCGTACGACATCGTATGCCAGTGGACTAAGAACCTTGGTGAACGGTTCCTACGTCTACCCGACCATATACGCACACAGATTCCAGTGCTTCCAGGCGGCGATCTCCGTTACGCAATCCCAAAGTATCATTGGCGTGCTCATACACAGAAAGACCATCACGTGTATTCGTTCAATTTCCTTCCGGGCGTTGGCCGTACCGACGGAGAGCAAATTGAGCGTGGATGGGCGACTCACGATGCGGTGGCGTCGAGTGTACGCGAGATGGGGCCTGGTGCACGGCACGACACTCTGGAGGATCACTTTGGGTGGAACAATTGGCAGAAGACGTTGAATCTGGGTATGTTTTCTGCGAAGATAATCTATTCTTCAATCTTAGCTGACACAATGTAATGTTCAGGAAAGCAGCTCAAACGACGTTTGACTGCTGCAATAGCAGATAGGGATGTGCTACAGGCACAGTGGGAGGACTGGCAGAGGTCTCAAAGTTCTCGAGACACATGGATCGCGCAGGTGGTTGCATGGGAGCACGGCGGTACAACAGACCCGTATTATATAGAGTCATCCGGTATTTAACTGCAATTACGTTACGCAATGGGTCAATATGCTTAGTCTTTCTGCAGGGCCCTCAGAGTCTGTTATACGCGTACAATTAGCCTCTGAAGACTACGAAGAGGTCACAAGCGGCGGAGAGCTGGGAGCCGAGAACCTCACGCCGTCCGGTTTGATCACGGCACTGCTGGACATTGAGGATACTCAGTGAGTGTCTCTCTATATACACTGATCGTCGTGTTGACGATCCTTGTGCTAGACGACGATTTTGCGCCAAGTATCCGTCGGGTTCCAGGCTTACAGCGGCAGCGACGTCCGACATGCTGAAAGAGCGAACGCGCATACATCAACGCCTGTCCGCACTGCGCACGGTCCAGGCCGTCTACATGCCCGTAGTTCCAAATCTACTCGAGGCCTACCTTCGCGACCATGACGGTGTCGATGCGGAAGTCTACCCTCTGTATCTCCCCCATTCTGTGTCCCCTGAGGACCTCGATCGCTGTAGTACGGGCCTGGCTGACATCGAAGCACGTCTGCGGGACGGACAGCTACGGGATTCTTTGGACAACCTCCGCTTCGCTCTTCACCATAAGAGCCGTCTGTTAACATCGAAAGCATTACATACCCGCCATCAAGGACCAAATACCCGCGCACATAACAAGCTGGACGACCAACAGGAACGGATTGCCGGTATAGCACGAAAGTATCGCCTTGCTCGTGCGGCCAAACTTGAGCTCTGCGGTCCAGGCGCATGGGAGCAGGAATTCCGTGTATTGAAAAACGAAGACATACGATGCATTCAGGACGACGACCCGCAAGTAGGTGCGAAGTCGTCGGAGGGTCGTCGCGCCGTATCTTGGATCTGGAAGGCGGCAAGTCGTGACTCAACAAACCGCGGCGCAGCGAAGGGTGAGCTTGATGACAGTGAGTGCAAGTGAACAGTATATCGTTGTATTTGATCGAGCATACACATAGGTGTACGCGTAGAGTTCCTCAAAGCTCGTGCCCGTGCGAATCGGTTCATCGAAGAAGTTCAGCTATTGGGCGAAGAGCAGCGCCGCACACTTGCGTCTCTGGAATACGAAGCATCTGAATGGGACCGCAGAAGGGCAGAATGTGTCGACATCTCGGACGGTGATCCTATTCTGGCAAGAGGGTTAGTTGCTTATGCCGCACGCCAGGCAGCCATGTATCGGGGACTTCGGGACAAGTTCTCCAAGCTCTGGCGTGGTGAGCAATTTATCGATGAGGGCCGAGAAGTAGCGCAGGGGGAAGACGTTGTGTTACGTGGCGCGATCCTTGATGATGGGTCGGACAATGAGCAGGCTGATGACAATGATGTGGATCTCCTGGGTGACTAAGTATGTATATAACAGCATGTAAAGTAGTGCATAGATATTGTATTATATTCACGACAGGATGATACATCACGCATCCTCGTACTTAGCGATTTCAAGTTAACGGTGGGATGATGTATCACGCACCTTCGAACTTAGGATTATTGTGCTACGCAGTAGGCACGTGACCATATATGTCGACGAAGCGTACATCTTGTGCGGCATGCATATATAAGCTTGCCTGAGCGAACACTAGTACATACCATACACAATAGCAGCCCACGTCGTAGTAAGCAGGATTGTGCATTAGCTGTATGTTTCCGTGGAGTATTTGTGTTGACGCGCGAAGAATAGCGAGTTCCGCGATGAGCTAGTACACTGCGACGCTAGCTAGCGTTTGAAAAGCTACGCGTGCGTGCTCACAACTTGTATACGATGATAAAAATGGGCGAAGACATATCCACATAAGGATATTGATGTAAGCTTTTTTTGCCCCGGGTACGAGCAGTCTAACTTATGACCGCCTCTGGCTGTGCACTACTAAGAGGCTCTATCACAACCCCACACATTGAATTGTGCTCCCGACCGCCCCTGGTGTATGGCCGGTCGAAACATATCCGTATAAGGAAGGTTTGATTTCATCCTATTTTGAGCATTTCGACTTGAGTCCCGTTTGCGCTGGTGTAAGCTACACCCGGACACACGCTACACCCACGACACACCCCGTGCGTACAATATACAGCATGCAAAACCTTATTACCATATCGAGCTATGTCGCAGGTCATCAGTACGCATATTGCACCTTGCTTTACGCTATGTGTGATGCTTCACGCACGGGTGCCCGACGAGGCCACAGACAAGAAGCGCCTGCCTCCCGCTTTCGATATGTTTTCTGCACGCATCATCCAGATTGCCCTCCTGGGTTATCTATTGATGCCAACAACCTGCAAAAGGGCGTGTGGCGTGGGTAATGTATCAAACTGTATCAAAAGGTATTTACACAGCTGCCTAGTAGCCAGGCATCAATCCATAACCCGTTTTGCTCGGTTGCTGGCGCCTTTTGTGCAGGTTTGTGGGGTGCCGAGCTGCCGTAGCTATGCCGGAATCATGCCGCGAGCGCCCCATGCACGTACCAAGCCCCCTTTGCTAGTATACATGTAAAGTGACCGATGATGTATGAACCTCATAACATATAACAGTGGATGATGTTTGAGACCTGTGCCATGGGCTCTTAGTATGAATTGACTCATGTCCATGGTAGGGGCTGCAAGATTGACCTCGTTGCTGAGCGTAAGTCATGAACCATGATTTCTTTACTTCGTCTAACCTAGTCGATTTTGCAGAGTGTAGCACCGAGGGTTCTTATGGTGGAAGAGGCAGGGCAGGTCCTTGAAGCCCATATACTGACTTCGCTTGTTCCCTCTGGTATGTCTCTTGTTGGTATAGAAACATCCTTGTATAACCAACAGCCATAGTTCATCATCTCATTTGCATCGGAGACCCACAACAGCTTCGTCCTAATCTCGCCACGTACTGTGAGTACCACGACTACCTCTGTATGGGTTCAATATGTGCTTACATGACTTTCCAGCCCTCTCGATGGATAGTGAGAAAGGCAAGGAGCTGTACAAATTTGACCGATCCTTGATGGAACGCCTCTCCGATGCGGAGATGCCTATGAGTCAGATCAACGTACAGCGGAGAATGCGACCTGCTATCTCTCACTTCATTCGGTGAGTATGGCTAGTTCTGGACAGACAAAGTGGCCTCCTGCTGATTTTGTATTCTTATCAGAACAATCCTATACGAACGGTTGGAGGACAACGAAATCGTGCACAGGTATCCGACAGTGCAAGGGATGCAGAGTGATGTGTACTTCTTGAGTCATACCAACGCTGAGAACGGTACAGAGGACTCGGTGTCAAAGTACAACGACTATGAGGTATGTACATCTGCCTAAACGCAATTCTAATTGCATATTCACAATCTTTGCTTAGGTGGCAATGATTCGTGATCTTGTGTTGTATTTCCTCAAGCAGGGAGAGTACAACGGCGAAGGCGATATTGCCGTTTTATGCGCTTACCTTGGTCAGCTCCAGAAGGTCCGCGCCGCACTCCGAGACCTGAAGATTGCAGTCTCTGTCGACGAAAGAGATGAGGACCAACTCGCAAGGCGAGGTTTAGAGGATGAGGTGGCTTTTCAGGAAGTCACCGTTGCAAGACACGTATGTACTTAACATTGCTGAAAGAGATGTTTCTCAACACCATACGCTGCATAGATTCGCCTAGGCACAGTTGATATCTTCCAAGGTCAAGAAGCGAAAATCGTCATCGTCTCCCTTGTTCGGAACACAGGTACTTTCGACACACATTCTGCTTCTATTGGTTTCCTGAAGGTATGTCGCAGTCAGCACACTGGGCCTGAATGCTAAATATATGTTTAGAGCTCCAATCGAATCAATGTCGCACTTTCAAGGGCTAAATGTCACGACTTGGACAATTTTTCCTTTTATTTTTGACTATTTTTCCGATTTTTCTCTCAATTCCTACGTCATTTCTGTACCTGTTCTGAAAGACCAGTCACGTGACCCTGGGACATGGTTATGTAATACTGTATAGTTCCATCCCACGTCCACATGATCCATAGAAGGTGCTAGAACCTCGTAGAACATTGCACCACATTGCGTCATCATTGCATCATTGCTTACTCATAGTGGTGTTAGGAGTACAGACCCGGTACCAGGGGTCCTCGTAGATACATATATAAGCCCCACTGGGCTCTGCCTGGAGACCTCAGTTTCGACCTCTTGGTCTCTAGGTATGAGTTCCACTTTGTATTGTCGATAGTATAATAACTAACTTGGTCTCTAGTCATAACTCTATCGCTAGTCCCTTGACGTCGGTGCTCACACACACCACACTTGTCTCTGCGAGGGTCCTGTTTAGTTGTTAGATACTTTTGTTACGCGACCTCGTTACTCTCGACATCGAGCGAGCTCTAGCCTGGTCATAGTCGTGACATTAGGTCGAAACTCCTTTACTCGCCCAGACAAGACTCGTACCACTTTCACTTTCACATTCCTGAGTAGACCGACGTGCGCAAACGGTCATTGCAGTACTACGTAGGCTTGGTAACCACCCTTGAGAGGGACCAAGCTTTAGAACTTCCATACTCACCAACCCCCTCTGTTGTGTTGCCTAGTCACCCGACACCTGCCGTTGTAAGAGTTAAGCTCGTTCGGAGATATACTCCCGAGTTTCAAACAGAGTAACATCTGTTTGACGTAGCGCGGTATCTCCTCACCACGGGAGCAAAACTGCCGGTTACGAACTTAAGCACAGATCCGCGTACGCGGGGGAAACCAGGTGTTAAGGGAACGAAAGCACGCAAGGGAGGCGTTCTCGAAGCTCGTGTCTTCTTGAACCAAACGGCAACCAGGAAGCTGGTAAACAGCCGTGGGTAGAACGTAATCAGTAACTCCTGTCCGTAGTAGTGTGACGCACGTGGTAGTAGAAAGTCGCACGTTGGAAAACTCGCCACCATTTCCCATCTTCCGTGTTACGAGCACCCGCACGTCTACGACGAGGACGAAAGAGTAGACTGTTGGGATAATAGGGAGACAAACCAACTCTTCGACTGCGCAGAACAACCTTGCCCTAACCGGTATCACCAGCCACCAACCGACTTACAACTAGTTAAACGATACTCGGGCTTCGAGCGGTGTCTACCAGATCAACACCCTCGAGACATTCAAACTGCAGTCAACACAGCACTCCCACCGTCGCCGCAGTACTCGCGCGCACCCACGCCTATTCCTCCACCGATCAACGTCAGTCCTACCCCACAATCCTTACCTTCTCCGACTACGCCCACAATGGAAGGTCAAGGCCAACCCCAACAAGTCCCACCAGCGCCCGTGCAGGCGCCAGTAGCTGCACCAGATCCAACTCTGATCGCTGCCATAGTCGCTGCAGTCCAGGCTGCTATGCAGAACGTTCCCCCACCCCAAATCAATGTCAACCCCACAGCTGACTCTGTAAAGCCGGGGAAGTACAAAGGAGAACGTGGTCGAGATCTAGATCGCTTCATCTCACAATGTGATGCGTACTGGGTCACAGCCAATGTCATCGAAGACCGCAAGAAAATCCTCACCGCTCTGGGTCTTCTAGAAGGATCAGCAGCTCACTGGGCTATCGGCATCACAGATTTCATGGCTGACCAAGGAGGAGCTCTGCCTAACGACGTCTCCACCTGGGACCAGTTCAAAGGACAACTTCGAAAGTTCTTTGGTGATGCTACCCCGGAAGACTCCGCGATCATCGAGCTCACCAAACTCTGCAACCTCGAGCCCAAAGAAAGGAATGCTTGAGATGTCGCCGCGTATGTCACAGAGTTTCGCACCCTGGTCAACCGGATCTCTGGGTTGTCAGGGAAAGACAAGGAAATCAGGTTTACCTCTGGACTCCCAAATTGGTTGTATACTCGCTTGGCCACAGCGGAAACACCTCCTACCACGTACGACGAATGGCAGGAACGAGCCCTCAAAGCCTATTCCGCCAACCAGAGAGTACGAGAACGCGAGGCAGCGGACAAAAAGTCCCCCTCCACGCCCTCCACGTCTAGAACCACGATGACGCAACGAGCTCCAGTCTTCCAGCCCGCACCGCGACCCACCAACTCGGGCCCAGTTCCAATGGAAGTAGATGCTTCGCAGACTCGGCAGTATCGTGCCGACACGAAGTGTTACAACTGTGACAAGGTGACAAACCCACCTCACATGGCCCGAGAATGCCCCGAACCTCCACGTCGTCGTCGTCCTCGAGTAGCAGCCAATACAACCGCCACCGCTGCATCATCCTCGGCAGACTCCGAAGAAATCATTGCCAATATGAGAGACACAATCGACGCGCTGAAGAAGGAGCTCGACGAGCTCAAGAAGGCTAAGGAGGATTTTTGAGAAGGGCCGTTCTTAGAGCTACGCAAGTCCGACCCCGTATACCATGTAACAACAAATTCGATGTACTCGCCGATTGTATTTATGAGACAGGTTCGGAATCAGAGCATTTCCACGTACCCATCACAATCTCCGGTGTGCGAAGATCGAAGGAAGTCGTAGCAATGGTGGACAGTGGAGCATCCACCCTGTTCATCAACAAGAGGTTCGTAGAAGAAAACCGTATACGAACAAGGAAACTCAGGGAACCAATCCCTGTGTACAACATCGACGGGACACCTAATCAGAATGGGTCCATCAGTGAAGTTGCCGTGCTCAACATGAGGATTGGAGAGCACGATGAACGGACAGTATTTACGGTCACGAACATTGGCCCTGAAAATGTTATTATTGGAATCGACTGGTTGAGATATCACAATCCCAGTATCGATTGGTCAGAGGGGATACTCAGGATGGATGGGTGCCCTGAGGCTTGCGAAGCAAAGGACAGACTTCTGAAACCAGAATCGACGTGTAAGGGTGATACGGAGGTCCGGCTTACGGCCCCCGCACGTTCGAAGAAAGTTTCTAAAGAAAAGCCCAAGCAGAAGCAGCCAAAGCGGCTGGAGATAGGAAAGGGATATATCCTTGAAGCGGACAATGTGGAAGAACCCACCGACGAGCAGGGTAATGATGAGACGTCCTTTGACCCAGAGAAGTTGGCAAAGCTCCAAGCCGCTACTCCAGTCACTCAAATTGGGGGAAAAGGCACTCCTCGTCATTCAACCACTCGTCATGAGTCTCTGTATGCGTCTCTATGCGCTAAAGACGACAGGCTGTTTGTCATGGCCGGCTACACATACTCTACTGAGTTGGCCGAAGCCGAAGCCAAGTCTAGACCAACCAAGACGTTAGAAGAGATGATTCCGGAACAGTATCGAGAGCACATGCATGTATTCTCGAAGGCAGAATCAGAACGCCTTCCTGAACACAAACCACATGACCACGCCATCGAGCTGACGCCAGAAGCAAAGGGCTTCCATGCAAAGGTTTACCCATTGTCCCAGAACGAACAAGTTGAACTTGACAAGTTTCTCAAGGAGAACTTGGAGAAAGGGTACATTCGACCGTCTAAATCACCAATGGCATCTCCCTTCTTCTTTGTCAAAAAGAAGGATGGAAGTCTTCGACCGGTACAAGATTACCGAAAGCTAAATGAGATGACCATCAAGAATCGATACCCGTTACCCCTGATTTCCGAGTTAATGGACCGGTTAAAAGACTCCCGGTACTTTACCAAACTCGACGTTCGATGGGGATACAACAATGTTCGTATCAAGGAAGGAGACGAGTACAAGGCTGCCTTTGTTACCAACAGAGGATTGTTCGAACCCACGGTGATGTTCTTCGGGCTTACCAACTCGCCTGCAACATTCCAGAACATGATGAACGACATCTTCGCAGATCTCGTCGCTGAAGGAAAGGTCACGGTGTATCTAGACGACATCCTGATCTTCTCCAATAATCTGGAAGAACACCGTACAGTAGTTCACGAAGTACTCAGACGGCTCAGGGAACACGATCTATTCCTAAAGCCAGAAAAGTGCGAGTTTGAGCAAGCCTCTGTCGAGTATCTAGGAGTGATAGTTTCGCACAATCGTATCCAGATGGACCCGGTGAAAGTTAAAGCCATCACTGAGTGGCCAACACCACAAAATCCATCTGATGTGAGACGTTTCCGTGGTTTTGCGAATTTCTACCGAAGGTTCATCAAAGACTTCGGGAAAATCTGCAAACCCCTAGATCGACTGACAGGCAAAGAGCCTTGGAAGTGGGGAGCTGAAGAGCAAGCAGCGTTTGATGAGCTGAAAGGGAGATTTGCCACTCATCCAGTACTAGCTATGTGGGACTTCAACAAACCAACGCGTGTGGAAACAGACGCCTCTGGGTTTGCCACCGGCGGCGTACTTGAGCAAAAACAGGATGACGATGCTTGGCACCCCGTAGCTTATCTGTCAGAAGGAATGACGGAAACCGAGCGTAACTACGAGATCTATGATCGCGAACTTCTTGCAGTCGTTCGTGCGTTAGAGAGCTGGCGCCACTACTTGGAAGGACTCCCTGAGAAGTTCATAGTCTATTCAGACCACAAGAACTTGGAGTACTGGACAAAAGCCAGAAACCTCACGCGACGACAAGCTCGGTGGGCGTTATTCCTATCACGGTTCAACTTTGAAATTGTACCACGTCCAGGCAAAGCCATGGGTAAACCTGATGCCCTTACTCGGCGAAGCCAACATGAGGTCAAGGACGAGGATGACAATCAGAACCAAGTGATTCTGACACCGGACAGGTTCCGGGCGGCTGCCTCTCAACGGGGACATGCAAGGGTAGTACCGGATAGAAAGCTGTTGAAACGTATTCGTGAATGTTCAACGAAAGATGCGGAAGTAGCAGACGCTCTAGCGAAGGTCCAAAATCTCGGACCCAAGCAACTCAGCAAAGGGTTAGACGAATGGAACACGGAGGATGGATTACTCCTGTTCCGGGGAAAAGTCTATGTTCCCAAAGACCCCGAGCTACGTAAAGAGCTTACCCGGCTTCACCACGATGTGCCGGCAGCCGGACACCCCGGTCGCTACAAGACACTAGAGCTTCTCTCGCGAAACTACTGGTGGCCCAGTATGTCCAAATTCGTACACGAATACGTGGACACCTGCGATGTCTGTCAACGAACAAAGATCTTCCCTGCTCCAGCTCGCGGTCCGCTTCAACCGCTTGATCCTCCCAACACCCCTTGGGAGAGTGTCACGACCGACTTCATTGTCAAGCTCCCAGAAAGCAATGGGTACGACTCCATCACGGTAGTAGTTGATCGACACTCAGGGCAAGCACACTGCTACCCCTCGAAGGAAACGATGAAGGCTCCAGACCATGTGCACGACTACATCACGCAGGTCTTCCGTCACCACGGTGTCCCCAAGCAGATCATCTCAGACCGAGGTTCTGTCTTTGCATCGAAGTTCCTCAAGGCAATCTATGAAGCCCTGGGGGTCACGCCCTCCATGTCGACGGCTTATCACCCACAAACTGATGGCAAGACTGAGCGACTCAACCAAGAGATTGAGCAGTATCTGCGAGCCTTCTGCGCGTATCGACAGGACGACTGGACTGATTGGCTACCTATAGCTGAGTTCGCCCTCAATAGCCGCGTACACTCGTCAACTGGGAAAGCACCCTTCGAGCTGATCTACGGTTACATTCCCGAGTTCCAAGTCTCGCTGAACCCCAACCCTAAGGTTCCAGCGGCAGACGAACGCCTTCGACTTCTAAGAGAAGCTCAGGAAGATGCTCGTGCAGCTCTGGAAATAACAGCCGAACGCATGAAGCGGTTCTACGACCACGGTGTTGCTAATACGCCTCATTTCGAAGTCGGAGACAGAGTCTATCTCGAGCGCGAAAAGCACCCTAAGGGTCAGCCGACTAGCAAGCTAGCACCTAAGCGTGATGGCCCCTATGAGATACTCGAAAAGGTTGCACCAATGAACTACCGTCTCAAGCTTACCAAACGAGATAAGCGTCACCCGATCTTCCATGTAGACCGCCTTCGCCCAGCAAAAGCTGCTAAAGTTGTACCGAACCGAGAGTTCCCCGAACCACCACCAATCGTTGTTGACGAAGAAGAGGAATACGAAGTAGAAAAGGTCTTAGATTCGCACGTTCAGAACAAGAAGTTCGAGTACCGGATCAAGTGGAAGGGGTATCCAGATAGCGATAACAGCTGGGAACCCCTTGAAAACGTCAAGCACGCAAAGAAGGCTATTGCTGACTTCCACAAGAAACACCCCGGCGCACCTCGCCCAATCGCAGCCTCGCTATTTCTTGCCATGAATTTCCGATCTATCAACGCCGAATTTGACCCACCACCGCCCGAGACGCTTCGTAAAGTCCCAGATTGGGAGCTTGGTATCGACGACACCCCAGCCTTCCGGAGAAAAGGCCTTTAGGAGGGGGGTAATGTCACGACTTGGACAATTTTTCCTTTTATTTTTGACTATTTTTCCGATTTTTCTCTCAATTCCTACGTCATTTCTGTACCTGTTCTGAAAGACCAGTCACGTGACCCTGGGACATGGTTATGTAATACTGTATAGTTCCATCCCACGTCCACATGATCCATAGAAGGCGCTAGAACCTCGTAGAACATTGCACCACATTGCGTCATCATTGCATCATTGCTTACTCATAGTGGTGTTAGGAGTACAGACCCGGTACCAGGGGTCCTCGTAGATACATATATAAGCCCCACTGGGCTCTGCCTGGAGACCTCAGTTTCGACCTCTTGGTCTCTAGGTATGAGTTCCACTTTGTATTGTCGATAGTATAATAACTAACTTGGTCTCTAGTCATAACTCTATCGCTAGTCCCTTGACGTCGGTGCTCACACACACCACACTTGTCTCTGCGAGGGTCCTGTTTAGTTGTTAGATACTTTTGTTACGCGACCTCGTTACTCTCGACATCGAGCGAGCTCTAGCCTGGTCATAGTCGTGACACTAAACACGGTCTATACATCCTTGGGAATGCTTCCAACCTTCGCAAAAATTCAACGTGGTCTACCATCGTCGATGAGTTAGAGAATCGGGAACAAATTGGCCCTGCTCTGCCCATTGTTTGTGTCCGCCACCCCGACCAGGTTCAACAGGTATGTAAGCCTGGAGAGCTGAATCGATTTGCACCGGGTGGAGGCTGCTTGTTGCCATGCGCGACAAAGATGCCTTGCGGACATGTCTGTCCATCGATCGTAAGTCATCGCTCAAGTACCGCTGTAATATATTTCCAACACATCTATCAGTGTCACGATACACGGGACAATCACCGAAGCACATTCTGCAGCATGCCGTGCAGCAGAACACCTTGCCCCAGACAACATCCGTGCGACAGAAAATGCTCTGAGAATTGCGGCGACTGTAGGTTCCCCATGTACAATGTCCAGCTTCCTTGTGGCCATGTCATTGCTTCTATTCCTTGGTAAGTTCCTCACTAGGTGTAAATGTGTATCGCTTGTTCACTTGAATCCGCAGCCATCTCTACGACAATCTCAGCACGGTTATATGCCCTGTGGAGGTCACTAAGAGACTTCCTCGTTGCGAGCACTCAGCTGTAATGCCTTGTGGACAGGAGCCTGGGCAATGGACATGCCAGGAGCTCTGTGGCGGGACCATGACGTGCTGTACAAAGACTTGCAAGAGCAGGTGCATGGACTGCCAAATGCTGTCGGACCCTGAGCCTGAGAGTAACGGTGGCACAAAGAAGATCGCACGGTCGACTCACAAAACCCATCCATGCGAGCGCACTCTCTATTGTCAGCACCTGTGTGGGCTTGACTGTCATCCCAAGGAAAACGGTTGTAACCCGAGCTGTCAAGGAGAGTGCCGCCAACGTTGTAGTCATCATCAATGCAACAAACCGTGCTCAGTGCCCTGTGCACCGTGTATGCAGCCGTGCGAATGGAGGTGTCCTCATCAGGAATGTCCGGTCGCATGCGGATCGGTTAGTGCCCCTGATGACATGCAAGTGAGAATAAAGCTGACCTTCCACAGATATGTGCACGCCTTCCCTGTGACGAGCCTTGTCCCAATGCACTCGATTGTGGCCATCCATGTCCTTCAGGTACTTTAAGCACGCTATACCTATATCTCTTCAAACACTGATGACAAAATGATTCCAGTTTGCGGGGAGAAATGTCATAGCCAGATCTGCGTTGAATGTCTCCCCGAGGATGGCAAGGCTGACATCGTGGACTTTATCATGCAGCGTACTCTGGCCGAAATCGATTTATCGTCGACGGATGTGTCCGATCGTCTCATCGCCCTCGAATGTCGCCATATATTCACCGTAGAAACGCTGGACGGTCACTGTCACATGAGCGACTACTACAACGTCGATCCGATGGGCAACTATCTCGCTCTGAAGGCTCCGCCTGTGGACTATCAGTTGCCACCTGTCTGTCCCACCTGCAGAGGAACGATCACATCCCAGAGGTACGGACGTGTCACGAAGCGGGCTATTCTGGACGTTCTAGAGCAGAACGTGGCTGGCACCATGTCTCGTTCTCTCGAGGAACTGAATCCTGCCCTCGAACGCATTTCGACTGGTATATCTGCGTTGGAAGGTAATGCTCAGAAGATTGTGGCGGATGCTGACAATATTTCGGACCCTTCAAAAATACGAGGGGAATTCGCCAAAGGCAAGACCACAGAGCCTCTACCCTCGTCTCGCTTGGATCAAAATGCGATGCACAGCGTGCATGGCTTCTCTACCACCGAGTCTCGAGCTTGGAATGCTGTGGTCGGAGAGCTCCTCACGCTGTATAGACAAGCCCATGCAATTTCTACGAGGCGAGGTGCGCATGTCCAAGCATACGAGGCCGCTGTGACGACTCTATACCGTCTCGAGCTCCGTGCTATCGTGGAGGACCCTGATGATTCCGCGGATGATACTGCGCCAGAGCCGCGTGCGATTGAAGCAGCCCGACGAGACATCGGACAGCCTCCCCACAAAGCCGATAGCAAGTTTCAGGTTGAGGCATATCATCGTACACTCGAGTTGCGGTTCATGCTCGCGCAACTTGCCCAGAGTCGAATCGAGGGGCTATCATCCACTCTCACAGACGTCGATGCCATCAAGCATCGCGGTCATTGGTTTTCCTTTGCCGATTTCATATATCTTTCTTGCGAGGAGGACGCCAGAAAGGCATTGTCCATGGCCGAAGCGTCTTCCGCTACTCGACAATCCGCACAGTGCTCTGTCTATGTAACTCGAGCACAATTCGAACGATTCCGGTTCCAAGTCACCTTCGCGGAGAAGCAGTTATCGTCTATGAGTCACACAGATGGCCGTAAAAAACGCGAGCAGTTGGCAGTGGAAGTGGACACGGAGCGTCGCCGCATCAATCTGGAGCTCGATCGTTTACAGAGCGTATACCTCCGAAGCAGACCCACCCAAACAATACAAGATCTTCATACCGAAAGGAAGTGGTTCACAGACAGCTGCCATAGGAAAGTCGAGAAGTATGTGAAAGAACTTGAGAAACTGGCCGATTTCGTTCGTAAAGGAGGCACGTACGAGGCGCTATCGATGCAAGAGATGGAAGACATAGTCAAGGCCTTTGACTTTGGTAAGCTATTGTTTCTCTAGTAGTAGGGTTCACATCTGCTTATGCGTTCGCTCAGGATATACAGGTCATTTTTACAGATGCCCCAACGGCCATCCATACGTGATCGGCGAAGTAAGTCAGGTCTATACCAATCTGAAAACGATATGCTTATGGTTACGTTTAGTGCGGTGGAGCGATGGTTCAAGGAAGATGCCATGAGTGCGGTGAGGCAATTGGTGGCGGCAGTCACACTTTGTTAGAAACCAATCAACTTATGGCATAGGTATGAAACATCACCACTCTCTTATACGTTATGGGCTTCATACATGATCCATAAGTTAACTCTGTGGTGATGTTTACAGACCGTGGTGATGTTTCATTAGGCCTGCGGTGATGTTTCAGCACGGTTCGAATGTCCTAAAGGGGTTGTAGCGCCTTCAGCCGGCCCCCGGCATGGTGGCGGATGTTCAAATTTATGATAGCATCGCACCCACAGCTGATACCAGCATTGATCTGATCAATTCCCGGCAGAAAGGGCTGCAAAAACCGATATGTGCCAGTTCCGGTAGGTCCAGGCGTCCGATTATACTTTCTTTTATTTGTTCCCATCAAATATTCACTTCTAAAGCAGCAACACTACTTACGATCAAATAAAATATATCGTTTTTGGTCTTTATGAGCGCTACTACTTTTGGCACGTCTGCTTCACCATTTGGGAGCTCATTCCCACGGTCCATAGGTACTGTTGGTGGCCGAGCGTGAGCAACACTACCTACGATCAAATAAAATATACCGTTTTTGGTCTTTATGAACGCTACTCCTTTTGGCAGACATCTGCTTCACCATTTGGGAGCTCATTCCCACGGTCCATAGGTACTGTTGGTGGCCGAGCGTGAGCGCATCAGCCACTGAGCGGAACACACCAAGCCCTTTCACCGATGCTGTGATAGTATAGCAGTATAAGAGCTTGTTGTTGCACAGGACGGAACCATATTGATCACCAAATTTCACGTATGTTTTGCATTATACGAGCGCGCTTGCCAGCTCTGAACTGCTTTCCCACGGTCAGTCATTAATGACTGGGACTGATACCGTCGAGCACATGAATATTAGCCGGTAATATTCCATTATAAACATTACAAACATGTAGCGGTACAAGAAAATCGTCTCAAAGCCTCAATAGCCCTCCCAAGAGCACCAAGAAACGCTACAGTTGTACGATAACGGCAACGCGAGTTATAACGATGCGAAACGATACTCCTACCCACGGCGGGCCCGCTTGCTTTGCCTCGTGGACGTGGGCTGACCGACATTCTTCTGCTTCTGTTTCCCCTTGCCCTTGCCTTTTGGTAGCAAGGGCGGTGTTTCACTTTCGTCCTCATCAGATGAGTCTTCCCGGTGTCGCTTCCTATTGTGATAGATCAGTGCCAATATTACCATGATAGTAGGCGATATACTTTGCAGACTTCTTAGCATCTAGCACCTCATGGACGACCCACTGGACATCCCCAAGCACCTGAGCCCATTCCGAGGTGGTTACGACTTGTCGTAATGCTACAAGCCCGGCAATGACGTTGAGGAATCCATTCGGTCCCGGGTTGTACAGGCTTGACCAGTCGCCAGAGCCGCGACCGACGACCTTACCGTCTACACGCTTACGCCACGAAGGGTTCAAGGTTGCCCACCAATTGAGATACTTCTGAGCGTAAGCGTCTTTGTCTTTGAGAACCACGGCACCGGCTCGAGCGTTCTGTGTCCAGAGCGAAATATCCTTGGGGCGAGTCCCCGGAGAGAAGCCAACTCTCTGGATAAGAAGTCAGGAGGGTACATCTACTGAAGCCAACGTACGCACCGACTGTGCCCACCCTTGTTCTTCCTCCAACATGACCCAATCCGCCAGTAACTGCATCCAGATAGCCGTCTGCGACTCCTCGATGCTCTCCTTCATGAAACGGTCGAAGTGATCCTGAGCCCATTCCGGCCATCCAGACTTATCAATGTTGCCGATGATGGTGTTGAGACTGTGGACGATTACTGCGGAAAAATGAGTCCGTTGTGTGCATATGTATAAGCCTGAGGTCGACCTCACCTTGACTGTTATGAGCATTCTCACTTTCTTGCTCTGCGCTCAAGCTGGTCCCTTGCAAATTATTTCCGACCGAAGTGTCGTCCTCCTCCGCGCGAGCAGCGTTGGCGGCGGTCAGGACGTCTTCGTTCTGGGGTGTGGGGGATAGGTTCTCGACCGTAGTTCTTAGTTCGTGGCAGTTGTTGCCACCAGCATTGTTGCTGCTGCTGTCCCCCTCGTCGTCGTTGTCGGACACGGATGCTTCATCGCGGCGGGTGCGAGGGCGCGACAAAGCCTGATTTGGGGTTTGACGCCCGGCTTCATAGTCATCATCGTCGTCCTGATCAGCCCGACGGCGCTTGCGGGGTAAATGATTCCCACCCTTTCCGCTGCCGATGCCCATGTCAGTGTCCAACCCTAGCTTTCGTCGTTCCGCCCACAAGGCAGCCATGTTGTTCTCTCTGGTGAGCTCAAAGTCAGTCAGGCCATTGAGCTGGGCCACCTCGGCCTCTCTATCCTTCTCAGACATCTCTGCCAGCTTTGCTCGCAAATGCTCACTCGCACCGTCAGGCAAACGCAGCCTACCTCGTGGCTTGGGACGCGGCACGTTGGAAGAGGTGGATGTCTCGAGTGATGCAGCGCCGGTTGTCGTACGTATTGTCGTCCCAGCAGTCCGGTTAGGTGCTGATTTCTCCCCGCCAGATCGACGTGTACGAGCCGCTACAGGCTCAACCTCCTTCCCTGCTCCTTCCTCGTCGGCATCCTCATCCTCGTCATCCTTCTCCTCGTCATCCTTCTCCTCGTCATCCTCCTGCTCTTCTTCTGGAGGAGCGGATGCGCATGTGTCAACCAAGTTGATATCGCGTGCTACCTGGTTTGTACCTCCACCCGTTTGCGACGCTGCTTTAGCTGATCAGATATTGGTACTTATTGGCAGCATTATAGTTCGTATCAAGAGCATACGCACAAGGGACGGTATGCGCCAAAAACTTGGCAAAGTGACCCAACATCACAGTCTTGAAGCCCTCAGGATCGAACGCTGACAGATCGCGAGGAACGGGCTCGTTCGTCTTGCCGTAGTGTACCACGGCAACCGTGTACTTGGTACTCCCTTCGCGCGGTGGAGCACCTGCAATCAACGAGACGCACGGCAGGCCAGTATGCTTACTGACAAGCTGAAGCATTGGGGTCAGCACCGACGAGAGGCGCCTCTGTGCTCTGCACCAGGTTTAGATAAAGCTGACAAGCGTAAATGGAGAGCTTACTCCGCGTGGTCTACGGGATCCTCAGACGGGTTCCCCGCCATTATTCCCTTCGCTTTGGCTTTCTCTAACTTCGATGCAGCCTCCACCTTGGCCTTCCACTCTTTTCTAATGTGCTCTGGCTGCGCATCAAAGAGCTCGCGCGCAACCTTGTTCCGCTGGCTCATGATAGCACCACGGCCCGATAGCTCCATTCCTTCCAACTCTGCGCTCACTAAAGCCACGTTCTCTGCCATCCAGCCCTGCCACGGAGCCTTCTTCCTCGGCATTCGACCTTGACGACGTTGTAAATCCGTCAGCGGCTTTGTCCACGGATTCTTGCCGCCGCCGCCGGCTCGGACGGTTTGCCAACGGTAGAAGCTTTTCATCGACTGCGACAGATACATAGTCAGGAGCTCGTTCATATGCCTTGCTCACACGACATACCTTGTTTGTGGTTAAGACCACTCTTTCCTTCGGCAGTTGCGCTGCCAATGGTCCCATCTCCTCTCGCACCTCCTTCCAAGTGAATGTCGCCCAAAATCCACTTCGTATATCCTCCCAGAACTCATCCAACTTGCCGTTCTTTCCCTCCTTCATCGCTGAAATGCGCAAGTACCGCTCAACATGCTGAGACAGAAACTCCCGCTGCGGTCCTTGAAAGCGCCCTTGATTCCCGGCTTTCTTCCCCTTAGCAGCAGCTCGCTCTGCCTTAGTCTTGGCGCGTGGAAGAAGGTGCTGCAACTCTCCCGCCAACTCGTCATCATCATCCCTCTCGCCTTCGTTGTTGTCTACGCCCTGCTTGTCTGCCTCCTCTTCATCGGGTTGGTTGATTATTGTGTCCCCTGCGGGCGCGTTTTGTTCATCTTCGTCGCGGATCGCGGATTCCCTGATCGCAACCAGGTTCTCGTCCATTGAGGGAGGAGTTTCTGACATAGCAAGAGTGGCGATATAAATCGTTGTGCGCGAGGGACGAAGAGGTCAAAATTCCTTCAGGTGTCCGCGCGCTTCAATAAGGTTCTCACTGGCCCATTTACGGTAGGATTCACAGCAAGATTCACAGATTTCTGCATCATTACGGTCGAGACTGATGGATGAGAGTAGGACTGTTCGATCTGAATCGGACATGCTCCCAGGCTAGCGCTTGGCTGGCCATATAAACCCTTTCGACTCCTCCAACGGGGCCATCCTCTCTCTTCCCCAATCTTCCACCATGCGCGTCGCATCCGACTCCCAGCAGCCCCAATCCCAGTCTCCCCCCCTCCCTCGGACTGGCCGCAATGCTGGTGATTCCCAGGCTCGCCCTAAGGCCAATCGCTCGTCCACTCCGACTCCTGACGAGCTCGCCGAGGAGCTTGAGTACTGGCACGTCACGTACGCCCCTCCCTCCTCTCTCTACCACATTCTCTCAATTAACCATCCGCTACTAGTGATGACTCGGTCTTTGACGTGCAGGTTACGAAGGAGGACGTCATCGCTCCTGGCGAAGTCACCGCGAACACCGAGTGCCCCTTCTTAGACGTCTCTTGCCACAAGTTCCACGTCGTTCTTGAGGGCTCGAGCGTCGGAGTGTTCGACGATGGGTAAGTAGGATATAGTTAGCCGCGTCCTACTCTAATAATGTTCAATAGCGGGCTGGCGTCGTCGCTGGTTCTCAAGTACCCCGCAAACAAGTACCGTGCGTTCTCCCGTCCGGAGGATGCCTGGGTGTCCTGGATCAAGAACTGTGCGGAAGGCAACGTCGATCGCAGGAAGGTTCATCGCAGGAGTCTCGCCCCCTACGTCGTCTCGGAGGCTGAGCTGAACCGCCGCATCGACGATCTCACCGTGCTTCGTGCACGCGAGATGCAGTTTGCGGCTGCTCTCCAAGAGATGAATGATAAGGAGCAGGCCGCCGCCGCCGCCACCGAGGGCAACAAGGAGAACACTGCCTCCACTCCAGGCCCTTCGACCCGAACACCGTTGGCTACGGTCACCCCCACCAATCCTCCTGCCGCTCCCGCCACCCAAATCAATGTGCCCGCAATGGGCGGACTTTACTATATTCTCGTCGACGGGCAGACAGAGGGGATCTACGGGAATAGGTAAATGCAATCGACTTATCCGTTCGGAAGAGTCATGTGGCTGATCACGCATGCAATAGGAATGTATTCCTCACCGCCCTTGCTCGCTCCCCCGAGAGCCGCTATCTCACTGCCCACACAAGTGAGGAGGCTGACGCTCTATTTGCCATGCACAGGGCTCGTCGTCACCAGGAGTGATCCACTACCGCGTGCCTATCCTTCCCCTCCCCTTCTTGTTCCCGCCGTGCACATTTGAACGCTGCTCAGGCGGTTGAATCGCTATCGCACACATCATGTTGGCCGCCTCTCGCCCTTGTAGGCATTATGTCTTGTTGCTTGCTGTTCGTCGTTGCTGCTATATCTCACTCAATTTCCGTACGCCTAGCTTTCTTTCTCGATGTGCGCGCGTATATACACGCCAGCCGCCTTATCGATATCTTGTAGCCGCTGCTGTCCCCCGTTTTCTTCTTCCGGTCGTGTTCTGTTTGTGTATGCTTGCCTCTCTGCCTGCCGATTGTCACTGCGTGCTTCTCATCTGTCATATGCCCACCGCCCTGATGGACTGCCCGGTCTGCTGACCTTTGCTACCACTGTGTATAGTAACATCACCCCCGCTCGAGTATAAATTCATGCATCATTTCATATGCTATACCAACTGCGGCTCAAGCCACCGCCTAGATGAGTGTATATAGCGCTATGTTTGTGTCTGAGTATACCCGCTATGGTCGAGGTTGCACAATGGGGCACGGCTTCTACTAATGAGAAGCCACGCCACACAGATTTCCCATCTAGACGCGGCTTCCGTCGCCCAAGTGAGTCCGGAGAACCCGGCCAACCAGTTAGTTAGTCCAGATAATCTTATCTATGACGTCGGGCAGACGGTCGTACTCATCGTGGCACACAACGAAGTCGAGTTTAACCTGTGCTGCTCATTGGCATCGGGCACTTACACGCAGGTACATACCGTCCTGTCAACCCTGAATCCCGAGTGCGGCACTACCTTCACCTTCTAACTTGTGCACGCGCAAACGTCTTCTCTCTCGCAATGGGTGCGTGTAACATGTACAAGTGGGCAGGGTAGTGTACTCGACCACAAATGTTTGATGTGCGTAATGTACTTGGTTGTGTGTAATTAGCTTCCAATGATATACTGTGTAAGCTAGTATCGTTGAACAGGACCGTGCGAAGGCTACACTAGCGGACTGAAGTGGAGGGTAGATTTTAACATCATTCGTCTCGGACAGTCGATGTGCGCATAGGCCCGGTGTAGTACTAGATGCTGAATATATGGAGGCGAAAGAACAATACTCGTTAATTAATAAAGTAAGCTTAACATAGACGTGTACATCCCGCACGGTGCCCCGGTGCCCTTCCCATACTAACAGCAATGCATTGCACAGAAACAAATGCGAGGTAGAGAATCACATCACACACCTTGGAAAGTATTTGTGCACATGTCTCTTGCGTATAATCTTCATACTAATGCGAGATGCGATAGAGAGGGGACAGCATGTTGAGAACATATGAGTGCGACCTCAGCATGTACGTGCCGACCATTAGAGTCACTGCTGGCCACCCCTTAATAAAGCCAGCGTGTCGCACACACCCATATAACATCCGAGATATCATTCGGAATGTATCTAAGTGGTGGAAGTGGTCTGTATCTCGACTAGTGCCTCACGGTAGCGAAACATCTATACGTAGGCCTATAAGCACCGATAAACCGTTTATTTCAACATATCGTACAAACTACGCATGTATAATAGCATAGAATAGCTCACATGTTATGCTACAATATGTATTAGATGACATGTTGACGCTGTGTTGAGAGGGACAGTGGCCTTGCGAAAAAGCAGTGGAGTTAGGTTAGGATCTGCAGTAGCGTCAAGTAGTTCGAGTTGACCTGAAACTCACACTTCGTCTACACAGGCGCTACATACGTTCTCTTGCAACTCCCGCGATGTGAAGCCACTCTACTCGTTGCATATCCACCGTTACCGTCGGACTTCCTGTAGTCTGTCAATGGAACTCTGTCGGAGTATTCTGACAACAATTCCGATGTCATCAATGTAAGTCTTCCGTGTCCAAATGTTCCGCATACCGTGGTCGTCGTAAACTGACCAGTACATCTCTAGAAGATGTGGTACAAGTGGAGTCGAAAGAGTATCTGACTAGGAGCAGTGGGCATACATAGGGGCCAATTCTAGAGGCATCAGATTGCATGTAATTGCGCATTCTGTAAAGGTACGTCTGCAATACCCTACGTAGGCGCAAACATCTTAGGCTCAACATACTCTGCCACACATAGCTCTGCCGTGGCCGACGCGTGCAATATACATTGGACAATGCGTGCTCAAGCGTGTACAACGTTCAAACCGGTCATCAGTGGACTAAGCTAGTTGATACGAAGTGACATCAAAGGCTGTTGTCAAGTTCAGTTTACCTCATAGGGGATCTATCTGCGAGAGAAGAATGCACTAAACGGTGGATATATAATGTACAAGTACTTGAACATCAAAATGTGTGTATTTTATGGTGGTTGTATGCCGTGAGTACATGTGCTCTATAGGCTGATTCCATGTTACTTACCGGAGTGCTATCGTCTCAACGGAGTGTTCCCTTGCCACCATATCTCTAGCATATATGGTGAGATACTACGCCTGTGCGTACATACACTTTACGAGATGAATAATGTCGACATTTACTTTCCACTTCAGCGATATGTTTGGTTTACTGGCCTAGCAACTGCGAGCTCCCTTTTGGCAATACTCATGTTTGAGGTATGTCATTGTATGACATAATGTCTGAATTGAGTACCAGAGGTATGCAGACCATCTCCGATTGAGTGCATTGCTCTCCCGACTCACATATGTTGCACTTACCTATTGCGAGAAAGATGATGTTCTTGCGTGCGCAAGTTTGAAGGTGAAGATACCGCATTCGAGATTTAAGTCTGACAGTACTATATCTATCTGTGTGCAAAAAATCACTCGACGCTGTTGAACAGAACAGTTTAAACTCGAGCTCGTCGTGCGCCACGATGAGCGCGACCGTCTGCCCGACGTCACCGACGTCATAAATAAGACGCCTGGCTGCTTGACGAGCCAATGAGAGTGCGTATCATCATGCGCGGGAAAATCAACAGTCAACAGAGCTACTTGGCGCCCATTGCCTTTTTACCTCAACCATCTCGTAGGTCTCTACCTGGCCTGCGTCCTTCCCTCTCTTGCAGAGCGTGAGTCCACATGATAACAACTTGTACCGCTCTCTTCACTTATGCGGTACCCGTTAGCCCTCAATATGTAGCGGTGGGAGTCGCTGATTGTGCATGCTGCAAAGCCTCTGCCGTCTTTCGTCTTCTTTGTGGCACATACCTGACACGTCCTTTCCCGGTGAGCTCATATGACCACATGTTAAACCCCTCGCTGATAACAGACTTGCTCGTGTAGTACCTCGGTGGCCATAATTGCAAGCGCAGAAAGAGTCGCCCAACAATAGGTCCTTCGAGCACCTATACAAGCTGTATAGATCAACCGGACCTAGGAACCTGGCGGCTTTTACTGTGCATGGTCTTGATAACAACGTCCACGGGGCACACAGGTGAGGCATTCTCTTGTACAGAATGAAAAATCTGGTGTACTTAAGTATCCGACAGAGATATGGCCAGCCTCATTCCCCTCTTACGCCCACGATGAGTCGCAAGCGAGCCCACCACCAGACAGAGCTCTACTCCTTCAATTCAGCAACGAGCGAACAGCCCATCTGTGTTGTGGTAGCCGACCAAGTCACGGAAGACGGACTAAGAGTGACACGTCGACAGGATACCTTCGCTGGTCCTCAGGTCAAGAGAAGGCTCGACACTTTTCCAGCTGGCCAGAGCGCTGCCGTTGCGGACGACTTCAATGTCGACGACATGCAGCTCATCGGCGAGGAAGATGCTGCCGAGATGTTTGCAGAGGACTCTCGCGGTCACAATAAAGACGGACGCACCTTCGTCAGCGTAGTAAGTAACACGACGCATGCTCTGCTCGATGCACCTTAATCAAAAATCTGCAGGTCCACGACTCTATCTTATTAGAATGGGCCACCCGTAGGCGGTCCTTTCTGAACGAGCTCTTACGCGTTGAGGCACCGTCTGTCCCTGCGTCTTCTCTATGCGAGCTATGCGATGCGGAGCGGGTGAAGAAAGGAGAGTTTCGCTGCAAAGATTGTGAAGGAGGGCTTTTGCTTTGTGGGCCGTGCTGTCTAGAGACTCACGTCGACAACCCGTTCCACAGAATTGAGGTGTGCTGCTTCCATAACTATGACGCTGACATATACTCACCTGCAGTTAGAAATGGAACGACGTCTATTTTGGGCATGCGACTTTGAAGGACCTCGGGCTGATCATACGGCTCGGTCATCGAAGAGGCGATCGTTGTCCCTCTCCCTCGTGGGCGCCGCGTGGTTTCGTTGTCATCAATACGAACGGGTTTCACCCGGTTAACCTCCAATTCTGCGAGTGTGATCAAGTACACAAGGCGGGCAATAAGGTGCAGCAGCTGATGCGATATCGGCTGTACAGCGCGACGACCACGGATCCTACAACCTGTGCCACCTTCCGCTTACTCGAGCAATTCCACATCACTACCCTTCAGAGTAAGATCACGGCCTACGACTTCTATCATACGCTCTTGAAGATCACTAGCAACGATGGGCTAGGTCCCCCTTATGTTTGCACATTCCATTTGTCCGCAGCAGGAGCCTGTCACTAATTATATAATCCAGGAACGCTTAAAGCCGTTTCTGCGGATGGTCCGCGAGTGGAGGCATATGAAGATGCTGAAACGTCGTGGTCGAGGACACTCAACAGATGACATAGAAGACACAGCCAAGGGGGAGCTTAGTGTACGATGTCCAGCGTGTCCAAGAGTCGGCGTTAACATGCCAAGCAACTGGGATACAATATCTGATGATATGAAGTACGTGCGTGGTCTCATGGTGTCATATACTTTGCTAACCGTGCGCCAGATTTATCTACACCATGTTCATTGCCATGGACGCTAATTTCCGTCTCAAACGCCGTGCAATCTCAAGCGAGGAAAGGGATCCCGCGTTGGGCTCCGGCTGGGCTTACTTTGTCGACGACCCCCCATACCGCCAGTTCATAGTGAGCTGTGCAACTCAGGAAGATGTGAGCATTCCCCATCGTTAACGTGTGTAGTAACCGATCGCTGATATGGTCTGACTGTAGATGAGTACTTGCACGGGCTTCCAAGCGCTTTTGAGCGCAAACACAAAGCACGCGCAAGGCTACGCCGCCACGGGAGTCGCGATGTCCGTCTGTGCCCGTCATGGGTTTGTTCTGCCTAACGGTACAGGAGATCTCCAGAAAGGAGAACGGTGAGTTTGGCTCACTCATCGCTCACTGCTGTCACCTGATTTTCTTTAGTTACTGCAACATGGACTACATCTTTTGGTCCACCGTTGCAAGATTATCTCCGCAGGTTCAGACACTTATATCGTACGACATCGTATGCCAGTGGACTAAGAACCTTGGTGAACGGTTCCTACGTCTACCCGACCATATACGCACACAGATTCCAGTGCTTCCAGGCGGCGATCTCCGTTACGCAATCCCAAAGTATCATTGGCGTGCTCATACACAGAAAGACCATCACGTGTATTCGTTCAATTTCCTTCCGGGCGTTGGCCGTACCGACGGAGAGCAAATTGAGCGTGGATGGGCGACTCACGATGCGGTGGCGTCGAGTGTACGCGAGATGGGGCCTGGTGCACGGCACGACACTCTGGAGGATCACTTTGGGTGGAACAATTGGCAGAAGACGTTGAATCTGGGTATGTTTTCTGCGAAGATAATCTATTCTTCAATCTTAGCTGACACAATGTAATGTTCAGGAAAGCAGCTCAAACGACGTTTGACTGCTGCAATAGCAGATAGGGATGTGCTACAGGCACAGTGGGAGGACTGGCAGAGGTCTCAAAGTTCTCGAGACACATGGATCGCGCAGGTGGTTGCATGGGAGCACGGCGGTACAACAGACCCGTATTATATAGAGTCATCCGGTATTTAACTGCAATTACGTTACGCAATGGGTCAATATGCTTAGTCTTTCTGCAGGGCCCTCAGAGTCTGTTATACGCGTACAATTAGCCTCTGAAGACTACGAAGAGGTCACAAGCGGCGGAGAGCTGGGAGCCGAGAACCTCACGCCGTCCGGTTTGATCACGGCACTGCTGGACATTGAGGATACTCAGTGAGTGTCTCTCTATATACACTGATCGTCGTGTTGACGATCCTTGTGCTAGACGACGATTTTGCGCCAAGTATCCGTCGGGTTCCAGGCTTACAGCGGCAGCGACGTCCGACATGCTGAAAGAGCGAACGCGCATACATCAACGCCTGTCCGCACTGCGCACGGTCCAGGCCGTCTACATGCCCGTAGTTCCAAATCTACTCGAGGCCTACCTTCGCGACCATGACGGTGTCGATGCGGAAGTCTACCCTCTGTATCTCCCCCATTCTGTGTCCCCTGAGGACCTCGATCGCTGTAGTACGGGCCTGGCTGACATCGAAGCACGTCTGCGGGACGGACAGCTACGGGATTCTTTGGACAACCTCCGCTTCGCTCTTCACCATAAGAGCCGTCTGTTAACATCGAAAGCATTACATACCCGCCATCAAGGACCAAATACCCGCGCACATAACAAGCTGGACGACCAACAGGAACGGATTGCCGGTATAGCACGAAAGTATCGCCTTGCTCGTGCGGCCAAACTTGAGCTCTGCGGTCCAGGCGCATGGGAGCAGGAATTCCGTGTATTGAAAAACGAAGACATACGATGCATTCAGGACGACGACCCGCAAGTAGGTGCGAAGTCGTCGGAGGGTCGTCGCGCCGTATCTTGGATCTGGAAGGCGGCAAGTCGTGACTCAACAAACCGCGGCGCAGCGAAGGGTGAGCTTGATGACAGTGAGTGCAAGTGAACAGTATATCGTTGTATTTGATCGAGCATACACATAGGTGTACGCGTAGAGTTCCTCAAAGCTCGTGCCCGTGCGAATCGGTTCATCGAAGAAGTTCAGCTATTGGGCGAAGAGCAGCGCCGCACACTTGCGTCTCTGGAATACGAAGCATCTGAATGGGACCGCAGAAGGGCAGAATGTGTCGACATCTCGGACGGTGATCCTATTCTGGCAAGAGGGTTAGTTGCTTATGCCGCACGCCAGGCAGCCATGTATCGGGGACTTCGGGACAAGTTCTCCAAGCTCTGGCGTGGTGAGCAATTTATCGATGAGGGCCGAGAAGTAGCGCAGGGGGAAGACGTTGTGTTACGTGGCGCGATCCTTGATGATGGGTCGGACAATGAGCAGGCTGATGACAATGATGTGGATCTCCTGGGTGACTAAGTATGTATATAACAGCATGTAAAGTAGTGCATAGATATTGTATTATATTCACGACAGGATGATACATCACGCATCCTCGTACTTAGCGATTTCAAGTTAACGGTGGGATGATGTATCACGCACCTTCGAACTTAGGATTATTGTGCTACGCAGTAGGCACGTGACCATATATGTCGACGAAGCGTACATCTTGTGCGGCATGCATATATAAGCTTGCCTGAGCGAACACTAGTACATACCATACACAATAGCAGCCCACGTCGTAGTAAGCAGGATTGTGCATTAGCTGTATGTTTCCGTGGAGTATTTGTGTTGACGCGCGAAGAATAGCGAGTTCCGCGATGAGCTAGTACACTGCGACGCTAGCTAGCGTTTGAAAAGCTACGCGTGCGTGCTCACAACTTGTATACGATGATAAAAATGGGCGAAGACATATCCACATAAGGATATTGATGTAAGCTTTTTTTGCCCCGGGTACGAGCAGTCTAACTTATGACCGCCTCTGGCTGTGCACTACTAAGAGGCTCTATCACAACCCCACACATTGAATTGTGCTCCCGACCGCCCCTGGTGTATGGCCGGTCGAAACATATCCGTATAAGGAAGGTTTGATTTCATCCTATTTTGAGCATTTCGACTTGAGTCCCGTTTGCGCTGGTGTAAGCTACACCCGGACACACGCTACACCCACGACACACCCCGTGCGTACAATATACAGCATGCAAAACCTTATTACCATATCGAGCTATGTCGCAGGTCATCAGTACGCATATTGCACCTTGCTTTACGCTATGTGTGATGCTTCACGCACGGGTGCCCGACGAGGCCACAGACAAGAAGCGCCTGCCTCCCGCTTTCGATATGTTTTCTGCACGCATCATCCAGATTGCCCTCCTGGGTTATCTATTGATGCCAACAACCTGCAAAAGGGCGTGTGGCGTGGGTAATGTATCAAACTGTATCAAAAGGTATTTACACAGCTGCCTAGTAGCCAGGCATCAATCCATAACCCGTTTTGCTCGGTTGCTGGCGCCTTTTGTGCAGGTTTGTGGGGTGCCGAGCTGCCGTAGCTATGCCGGAATCATGCCGCGAGCGCCCCATGCACGTACCAAGCCCCCTTTGCTAGTATACATGTAAAGTGACCGATGATGTATGAACCTCATAACATATAACAGTGGATGATGTTTGAGACCTGTGCCATGGGCTCAACCAATAGCACCGCAAGAGAATTTGAGGATATTCTGCGTGCCAGAGGTGCAAACCGGGGATTTTACTGATTGTTTCGGTCAATCAAGCAGAAGTTGCTTTTGGATGTCTCTTGTACGATTAACTTGAAGTTGCATATGAATCGAAATATATACTTGGGCTTAGAGCACTGCCGCATCAGTTTCACCTCGAGGGCTCAGGAGCGTAGGAAATGGATGGTGATTGACACTGAGTCGGATCATGCAGCAGTTGTCGAGCCCCAAGCACAGAGGTAAACGTCTGTTTCTGCCAAAATTCATGCAGATTATGCATCAGTCAAAAGTGAATGAATCCTTGTATAGATGGGTACTCTAAGCTACACAAGTTCAAATTTAGAAAACGGTTTGGAAAGACTCAGAGAGTCGAGATAGAAGAGAGTGCGGGCGTAGGCGCCTGATCCTGAGGTAAGTAACTAAGACGGCGTGTACAAATGCAAGCATAGTAGGGGCTATTAAAAATCACGTCGTGACCGGGAATGTCCCAGGGATTTTCAATGACTGTCTGTCACTGTCAAAGCTATCCAGCTGAGAAACGTCCATATGGGAAACGAGAGCTGAACGGAACTTGTCGATCTGCGCGGCAGTCAAGTACGAGGCCCATCCCTCCGACCGACCCAGCTCAAACAAATCCAACGCGTTCTGGCCATCCGGCGTGCGAGTGTTCCAATCAATCTTGTCTTCAGCACATCGCAGAAGTTCCAATAAAGCCACATAGTTGCAACGGTAGCAAATCCAATGCAAGGCGGTTCTCCCCCAAATATCCTTCATGTTCACTTCTGCGCCATTGGCAATGAGTATTTCAGTAAAGCGCCCTTTCCCGGCACAGATAGCATAAGCCAGGATGGGATATTCTGCCGCATCTTCACCTTCTGCGAGGAGTCTTTCCACATTTGAAGGCGCGAATGTGATCGCATACTCCAAGAGAGTATACTGGATGACACTGAACACGGAAGAACGGGCCACAGTGTGCTCGTCGGTTTCGAGGGATGAGAGTAATTTTAAGACGTCTGCTTCTGAGCGTCCATAAACTCGAGAAAGAAGGTCCTCAAGTGCGTCCATAGCATCCATATTGAAGAGGGAGCGGAAGACGCTGACCGCGGCTGGGTTGGTTTGGATGAAGGTTGCAAGAGATCTGGACGGGTCTTGTCCGCCAAGGAGGTATTGGAAAAGGCCCAGTGCAAGCCTGTCGTGCGCTGAGGGTGCCTTCAATCCCGTGCTATGAATACCGTGGCATCAGCCATGCTAGATATAGAAAGGTATTGCTTAACGAACCTTGCAAAAAGGAGTGTACCTGCACCTGCCTCCACCAGGAAGCGGATAATTTCGAGCCGAGCATCAGTCGGATACACTTGCCATTGATCACAGGCGTGCTACGATATCAATATTTAATAATAATATCTGCCAATCGCACAGGAGGAGTACTTACCCAAAGGATAGAACTAGCATCAGCGACAACGTCCCAGATGGACGCTTGTTGCTTTGCGAACAGATCGTACACACCCTTCACGTCCGCACTGTAAATTGCTTGGATGATAGGCGAGGCGTAAGGGACCATTCTATGTGCGTTGATTGAAAAATGAATCCGTCTGTTTGACGGTGAAGACTGAAACGAGCCATGGAAAAGTATCCAGGGAAGGATCCACGAGACCTGCGCCGGGTCAAGGAAGGTTCCGCGACAGGTCCTGACATTGCAGCGGTTCCAGAGTGTAAATGCGGGGTACAGCAACTGTCTCGAGACGAACAACTGCCCGACATAGGGAACCAGTGATTGTGGGATGATAGACGCGAGGGATCGAGCATGGCAACGACATGTGCAATCATCATCACACTGCAGAGTACCAATTTGTCGATGAGAAATAGGAGAGATAGCTGGTAAGGACTGGTGTTGATGTGGTGCAGAAGGGTCCCTGCCTGTAGTAACATGCGCTGTAAGAACCTGAAGATGATTCCTAAACGTAATACTGGTCAACTGATGTGCCCAAGATGGTGAAGCAGTGCTCACAGTTGCATCAGATCTACCATCGTTCCCAAGACCTCTCGCACGTCCTTCAACTTCTTCGTCATCTCCTCGAAGTCGCCCTTGTTCAAGAACCACCTCAACAGTCGAACTTTGGGTGTGTCTCCGGCTTTGGCCTTGGGGCCTTGGGCCACAACCTTGTTGACGGCAGCATCCACGTCACGAAGACACTGCTGTGACCTTTTGCAAAGCAGCTCGAAGCAGGCGAGCTCGTCTGCTGTATATGTGACAGCGTGCGTGTTCAGTGCTTGTAACTTGCAGAGGAGGACCCGCACAACGACGTAGGATTCTTGAAGAGCTTGTACTTGTTGAGGTGCGCCCTTGATCGATTTGCGGATTTCATTGACCTTCCCGAAGACGGTGAAGCCAAAAGAGACGATACCAACCACAGCGCTCGCCGGATCCATAGTGTTGTAGATGAGAGGACGGGGCGGTAGAAAGCGGTGGCCTCTCCGTCGAGTAGCTATATACTGAGCAGTATCAACTGCTGGACTCAAATGCAGTGCAGTGTAGACGCGGAATCGAGTGCTGCGCAACGTAGACGGAAAGAAAAGAGTTGTATATGGAAGAGGTAACACATAAATGTTGTTCTCCACATGGACGTCTGTTTGCGGCGTTACATCTGTCAAAGTGTGCGCTGAAGCCGGATGCCTGCTTACCATGCATATGTACATTATAATTCAGAGCCACATGGTGTCTCAGTGATATCCAAAGTCGATTCGGTCTGCGGAGAGAGAGCTTTCGATATATGAATGAGGTGATCTTGACAAGAGATGGAGGTACCACTCACCTATGACGTGAACCAGATGGGATACAAGCACAGACAGTGCTGTCCCGACTCCCGAGGTGATCGTTTCACACTGCCATATCATGGAACACGCCGCCTTCTCGTGTATGCGACCCCCTTTCCCAATTATCGAGTGTTATCCGGTTGATCAGCGTAGAGAGGCATCTACTCCGACCCCATAGGAACTCGTGTTCCTACCGCTCCCGAACTAGTACTCATACACTGTAAGCACTTTAAAACGATAAAGTGAATATATTCAAGGCTAATGTATGTCCAATTGCTCAGAGTGGTCAGGTACTGCCAGCAAGAGCAGTCTGTGAATCTGTGAGAGTCGGCTGCAGCATCCGTCGAAACCCTAAAGTATATTTTAGCGATACTCCGGGCGAGTAAGTCGAAAATTACCGTAAGAGCGATCAGAAGATTTATGATGAAATTCCAGCCAAGTAACTTAGCTTGCAGGTCATGCCAGTGGGAGTGTGACCAGCCTGGGGACGTCTCTCTTTGAGGTCGTGTTTCGCATTGGTGCAGTATCGATCACCAGACTTGGAGCCCAAGCTTTAAGCCTCAAGCTCAAGGGCTGCACGTAGAACGCATCAGACATGGATGCCAGCCTTTTACGTATCCTCAGATATTGAAAACACTTGCCAGATGATTCGCTGGGCTGAAGATGCGCCAAGTAGCCCGAGCGTCACGCGTTCGCCCGAGAATGGGGTGATACCGAGTTGCAGTGCATTCAGGAAGGGAAACCAATCAGAATACGCACTTGGTATGTTCTAGTAAACTGTGGTGTGCGGCGTGCCAAGCTTCAGCAGCTGTTTTGTGCAAGGTTGGCTCTATAAAGTGTATGATAAAAACATAAGATGCCAAAGAGGGAACGCCACAAAGCCTCTGATTACATAATCACCCGAATAAGAGACGACCTCCCTTCCGCTTCCGGAGCTTACGGGTTCGTGACTGCTCTTAACCTCCTAATATATGTATTCTACTTAACATCCGCTCCTTTTTCGTTCTTTACCTTCTACCACCTCTCTTGCCTTGGCCATGCCTTCCAACATGTTGACCTCCCATTTTCGGACCGTTTTCGAAGATGTCCTCACGCCTGTCCAGCAGCTCCAGGCTATCAACTCGCTCAAGGATTATATATTCGAATTAGAACACGGAACGGACGACCAACGCCGGGAGCTGGATGTTATCAGTGACGAGGACGTTGACAGCGACTCGGTCAACAGAAAGGTCAACGCGGCTCTGGAGAGGTGTTACTGGCAGCTTGTTATGCTACTAAGGGTGAGTTATTCTTCGAAGACTGAGCCACTCTTGCGGATGTACACGTCAATCGTTGCATCACTACTTGATGACTTTTGCACGTTGTCACACACATAACCTGATACATGTCTGTATTATAGTCATCACGCCCAACCCGTATCTCAGAGGCTGAGCCGTATCTACGAGTCCTTACCAAATCAACGACGGTGCTTAACGACCCAAGTCAGTTCCACCGAATTAATGCAGACTTGCATCTCGCGGCCGCCCTTGCTGCCTCTGCCATTAACCGCCAGCGGTTTTCATACCGCCGAAATCTCAATTCACGCCAGTCGCAAGTCGACGAAGCACTGTCATTATTCTCGCACAGTTTTGCATCATATGATACCCCCACATCACCTGCATTGTCTTCATCCATACCTTCAAGAACAGGACTCGGCATCGTGACTTCATCATCACCACCTCTTCGTCGCCGGTGTCTTCCGCCCAAGACGGAGCTGTGGGCGCGAGCGTCCCATATTCGGCTGCTGCGAACGCTAAGTCAAGATGAGGAAGCCGACCGTCAGCTCGAGCGAATAAAGTACGCACGTTCGCCTCCATGAAGCCGGGATGCGCAGCTGACTTCGATGTTCCCTCACAGGGTTTTCATCCAATCACACCCGTACGCGTTGCCAGCGGACAGGTATTGCGCGTTCATCAAAGATCTTTCGTTAGAGTTCGGGCTGGACCTTGAGGTCGCGGACGAAGAACCCATCCGGCTTGTCATCCCGACCGACTCAGTTCCCACCACTTACGATTCTGAGGTCGCGTCTCCCGCCTCACCAACGCTGTCCCTGCCGTCGTCTTCCTCCACATGCTCGGACTCGTCGGCATCTTCATCACCTTCCACACCGATCACCATGCTGCCGCCGCCCACGCAACTGATATATAAAGACGGCGCTGGTTTCTTCAAGCCTACCGACAGCGCGCTACTTCAGTCGTCTCATCTCTGTTGATGTTCCCTCGTGTCAACGGAAAAGTACACTATTCATTACGAACTTTCTATTTCGGCTAATTCTCTATGCTCTCCCTCTCATCGTGTCCCGTGTTTGGACCATTATTTGTGCTCACCATTGCTACCCACCTCCACTCTGCGTTGCATTAATTTATTCTGCGCGTTGTTTGTTGTCTTTACCCCGTACACTCTTGTGTAGTTTACATCTCCCGTGTATTCCGCATTTTGTTGTGCGCTACAATTCTGTTCCGTCTATGGCATTTTTGTGGACCAGAAACATATTTTGAAGTGCGCATACCATACTGCTTCAGATGCTCGAGCAAGGTGAGATATGTCTCGAATGTTGTGACTGAAAGCAGAAGAACAATTCGGGATTAAGTGAGACGTACGTAATTGAATAAATGGGTGCATGAATGCAAGCTACAATGAGACGGTATGCCGTGTATTAGGGACGAATTTCCACAACCGATGAGAACTACTGAGTCGCAATACCAGTAGAATGACTGTTGTTCTAAGAGTCTATGGGTCCGAATGAGACCCCTCTTTCATTTAGCGTGACGGCATGGCTGGAATCCTGGCCGAGGTTGGACACAAACGACGAAATTCCAGAGACGTCGGCGGTCTGAGTGTACCAGTGGCGACCAGCACCAGGTAGACTGCTATGTGGTCGGACGTCGAGAATGTCCAGGATGAACCTCGAGACGAGGATCGATGCGACGCTGCGAAGGAACGAAGATTAGCGTGCGTGCGTCACGGTTAAGCTATGTGAGTGTGTAAGCATACATTGTGATGATGTACGTGATGTACGTTTGAGTCTGCAGAATCAAACGTGCGGTTCGTGGTCAGCACTCGAATATCTGACAGGAGGGTAGTGCTAGAGACAGACCGTCAGCTGGTGGATTATAATCTCCGCGATATTCAGGTGTAAGAGAGTGCTGGCGAGAGGGTGTAGTCATCAGTCCCAAGCCACTTTACGTGAAAGGGCTAGTGGTTCTTACACGAAACAGAAACAACCTGGCCCGCAGGGACATTAGTACAATGAAGTATCAATATATAGAGCCACATACCATTTCGAAGAAGGATGTCACTTATACTGGGGGAATGATGTCCGCGAATTCTATGCCAGGAGGACGATAGCTTGATCCAAGTAAGAGCTAGTACGACCACGTCGATCGACGTAGAGGAGATGCGCGTCGCAATTCCCACTGCCAAAGCAACAGTTCTGCATTTCAGCGCAGATCAGGGGAGAGTGTGTGTTGGACATACGTCTACACAAGTAATGAGATGATAATAAATGATGCTGACATAAGAAACAGTACCTGTTTAGGATGTCGAGTGGTATTCTTGAAGCGATGACGCAGGTAACCCCAGGGGCCTCTACCGTCTCATAGGAGACCAGCACGTACTATCGAGTATCAGAAGAAGTCGAGTAGTATAAGTTATAATGGTCTTACGAAGTTCGCGACTACAGGAATGAAGCCGATTGATGCGGTCAGAAAGAACAGAACTCGATTGCGGTCCCAGATAGCGTATACTCTCAGTGCTGCAAAGACTATCCAAATAATCAGTACGGATATACCTCGCCATTATAACGTTACGCACATGCAAAGATTGTGGTTAGAATCAGATAGCAAACTTGATTGATGATCGTCTCGGCAAAACCGCTGGCATTGGTTTAAGTTCTCCACATACCAGCTCAGAACGAGACTGACGCACCTCTATAGGTATTACGTTGCCAGTAAGCATGACATGAATCAATCGCTGTAGAAATGAGTCTAATAATGCTCACCGCACAGCTAGAATTTGGGTTGAGGGTAACAAGGCCACAAAGCACATATATCAGAGCAACGTAGTGATTAGCGATAAACACAGTGGAGGCTATGTTTGCTGGTCCCTTCCAGATCAATCGAATCTCTCGTTGCAACGTAAGTAGATGCTCGTAGATCACGAGGGCTTCCCTCGGAAAACAAAAGGCTTTAGCTACAAGTCTCCCTTACATGATAGTAACATACCTGCTAATGACACGGATATGTAATCCAAGATAAATCTGAGCAAGCAGAGTTATATGAGTGTTAAGCCTGAGTAGCCGCGTATCAAAGCGATAAATGCTTACATCTCTTCAAGCGCTTGGAATTCACCGTCGTCTGAGGTGGCCATAGCTTCAATGACGATAATGGACTGACTTGTAGGTGTGTTCTCCTTCTGCTCTATATAAGAGTCAAAACCCTGTTCGTACAAGGTTATGATTCGACTCGGATGGAAAGCAGAAGCGGCGAGTATGGGCTTCGGTTAGTGCCTCCAAGCACTGCCGAGGGAACTGACTCGGAGTAAGTAACTCCTACTGGCACCATGGAAAGCTATCTAACAGTCGAGATCGCCGGTCTAACAGGTGGGCTGGAATGCGATGCAATCTGCTGGGCCATTGTTGTGAAGATCTATTAGAAATGGCGACGGTTTCTGTCACGATTCGAGAGTATCATAACCCAATGCAGCTGTGAGCATGTGAACCTCAAAATTTAAACCTAGTTGTACTTACCGTGACTTATCTGCAGTGCATAGTTCGCAGAGCAAGATCGATGTATCACCCTCTATCTACTAGTCTGATGAGCATGAAAAGCAGCAGAGAACATAGACCTAGGCTTACCAGTGCTGGCGTATGGATGTAGTATACCTATAGGTAACGATATCGACCTCTGCGGGGTGACATGCCATGCGTGACATAGTGTGACCGTGATTGGCGCACTGAGAACAGGCCCACAAGATGCGACATCTTGATAATAGGATGCTGGTATCTTTCGCAACACGGAACCTGATGAAGATGGATGTCGTTGCACATCATGTCGCCTCGCCTGCCGTCCCAAGCACCAGAGCCTAAGGGAGCTAACGCTGTGGTCTCGGCGACTCATTCGAGTTACTACTGCACACGTCCGAGTCCCCATTTCAAGTTGAAGAGCTGCGTTGGGTTCAACCTAAGCACCTTGCGACTTCAATTTTAACTACTAGTCTTTGTTGAAGATCTTAAGGAATGTAGAGCCATGAGCGGGCTCGGCCTATGTCACTCCTCCCAGTGACCTTGAAGATCCAAAAGGTACGCCATTCCTGCAAGTTAGTGCTTTGTCCTCCTGGCATCCCGAAACCTTTCCTAAGAATTGACATGTAATATTGACGGGCTAAGAGATTAGGAGATATGACTCGCGCGAAGGCATCCTCATCCAAGGCGAGTAACATACGCAGAAATGGTATGAATGATACAGAATCTCAGCTTACGAAGCATAAAATTCCGCCAACAATGAACTCCTCCCTTGTCCAAGGGCAACTTGAGACCGGTCATGTTAGCGACTCACGGACGTCACTGGAATCATTTTCTCTGTTCAATGGCAGGCCGTGACTAAAGTCTTGTCCAAGATCCGACACGAGTGAGGATAGGGCAGACATGGAGTCAGTTTGAGAAGTGGCTAGTGCGCAGGAGATGCTTGAACGTTGACTGCGGCGAAGTTCAATAATAAACCTAGATAAAAGGCTTGAAGTTATCCTGGCAGCATGTTATCAGATCTGTCGAGGTAAACTACGGATATGTTTCGGACTCACGGAGGAATAAAGTGAGTGATGTAGGTTACTTCCTAGATCCAGTGTCAGATTAGACTCGTGTACTAAACATATAAGACGTAATAGACTTACTGTGAGTTGAAACACCACAATTTCTGCGATATTTAACAGCAAGAGTGTTCTTTGAATACCGGTTTTAGGTTGATTCAGCACTTGCCATTGATGCAACGATTGAATGAATATACTTCACTCACAGAAAATAGGAACAGCCTGGAATTTTTCATTAGTAAGTCGCATCTGCCAAATAAGTCACGGCCACTGTACCATTTCGAAGGAGGATAGAAGGGACGCTGTGGCCATTGAAGCGCAGCCGAGACCAGAGCGGTGACAACCTGGCCCACGTTGACGCCAAAACGATGCAGTCCAACATTATCGCGGAAATACGCGTGATTTTCGCGACTGCCAAAGGGAGGGTCAGCTCGAGCGCTGGCCAGGAAAGCACGACCTACAACTATCCACACAACACAATTAATCAATAACTGTAGAGACTGATAGATAGTCAACGCACCTACTCGACACCGCAGCCGAAGAGCTCTGCAGCGGTACACAGCCAGCGTCAGGAGTGAGGCTGATCTTCAAGTTAGCAGAATAATACTACGGGATGCATGTGAGTTATACACAGATAGGGATTGGTGGTTGTGAGGCCGTACCAAATTTGTTACAGTTGGGATTAGTCCAAGTGCCAATATTAGGATAAAAAACCAGCCGTTTCGATTGCAAATTGCGTATACCCTCAATGCAACAAGCACTAGATAACTGTCATTGACTTTGTATGAGAAGCGTGTGTTGCAACTTACATGCCAATATCACAGAGAGCAGAGCGTAGCATACGCACTCGATGATGGTCGCGATGAGCCAACTGCCAGATCTTGATTATACATCTTTCAAGGACACTAAACGGGCGATGCCATACCTCTACCACATGGGATTAGCGTTTCGTCCCTGCGCAAGTAGGAATGGATATCTTAACTAACCTCGCAATCCTGAACGATAGTGGCAGACATAGCACTGAATGCGTATGCAATGCTTAGGTATCGGTTTGAAAGTAAGAAGAACGATATAACGTTGTAACTCTGCGACCATAGCGTTCTCACTTCCGACACTGCCGTAAGCAAGTGCTCATATATGACGAAGGCTATAATCGACCATCAAGTATTAGATCAACCTTGAAGATTGTGTAAGGACTCACCAACTAAAGCAAAAGATATGAATGCGAATGTGGATCTAGTAATGATAATCTTAATGCGTGGACACGGACATGACTGACAAAAATGTACTCACGCTTCTTCTGCGTCATTAAGCATCTGATCGTAAGATTCGGTCATGAGGACACGGGGCGTAATAGTAAGGAGGAGCAAAGGCACGACACTGACAAGGCTCTACATGCTCCGTTATGAGGCTCGCAAGAGCGTGGGTTGTGTATTAGACGAGCGCCCGCAATCAGGAACCGAAAGGCACGTCGGCTTCAAGAGGTGATGAACTGCAAGTCGTTCTGCCAATGTCGTAAGATTTATGGCCTGTCCGGTTCCAGGCTCGCGAACACCGTGTATGGCCAATTTGCCATCTTCCATCTTCCATCTTCATCTTCCGTCTTCCGTCTTCCACATACGAGTCTTTGTTGCTGCGCCAATAACTTGCTGCATTCGCAATTTAGCACATGGTTTCGTTCATTCCTGCGATAATTTGTATCAACTGTAGTGCGTTTAACGGGGAAAAAGTCCTCGAGCTGCATCGCCTATGAAAGTGTGGGCATCCCATCGTCACACTCTGTTGAACAGCACCAAGAGGAAAGCACACTCACATAGTTATAAGATGAGAGATGAGCATCAGGAGCGCTTGTTATTCTAGTGATACTTCACAGACTGTGGTCTGCTTGAGCTAACATCGTATGTGATAGATGCTCGCAATACTAAGGTAGTGATTGATCAGTTTGTCGCTACGGTTTGTAGAAGAGAACAAACGTGTACTGCACCTGAGCTTCCCTGGAGTATGTCTAGCCATCTTGTGAGTACTACGACCACACGCTGAGACTCATGGACATTTCTGCCATGGGACACATCTTGGGTACCTGACGAGGGAATGATCAGGGTTAAACCAAAACAGAGAATACACCAAGCGAAAGGGCTAGCCAGCGACAAAGAACGATGACGGCGATAGATTATGTGAAGATGAGATAGTACACGCGTGTCATGGTGAACAGCACAATCAGCACAGCAAGAGACTAATCCTCTATGAGATCATAAGAGTCTGTCTCCAACGGAAGATCATGACTGAGGTCTTCTCCAAGATTCGTCAAATAAGACGAAATACCCGAAGCAGGGATAAGTTGGCTGCTGGGTTGCGATTGAGTGACTATCACGGGGTTTGCAGGGTGACGCATCACTCGGAGCTTCATGATCAGCCTGGATATCAGGATGGACGTTATCCTAAGGGGTATTAGTTTGTGATCGCTTGATGTAAGGAACATGACCGTGAGCCAACTCACGTAGTGATAAAATTCGTGACAAAAGTTTGATCCTGTCCAGTAGTTAGGAAATAGTCCGATGGGACGACAGTAAGCCAACAACGTACCGTCACCTGAACGACAACAATTTCGGCTGTGTTTAGCATGAGTAGTGATCTGGACATCCGGGCGTAAGACAGCCTATCGCAGTGTTTGTATACCCACTACTGACAAGAAGTACACACAACCTGAATGGAGGCACATCAGTGGCTATCGACATATACCAACTATTACGCACCATTCCGGAAAATTATCTCTCCAATTCCGTGGCCCCGTAAGGTTTTCCATCGCAAGCTATACGAAAGTTTGACCCACGTGAGGCATAACACAGTCAAATCGACTACTATGGCGGATATTCGCGTCGTCCGCCCCACTGAAAAATGCGTCAGGACGAATTCGATGAAATAGATCAAATGTCATACAGCTATAAATTGGGTGAAATAGCGTGCAACTATTTGTCCGCAAACATACCTTCTATCGGTGGTGCGTGATAGGCTGGGTGAAGGAAGACAGCCAGCTTTAGGGAGAGCGCGTACAGTCAAATGCGCGAAGAAGTACTGAAGATGGTTGTAAGGGTGACGTATCGTAGACCCGGTGAGATGCGCCATACCAGGTTGGTTCCTAGAGGAACTAGACAGATTGCGAACACAAACACGAATAACAGGCAATTACCACTCCATGTGGCATATATCCTGAGAGCTGTAAAAACTATACCACACTGAGGTCAATGTCCCCTGTGCGAGTAGAGCTCGAGATAACATACACCCGAATATCACTGTGAGAACGATGAAGCAAACATCGTTCACAACACTTGTCACGAAACACCTGAATCTTCCCTATGAGAACGTATTTTGTCTTTGTTCGTAGTATGAACGTACCTCTAGATCGACATGTTATTTGAGCAAAGCCTCTGTATTCGCTGGGAGTCAATTAACAAACCACACTTACATTAGGAGAAGGGATCATGATCACGGTAGCTATGCCATTAATCACAAATGCCAGCGTCATGTAGCGGTTGACAAGCAGTAGAACGGAGACTGTGCCGAGGCGTCGATGCTGTGTTGCCTTGATTTCCATTCCCAGTGTGAGAAGATGTTCATAAATAACAAGAGCTGTCGCAGAACACTTATTAGCCTCAATAGATTGAATCTCTCTACCTAGGGATTACTCACCTCCCACGACAACAGAAATCAGGTTCCATATGACACTAGCTCGGTCGCATCATCAGCTGAAGTTGGTGCTCGAACTTGGCAAAGTCTTACACCTCTTGTATCTCCTGTATCAGATCGTCTTTTGCCATGGTCGTGAGTGGAACGCTGTCAGGGGCAAGGGCAAATGAGCAATCCTTTCGACGCCCCTTCGGGGCAGATAAATAAGGACATTTCAGCGGCTAAAATGAAGCCTGACCGCGTGTGGGTATGTTGATATTTGTAAATATCAGCTATCCGGGGCTACGAATTTCGGGATGCGGGGATGCACACGCAGAGCTTTGAAGACATAGTGGCTATCCAGGGCCTTATGCCGGAAATAGTCTCTCCGTTGGAATCAGTGCATGATATGGTTCCTGCCTTGGAAAGTCATTTGCTTCCCGAAGGCGCATACCCCGTACATTGGACACACGGAACTTCGCGAGGGGTAGATCATCACGGTCGTGATTGTTTCCGACACCTGTATCACAATAAGATGTTCCAAATACAAGGCAAGGTTCATCCCACGCAGTACGCACAAGACGTGCGGAAATATGGCACAGCAAAGCCTGCATCACGAACAAGGATGTGATCATAGATCGTCAATGGATGGTACGTGACTGATCTATATGAAAATAGTCAAAACTGATGCAAGATGATCATCGTCAGAAAATTCGAATCATTCATATGCCAGCATCGACACACCATCGTAGAAGGTGAGAAGTAGGCTTCTCACGCGTGCGTCGCGACCAGCCAGTAGGCCAAATTATTAGAAGATGCCCGTAGATATGGCGTGAGGTTGCAGCTGAAGGCTGATGGGAAACAAGATGGTCGGATGATACCGACATCTGCAGTTCTCCGATGTTAGCCTCTCCTTCTCTACGGTTGTTTGCGGCACATCTCCAAGTCAGTGAGGTGCTGCATCAGCACCGTACTGCCACATTTTTAACCATTACCAGTACAGAGCTATCGTCACGATGCATGAGGTGAGCTAGCCATTATTTTTGAGGCGTACTGCGTTCCGTCTGTTCAGTAATGATCCATATAGTCAAACGTTCCGCGACTTCCAGTTGCAGAGTACCTCCATGCGTCATAGGTAGTCGGATGAGCTGCTGTTCATTTGTGGCCGCGATACCATCGTACCATAGCTACATTGTGCCTCCTGTGCTGGCGTGCGCCACTGGATAAATTTCGACCTGACTGAAACCACCACCGGTTGAAATGCAGTATGTGCAGTATGACGAAGATACATACCGAGGTCGTCCAATCCAGAGGATTGTAGCTGTATGCACTCCTACTCCAGATTTGCGGAAAACTAACAACTACAAGTATATTGGAGCAGGTTGATGGATTGGGCCTTGGCATCCTTGAGTCGTCGGAAGTCAGCGCGGCCACCAGCTCCTCTTACGTGTTACCTGTGCTTTTACGGCTTTTAAGATATTCAATACAGATTGGCAGAAATGATGATATCCAAACCTACAAAGTAGTACGATCACGACCGTGTTAAACAACGCAAAGATGATTTCGACATTGTCGACGTTGCTTTATCGCCCCTGCTTCCGGCTTGAAGAACAGGCTCTGAATGACTCTGCGACAAAGTACGGATGATGATGCGGTAAGCAACGCCAGATGCTCGTATACGTGGCTCGAATCTACTGAACGTCACGCTGTATACCTAGTAGTTGCGCGATGGGAAGGAGTCGAAAAACTTGTAGTGTTGCCGCCGAGGATATCCGCATCTGATGTGAGCGCTGATCCGCCCTTTTCCTAATACGTCATGATCCGCCTTCCGCTCAGGCTGCTACTAAGTTAATCGACGTCGTCATTTGTTCGAGCTGGATTCCGGACTCCAGGAGACAGAATCGCATAAAATATATGATACATGATCTGTGTTGTGTATGTATGGGTATATATGTAATGTTCAACGTCCGAAATACTTATCAGACTACAATGACGTGGGTTCATCTTTGTCAGGCGCAAATCTGAGCCTAGCAAGTAGAACAGTATCCCACTCGTCGGACGTTCGTTTTGCAACGGATACTTTGCTTGCTGATTGCGTTCCTGGAGTCTCCTCCTCGAATACAGGTCCTCCATGCTTGACTGCAGCCGGATCTGAGGTTAGGGAGAAGTTTCCCCAAGGTTGACCGGGTTTTGACGAAGAGAAAACGTTGAAGTTAATCTGGTAGACACCTTAGTCGCTTGTAGCAAAATGCGGATAGTTAACGCACCAGGCTATCGGGGTGATGGTGGCTGACAAATAGGGCATAATTTGCGGCATCGAGGGTGCAGATAACTGGTATGTGAGTCAGTGATGTCTGACGCCACAGACAAACCTCGCTCAGCTGCGTACCTAGGAGGATATCCTCGCGTTGTATTGGATGGTGATCCCCATAAACCCTCAATATCTCATCGATATTCGCTTGGAACCATCGTTTTGCAGGCGATAGGTCGTCAATGAACCGGAACATAGTCGACTCTGTGAATAGATGTGCTGCCTTATGGCCATTACGGAGGGGAGCTGAATACCGACGTCCAACGTTGCGCCTACAGATGGCTTCTTAGTATTGTCCTACATGAGGAGCAAGGGTCGTACTCACGTGGAATGCGATTCACTTTTGCCACGCGATAGCCAGCCTTGTATCAGGTCCATTCCCCTCTGAGCGACAGTTCGCTTCTCTAGCTTCTCCTCTTTCTTAGGAACGGAAGCAGAACCCTGACAATAACCGTTGATAGACGATAGTTTCTGGATACTCTTTTCCGAGCTATCTGATGGTCTGAAGGCATTGAACAGCGTCACAAATGAGCCCGTAGGTTTACGATGATAACCCACGGCTCCTATATGAACAGGGCTGGGCGTCCACAAGGGCAGAATAACTGTTTGACGACCATCTGAACATCAACTACGGGCAAGGAAAGAACTTTACTCACGAGAAGGATGATATTCGTGCTGGAGCGTTAGTCTGTATCTTCTCTCATTCCTGATTTCTGCCACCCTAGGATTCGAAGGAACTGGTGTAGGTGGCAGGTCCCCGTAGTCGTCTGAATGTTCTGTCGACGAAGCGAAGGCAAGTGAGGATGCACGGCTCAGATATCGCGATGCATGAGGTGAGTCTTGGTGGAGAGCAGGTTCCGGAGCAGAGTGGACGCCATGGATGTCTACAGTATGGGGTGGCTGATGAATTGCTGGCTCAGATCTCGTATAGTGCTGATAAATAGAACCAGCTTCGCTTCCAGGGCTGGAATCACCACGGGGAGAGGGCGCTTGGTGGACAGCGACAGAATCAACTTCGTCCGTGGGTGGCGGCAACTCAACGCTCGTGACATCGGCTGTATGATAACTTCGTCAGGTGCGTGATATTCGATTCCGAGATAATCGCTTACGAGGTAAGTTAGGCAGTGGAACCACTGTAAGTGCAGGACTGCGTGCATCCTTATTCAAGCCGTCGATCCAATCGATCCAATCTTGTTCTCGAACATCCTCGCCCATCTGCACATGTTCAACACCGTTCCATCCAAATGCCCGGCGAAGCTGGTCTAATGACTCGTCCAGACGATCAAAAGTAGGACGGGCCCCCGGGGATTTGTCCCAACACGTCTCGAGAATTCTTTGAAGTGAAAGGCTCCAGTCACGTAGCAATGGCAAGTCGGGGCGTTTATCGAGGTCTGTTTGTCTCGTCTCGTCAGACTGGGGGCAAATATCCTCAACTGACCACGTACCAAGAACAAAGTGGCGCACGGCCTCGTCGCTTGCCATGAACCATGGGACGCTTCCCTTGGTAAGAAGTTCTACACATGATATAGCGAATGCATAAACGTCGACTTGCGGAGTCAAGCCGCTCATCCCCGACATTAGCTCTGGGGCTTGCCAGCGGAATGTACCATCTGGAAACCGCCGAAGTGAGCTGAAGCCTGCTTATGTGGAAATATAGTATGCTTACGAGGTAGAGGGTGCCCACTGATCCGGGAGGCCTCCGATTTCATCTCACTTTGCCCAAAATCTGAGATGATGCAATGTCCGTAGTCATTTACCAGGATGTTGGCGCACTGTAGGACGTTTATGGCTTAGCCTAATATTGACACGTGCTGATTAGCATCAAGCACGTACCTTTATATCCCCGTGGAAAACCCCTTTGCCATGTAGGTACACCATCCCACGTACGATCTCGTGCATCATCCTCAGAACTCCCTGTCCTGGATCATCAAGCATGGTATCCCATTCGCCCTGGCTAAGACCCTTCAGCCATTTCACAACACTTCCTCGCTCGTAGTATCGGCTGACGAAGAACCAAGGGCTCCGTGCCTCTTCAGGAACATCCCAGCCACTAGCCTGACTATTGGCACCGAAGCTGTGGACACTGCTCTCCAGACCACCTCCTTCGTAAAGGCCCCGGTCAAGAGTTGGATGCAGATGTCCACTAGCATCGTATGCGCTAGCACCAATCAATTCAAGCACATTTGGATGTCGCAACTCGTCCCAAACGGCGACTTCCCTGAGGAAGAGCTCCTTGGGCGTCCACGAAGCCAGAACCTTGATAGCCACGACGCGTTTCTTGTACGAACCTCGCCAGACTTCACTGAAGTTGCCCTGGCCAATCTTCGCATGTCGAATCAACTCGTATCGCGTGATCGTCCAAGAAGGAAGCGACAGAGATGCTGGAGGCATACCACCAGTAGTAGAGAGACGTAAGAGAGATTCGATGCTGGATTCGATGAATTCGCGGTCGAGGGTGTCTCGAGATTCGCCAGAGGAGCTCGCCCGACTGGATTTTGAAGCATGCGAGCTCGTGGTTGGATGTCTGGACCTGCCACCGGCTTGCTGGTTGGAGAGTCCTTCAGGAACTTGCCCTCGTTCGACCTGCTTCCGAAGAACTGGATCACCGACAATGCCGCTCACGATTCCCTGGATGCTGCCAATGCTAGCGTCTTGGACGGGACTCGTCATCACCTCTTCATCGAGAATCGATATGCTCCGTTCTTGCTCAGTGGTTTGCTTCTCCTCCTCTGCTCGTTCTTTCTCCGCCCACTCCTTCATGATCTCGCTCTCCAACGCGCGCTGCAGCGCCTTGATCGCCTCTGGCATCTCTTCCTTCCTGACCTGCAAGACTCTAAGCATCTCGAAATCGTCATTTGTTGCCACAGCCCTGCGTAGAAGCTGTCTCAACGCCTCGGTATCATGGGCAAGATCCTGCGAGTTCTGCACAGCAGACAAGTGAGTGATCGTGTTCATAAGTTCCTGGCTTGACATCTTCGATGGGTCGTGTGCATTCAGGATAGGAGGCGAAGCGGGGTAATGCACCGGAACGGGGAAGACGATCTCGGATGAAGGCTTGTAAGAATCTGATTCGACGTCGAGGAGATTAGGTATGCCGATAGAGTCGAGCCGCGAGGGTTGCCTAAGGCCGGATACGCCCTCCAGTCCCAAGACGCCACTCAGTGGAGGTGGGGCCTCTTGCTGAGGAGACAACAAGCCTGGATGAAACCCGGGGGTGGTATGCTGAGGGAAGGACTGGCTATCGGGATACGATGGTAATGCAGGTGGAGGTGGAGGTGGATTCAAGATATGGTCGAATAGGGCAGCAGTCTCTGCCTGACGCTGTTGCTCTGCTTGTAAAAGATGCTTAAGAATGCGTACTTGGATCGCGACCTAGCGTTGATAGTGCATCAGTAAGACGAATCGTTAACTTGGTTCTAAACAAAACACATACGCCAAAAACGGTGAGGGCGTCGTTGAGGGCGTCGTTGCAGGCCGCCAGCTCAATCTGGATCTCCTCCCGTTTGAGATAACGCTTGAGGAACGGTCGACTGTTTTGCTTTTGAAGTAGGGTGAGTACTTTGGTGAAAGCTCTGCAATCGAAAGATGGTGAGAAAATGAAGATGACAATCCAGACAGAGACTTACCCTATCAATCGCTCCATCGGCATGTTTAGCTCTTCTCCCCAAAGGGTCTTGGGATCTTGCCTCGGAGAATTCTCCATCCTGGCCTTTCCTCCACTAGGTGAGTCCCTGGGAGATAGAGTAGAACCAAGTCTAGGCGAGCTATGAACGCCCTTCCCTGATCCACTGGTACCAGGGAGAGGCACTGGCATTGACGGCGGCGAGGGTAAATGCGCTGTTCGAGGACTCCCAATGAGAGTGGGGCTAGCTTTAGGGCTACTGACGTCGTCTGCTTGTTCGATTTCTTCCCGGATAGAGATAAGAATGGTGGCGCAGCGATCCGTCAAGCGCATGCAGACTTTCTGGTTAAGCTGGATAACCGATGGTGCATCAGATATGTACTGGCATAGTCCGAGGAGAAACTCACATCAACGGCCTGTGCTGCGTCCCAGATATCTAGTAGCACTTTGGCAGCAGTGGCTAGTCCTGGCACAGGAGCGAACTCAAGAACCTCTGCACCGATGGCCAAAAGCTCGTGCGCACCTTCCCCGACGTAAGATGTAGCACGGAGGACTTTCTGTTACAAATGTTATATTAGAGGCGGTTGTAGTTCGTTAAGAAGCAACTCACCTCCTTCGTTGTACGAAAGGCCTCGTTGCTTGGGTCATCTGTAGAACGTTTATTTCCACTACTGCTCTTGTGGGTTCCTTTATGTTCCGGGCTGAAGACGCTTCCGCTCGACCACGGTCTATGTTGCTCGGAGTTCCACCAAGTGCCACCGAGACCGCGGGCTTGGAACTCCTCTGTACCTTCATGCTCTTTGGCTGCATCGTACCCATACCCACTGTCAACCGTACGAGCGTTGTCCGCTTCGGAAGCGTTGTATGCGAAGATATCACTCTCACTTTCCAGTTCGGGATGAAAAGACACGCGATGGCTGACGACCTCCGCGACATTGACAGAATGCACGGATGATTCGGAACCCGCACGATGACGCCCGCGACGCATGCGTGAAATCCAGTCACGAGGGTTTACGGGGCTCGAACCTCGACTTTTACTGCCTCCTAAACGTGAAAATGAGAAGCTACGGCCTCTGCCTGGACGCGACTCGGTTCTTGACGTAGACGATTGCCTCGAAGATTGACCACTACGCTGAGCTGAGGTGGATGGCAGGGGTAAAGGAGAGGATGCAACGCGCGTCATGTCTGCTGCTCTCACTACGGCGATGGGCGCCGGACTGACACCCTTGCCAATGATTTGCGGCTGTTGCAGTGGCGTGGCTGTACCAGAAGAATGCGGAGATTTGATAGAAGGATCAGGAAATGACACGTGGGAGCTATGCGATTTCATTTGCGGCGACTGCGAGGTAGATGGTGACTTGGTTTGCTGTAATATAGGCGGTGACGGTTGAGTTGACGTTGAATGTCCTCGAGGGCGTCTGGAAAGTATTGGACCCTGGATCGTATCCGTCGTCTCGTCAATAGTCCTCGGGACGCTGTCAGATAGTTGTGATCCCACAGGCAAGGCAGTTGAAGCCAGACGTGGAGTGTGAGACGGGGAGCGAGTTCCTTTCTTCGCAGGAGAGTGGGGAGTTTGGGACCCTGACATTCCTGAAGTCGGATTTATAGCAGATATTGGATCAGTGCTTGACACAGAAGACTGCTCTGCGGCGCGTCCGCGTGAAGACTGAGGCGCGAGTGGTGGCGGCATCGCTTCCAGCTACCGGCGCTGAGCCTTCAGTATAGAGTCTTGCTGGACGATTCGCCAGCACCACGCGTGTTTTTGTTCTTCGCAGTGCCTACAAGTGCTCTCGGATGGCTGAGAATATGGCTATAATGCACATATGTGTTAGCACGCGTACATGGAAGTCTAAAGGCTCGATGTTTCTGACTTACATATGCCTGCAGCTTGGGTGAAGGGAGCTATGTGGCTGCGAATAGCCTGACTCACCGGATCACAGCAAGCACACGAAGATTGATACTGCGTGGAGCCAGAATGCAGGCGAGTGCAGACACCTCCGCTGTCTGAAACTCTCTGACTGCTTGAAAGGCGTAAGGTGGAGCTGTACAGTCGAGGTCAATGAGTGTTCGTTTGAGAAAGCTGTGAGCACGTAGGTACCTATATGAGCCACGCAAAGGTCCGCGTGAGGCTTTGATTCCCTGCGCCCTTCCTTGATCAGAGAGGTCTGTGCTCGGAACAGCCACCGTCAGAGCGCCACATATGGTAAGTATTTAGAAGGTACAGCGCACCTGCTCTCCCTCAGCTTCACGCAATTCCTGAAAGTGAAGCAGGCTTTGGCAGGCGGTGCAGGTGATGGAGTGAGTGGAAGTTATGGTCGTCCATGTAGAAATCGCGATGGTAATATGGAGGCGAGATGTGCCAGTACATGCTTCTTTCCACGTGGATCTTGATGGCATGTTCCGATTAGGAAGGTGTGGTTGTGGCTGATCGGGCTTCGGTGGGTTTATAGCCACAAGGGGTTGCGTCGTAAGCCCACGTATCCAGAGCCCATATGAAAGTGATTCCTGCATCTAACCTCTGGAGGTGTCTGGTGTGGCTGTCGAGCTTTGAAATGCCGACAGGATAATAAGGCGCCCGGAGTTCTCCGAGCGCTAGTCAGATTGCGCTCTCGTACTTAGCGATCTTCTTGAGTTCATGCACGATTTGCTGTGCAGCAGTACTCTACTACTTACTAGGATCTAATAGCAACATCAAATCCACAAATATGAGACACATTACAGTGAACGAATGATTAGGTGATATTAGTATTACTTAATGTTGGTGTATGGACAGTCATTAATTGAGCGTCACTACCTTTGAAGCGATGTAAACTTAACGCTTAGACCTACAGTCGTAGCTGTGCAAGGACTGCTATGAGCCCCTACTAATTGCTTTTCAGGGGCTATCACCTTCGTCAGTCACACTGCTAAGCAATACGTACTACTTTTAATAAGTATTCCAATTCCTGTGCAGATCGCTTATCTCATTGTACTCACCATAATAGAGCTTTAAATTTATTTAGAATTAATAGCTGAATCAAAGCCAGTAGGAATTTGTACATCATATGATGACTGTATAATAGCGAGAACCAGAGAATGACATGCCAGAACAGCGGGAGGAACTTGGAAGTTTGGCCCTCGAGCGCTCCGTGCGCTCTCTATTTGTACATATTTGCCCCTCTGTTGTGCCATGCGACCCCGTTGCTTCAGGAGCGCAGCGTATGGAGTTTGGCTCTCATAGGCCCCTGCAGAGGCGTTATTAGTATCTTTCCCCTACAGTCACACCATATCTGTAACAGTCTAGCAGCCTATACCGGTTACGCAAGCGACGGTCGTGTTATGAAAGATCCACATGCTTATACGCGTTATGGAGATATTAGATGTAAAGGCGCCTGGTCGGATGACGGATTAACGGAGTACGTAAATAAGGTAGATGGGGGCAGAGGAGCCGCACACCGCACATGAAACCTGATGCTTTCTCTTGGTAGGGTATAGTGTTGTAATCCTTGGCGTCACCTGTCTCCGACATCGCCGAAGGCCTCGACCATACCGGCAACCCGGTACTCGTCTTTACCGACGCTTGATGCGTATCCCCCGACGCATCCACATGGCCTCTGCCCGCCTCGATTCAACTCGAAGGCCTATTTCTCTTTAGATTCCGTTTGTTAAGTGTTTCACCTTTCGATCTTAATTGTACATGTTATGTTCTCTTTCCTTATACATGTATCCCGCGGTTTGTACGCTTTGTAATGCTTTCCGTTGAAAATCCGGTGTATAAAAATTATGACTTCCTATTGTAGTAATTACTCCTGTAACTACTCGTATAAAAGTACATGTAACTTGTCGTTCAATTTATCATCTTCATCACTCGTATTATCTCGTTTGTGCGCTCAGATCCCTCGAACTTACAACAGGTTATGAGCCCCGCGCTCTGAGCCACTCACCTGTCACTCCTTATCCCCGCCATCATCGGATCTCAACTCTATCTGCTTCTCTCAGGCGACAGTACGTCGGCGTTACGCCCTTAGGCCCTTACCCCACATATCTTATCATTATCTCCCGATCTTGTGATTAGATCAACGCCGCCACCATGTCCGCCGCCGTCGAGTCTACCTCGGGCAGCTACCGTATCGACCCATTACGGGGAGCCGAGAACTACATGCCATGGCGCGTCCAGATATCAGACATCCTCACGGACGTCGGTCTGTGGGAGTACGTTACAGGGGAACTGAAGAAGCCCACTGAGAAGGCCGAAGCGGCTGACTGGGTGAAGAAGGACCGAAAGGCGCTCACTATGATCCGTCTCCGGGTGTCAAACTCTATGATCACCCACGTCCTATCCGCCACCACCTCCAAAGAAGCTTTCGACAGTCTGTCGCACGTCTTCAACAACGAGGGTACTGTTGCCCTCATCACCCTCCGTCGTCGTTTCATGCGTTACACCATCGCAGAGGGAGCCGACTTAGAGGAGGAGATTCGCAAGATCAAAGGACTCTGGCAAGAGATTAACCTTATCCAGACGTCGGCGATCTCCGATACCGAGCTGGCCACTGTCATCCTCACCGCCCTCCCGTCCTCCTGGGACTCCCTCATCTCATCTATCACCCTAGACGACAAACTCACCTCTGCTGCACTTACTGGTCGTATTTTGCAAGAAGAGGGACGCAGGAAGGATCGAACCGACTCCGAAACGGCACTGTACGCCAACACAGGGCGCTCGAAATTCCGGTCCGGCGTATTTTGTCATGGGTGTGGGAAAGAGGGGCATATCAAGCCGGAGTGCGATGATAAGGAGGATAAGGGAAAGGAGAAGGCGAGGGGAAGGAAGAGCGGTGGGAATAGAGGTCGAGGCAAGGGGAAGGATGGCAAGGGAGGCAAGGACAAGGGGAAGAAGGAGTATGCACACGCTGCCGACGAAGAGAACGAGGACGACGAGCCCGAGGAGTACGCCTTCCACGCGGAAACTGGGATCGAAGAAGCCTATCTGTCAACTCAATCTGGCGCGTGGCTCGGCGATACCGGCTCCACCTCTCACATAGTGTCCGACAAGTCTCTCTTCATCAATTTCACCCCGGTGCCTGGCGCTATCCACGGTGTCGGTAACTGCGAAAGCCTTGGTCGCGGTGATGTCCGCATTGCTTTCGTTACCGATGAAGGCACCGTTCCTGTCGTACTCAAGGACGCCCTCTATGCACCCTCTATGAAATTCAACCTCATATCGCTTGGTCGTCTCACCAGCGGAGGTCTCTCTTACGAAGGCACTGGCAGTAACCTCTTCATCAGGAAGGGCTCCAAGCTTATCGGCCGCGGCATTAAGTCGGGCTACCTCTATCAAATCTCCGTCCAATCTCCGTCCGCGATCGCTCTCGCTGCTACCGGACGTTCCTGGTTCGACTGGCACTGTACCCTCGGCCACGTGAACATTGGACAACTTAGGGAGATGCACCGCGACGGTCTAGTCGCTGGCATGGACGTCGATCAGTCCTCCGACCCCAACTTCCTCTGCGAGACGTGTATCCAGGCCAAACATTCTCGTGCGCCTGTTCCTCGCAAGACCTCTCAGGAGATCTCCGAGATTGGAGAGCTCGTCTACTCTGACATCTGGGGACCGGCGACCACTCCCTCCATCCACGGTAACAAATATATGATTACCTTTACCGATGCCGCGTCACGCTTCACGTGGGTCCGTTACATCAAGGAGAGGGACCAGGCCACCGCGAAACTCGAGGAAATCGACTCGCTGCTCGAGATGCAGTTCAACTGCCGTTTAAGGAAATTACGCGTCGACAACGCCAAGGAGTACACCTTAGGCGCCATGAAGTCTTACGTCGAAAAACGCGGAATTCTACTCGAGCCCACCACTCCCTACACCCCCGAATACAACGGCGTCTCAGAACGTCTCAACCGCACTCTCGTCGAGCATGGTCGGGCTATGTTATTGGCCCACGACTTCCCCAAATACCTCTGGGAAGACGCTACCGAGTACGCGGCCTACCTGAAGAACCGTTGCCCTACCCGTGCACTTCAACACACCACGCCTTACGAGTTCATCCATAAGAAAAAGCCTGACGTCTCTAGGCTCCACGAATTCGGATCCGATTGCTGGGTCCGGCTCAACATTCGTACTTCTAAACTCGACGCGCAGTCCATCAAACGCAAGTTCGTTGGCATCAAGGAAGGCACTACGGGCTACAAGTACTACGTCCCCGAATCACGCAAGGTCCTGACTTCTCGCGAAGTTATTTTCGCACGTCACTCAGGCATTGATGCACCCATTCCGGATGTAACCACCTCAGGGCTTGAGGGGGAGAGCGATTCCACGCTGTCGACTGCGCCGCCGCCTCCTACCACTCCGTCTACCAAGACTCCATCGACTCCCGCCACGAGGGATATCTGGAGTACACCACAGACGTCGATCAAATCCTCACCGAACGCTACACCTCTTCCGCCGTCGCCGTCTACGCCTGTCAAATCCAAGCCCGAGATAGTCACCCCTCCTGCTCCATCACGCCCTCGTCGTTCATCCCGTGTGGACTACTTCAAGCTCAATGACGGTACTCAGAAGCCTCTACGCTCACTCACTGGCAAGCTGACCGCGAAGCCCAAGTCCCGAGCCTCCTCTATCGCTGAGAACATTCCCCCGCCTGTTACCAATCCATCGGTTCAGGGGAGATCGCATCGGGACATGACCTCACGGACAACGACCACGAGCCCACTGCCCACTTCACCTTCGCCGCCGCCGACTTCGACAACCCTCAGACACTCGCCGAAGTCAAGTCACGCTCAGACTGGCCTCAGTGGAAGCAGGCCATGGACAAGGAGATGGGCCAACTCGACAAACTCGGGACCTACACGGTTGAGTCTCTACCGCAGGGGCGCCGAGCTGTCGGTTGCCGCTGGGTTTTCGCCATCAAACACGACTCTAACGGGAACGTCATCAAATACAAGGCACGCCTCGTGGCACAAGGTTTCTCGCAGATCCCTGGCCAAGACTTCTTCGCGACCCACGCTCCCGTCATCCGACTCGAAACTTTCCGTACCCTCGTCGCTATTGCTGCACGCCTAGACCTCGAGCTTCACCAAGTCGACGTCGTTGGAGCCTACCTCAACTCCCCTCTCGAGGAAGACATCTACATGCGCCAAGCACCTGGCTACGAAGATGGCTCTACCCGCGTCTACAAGCTCAAGAAAGCACTCTACGGACTCAAGCAAGCCGGACGAGCATGGAGAATGGAACTCGACCGCGTGCTCTACCAAGCCCTCGGCTTCACGCGTTCTCAGGCTGACCCATGTGTCTACTACAAGCGCACTGGCTCTGACCTCATCATGATCGGTACGCACGTGGACGACAGCTTAATCTTGTCTAACAAGATCGATCACGTCAAACGCCTCAAGTCCGAGCTCAGCAGCTATTTCGAGATCACCGACCTTGGAGAAGCCACGCTATTCGTCGGTATCCAGATCCTTCGAAACCGACAGGCCCATACCATCACTATCGACCAAACTCACTATGTCGACGTCGTTCTCGAACGTTTTGGCATGGAATCCTGCAACCCCGTCTCTACTCCGCTCGACCCGAATCAAGCTTTGATCCCAGCTGTCAACGATGCCGAACTCGTACCCGACGTACCCTTCCAGGCCCTCATAGGTTCCCTCATGTACGCCGCCGTTGGTACTCGTCCCGACATCGCATACGCCGTCCAGTCCCTCAGCCAGTTCAACGCTGCTCACACCGACCTCCACTGGGTCGCAGCCAAGCACGTCCTTCGCTATCTCAAGGGGACTCGATCATTCGCTCTCACCTATGGCGATAACTCGGATCTAATCATATCAGGGTTCAGCGATGCTGATTGGGCGCAGAACCGGGCCGACCGCCGTTCCATCTCAGGCTACGTCTTCCAACTCGCTGGAGGAACTGTCAGCTGGAGTTCCAAGAAGCAAACCTCCGTCGCGCTGTCAACTATGGAAGCTGAGTACGTCGCTCTCGCTCACGCTGCCAAGGAAGCCATCTGGTTCCGTTCGCTCCTCACCGACTTAGGTTTCCCTCCTTCTGGGCCCACCATCCTTGCCACAGACAACCTCGCCGCTATCGCATTCACTCGTGATCACCAATTCCACGCTCGATCAAAACACATCGACATGCGCCATCACTTCGTTCGCGAACGCGTCATGGAAGGTACTATCCTCGTACCGCATTGCTCATCCGCGGAGAACCGTGCCGACATCCTCACCAAGTCCCTCGCACGTGTCTCCCATCAAAAACAACTCGCGCGACTTAACCTCGCTGCTCGTTGAGGGGGAGTGTTGTAATCCTTGGCGTCACCTGTCTCCGACATCGCCGAAGGCCTCGACCATACCGGCAACCCGGTACTCGTCTTTACCGACGCTTGATGCGTATCCCCCGACGCATCCACATGGCCTCTGCCCGCCTCGATTCAACTCGAAGGCCTATTTCTCTTTAGATTCCGTTTGTTAAGTGTTTCACCTTTCGATCTTAATTGTACATGTTATGTTCTCTTTCCTTATACATGTATCCCGCGGTTTGTACGCTTTGTAATGCTTTCCGTTGAAAATCCGGTGTATAAAAATTATGACTTCCTATTGTAGTAATTACTCCTGTAACTACTCGTATAAAAGTACATGTAACTTGTCGTTCAATTTATCATCTTCATCACTCGTATTATCTCGTTTGTGCGCTCAGATCCCTCGAACTTACAACATATAGGAAGAAAATCTTCAACCCCTTTCGTTATCGTCAGTTGTTATCGTAATCTCCTGTCAAGCATACGGTGCCATGATACTTAACGCCGCAACCTTCGTGTGCGAGCGTTCGCGCGATTGATAGTATGGAACTTTTGTCGGTAATCTGTTGCGGTAGGTCTCCTAGGATATTATCTCCCTTCTTCATGTATAGGCCAGCACGGGAGACATAGATTGGTCGTATACCAGTACTCGCTGGTGGCAAAGATCTAGTCTGGCCCATCGCCATCTGGCGTCGTTGTCTAAGACACTGCTTAGCAATCTGGCAAAAGCAATACACATGAGCACTTCAATGCAGGTTGGGATCTGAATGTACACTGACAGGGAGTATTGAATACTTCCAAGAAAACTGACGACACATTGGACGCGCCATGGCTAACAATACAATCGGTAGTTTATTTGCCAGGCGGGAGAAGTTGACCACAGTTGGCGTGACGAGAAGCTCGGCCAGATACAGCCGCAGCGGGAACGGTTGGCGGAGCCACCTCTCGAACATCTACAGCTCTCTCACCTGTGCGGGCTTTGAAAACGGGAATGACCGGGATACCAGCGTTCTATCAACTTGGGGTATACCTGTGAGGAATGAGGCTCACCAATCTGGTTCCGGCCGGCCATTGTTGAGAGAGCGCGATAACTCCCATAACAGCAGTTGAATAGGACCCACAACCAACACACGGCGTTCAATTCTATAGCAGTGAGATCGTTGAACAAACAACGCTGAGTGTACTGTTGGTAATCATGGATCCATCTGCGCCGCCACCTGCTGCGGCTGAAGACAATGAATGTCGGCTATTGAAAGTATTAACGACGTACCGACATACAAGTATCGATGAATACGCATCGACGAGTAATACAACCTGCGTTGTATTTAGCATTTGAAGACTGGATACGCAGATCCGCCGGAAATGTTTTGCCCATTCTCTCGTATCCTATGCGGAGTGATGGCCTGGGCTCCCTGATGAGCGTGCAATACATGTCCACGCATGAATATTCGAAACGGTCCGACAGCGACGTGAGCCCTGATCGAAAGCATTTTTCGATGCTTCGCAATACCTACGTGTGGTGTGTATGATCTACAGTCGTTCCTATCCGTCCAATGGATCTTAGCGATAGAAGAACCAGCGCAGTGGTTATACAAACCGCGTGCTGCCGAGGTGTAGAACGCGATCTCTGGTTGGACGCAGAAAACCAGTTCTCCATCTTCTCAGAGGGATAATTAGGTTGCTGAGTTGAAAATTGTCAGCCAAGTGCCACGATCACATACGAAACGAAAGCTATGTATTGACCTGACACTGGGAGCCAGCCTGGGAGTATCTGACAACTGGGAGTAGAAATCTCCGCAGAAGTCAAGTATCTTGCTGAACTATAACAGAGGTTTTGTCAGCTAATACCTTCAATCTACCTTCATTCCGGACGATACGCTCCTCACTTCTACATATCGCAGGCATAGAAATAATCACATCGTGACTGTTCAATGAAAACAGCGAGCAGCCTGGGAGGTTTTGCGCGCTAAATATCAGGCCGGTTTTTGCCGGGTCTGCACGTGTCCAACCCCCGCCGCGAGCCCAACATACGCCACGACTTGTCTCAAAGTTGTCTCGTACCCTCACTGATCGTTTTCATGCCATGACTCTGTCTTCACCAAACATTAGTCTGAGATGATTATATTCAAGGTATATGTGATTAGAACGCCTATACTGATTGTCGCGCAGCAAGTGGGATCAGAGACTACTATGACATATATAGGTGAGTACACAGCGATGGACCTCAACTGGACACACTATCATAACTCAACGCGTATTCCTTAGTGTCTCTTCTGCTCTAATGCAGCATATTCTCTGCACTTTGCTGAGCTTGCCAATGGACATTAAGATTGGGTGTATCAGCTCTGACATCACCGGTGAATGCACCCAGTTTCAATAATCAATTATCAAGCAGTATTGCCTCTGCTCATCGGTCAGTTTTTTGATTCTATTTATCGTGATAATTCTTTGGTCAAAATTACCCTTAATCAGAAATTCGTCAAGCAATGTGCGATTTGCACTATTTAGTCCGGCACGTTCCCTGAGATTCATGACGGTCAAACCCACCAAAATCAGTGAGTTGTGAATCTATTCCACTATGTTCATGCAGGAATGATGGATCTATTATGGTATTCACAGCCGGTCCAGTGATCTTCCAGCGAAGGATCTCTGGTGTGAGTAGTAGATGCCCAACCATGGGCACTCAGCAGGATATACAGGTAAAAGTACGCACGCACAGTATGCTAAGGTTGTTATATAATCGTGGTCTGGACTGGTATCACGATACTTCGGGCTGGCCAGGGAATGGACGGACCTGGTAAGCTCTTCTCTATTTCGCGATAAATATAGGCGCTCAATGTTCCTGCAATAATCGTTCGTGCGTATAGTCATCGAGGAACCCTCCAATACTCGCTCCCGGAGCTGCTACTCGTGCGCAAAATGATATGAAAAGGAGCGTCAACATACCATGTACTCCTCACATGCTGTTCTGCAGGTGCACCACTCTCGCAAGCTATTTATGCTAGCAGCGTTGTGCAGCCGCCGACCCAGCCCGTTTTGCCGAGACTTTAGGTGTAACCTGACTTCAGTAATGGTCCTAGATGCCTGCCTCTTCATAGTCCGCGACTTGGTTGGGAAGTTGCGCAAAACGTGGTTTTCCTATCAAGAAGTCAAACATTTACGTTCCGAAGTGGCGAAGACAATCCGAAGAGTCGTCGAGAAACGCCCTGCATACACGACAAATAGTCAATCGCGAAATCTTGTGTGCACACAATAAAGTATGAATTCAAAATTGTCTTGCTTAATTTCCTGATTGATAGGCTTCGCCTTTCAGCATCGAGAGTCAATATCCTGGTACCCAATTATCAACGAGACTTACATATACACATACTCGGTTGCGGAGCGGGCGGTCCGTTCGAGATTATCACTGGCCGTTTTGCTACAACCGCCGTGTGATAAATCCCATCACACACCGTTCCCCGTTGTCGCTATGCTGACTTGGAACCAGAGCATTCTCCACTCGACTTAGCTATGATAGACAATATCACCACCATCAACATCTCGAAACTTGGGTTATTCGTCGGTGTCGGCTGATGTTCGGTCTGTGAGGTCAATCGAAGAGCAAATGGCCGACCACCGTACTCGTAAGGACAGTGTATTTTCTCCATAATCCGTGTCTCTTAACTTGCCTGTTTCAGAAGTTTAAGCGATCTGCTTTTCTCACAGAAACGACCGCAACATCAAGCATCAAACACGTATGCGCGCACTGGCATTGCTCCTCCCGTCCTACCCGCGGTAAAGCACGTCCTTCATTGGCTCCACAAACGCTCCTCTTCACCGGCTCTTCTGCACGTTTCGTGAAATATGTTGTTGTGCGTGATGTAGTACCTCTGGCGCGTACGGCAGCCCCTTTGGTCTTGCCGGAACCATTCGTATAGTGCGTTTCGTTATTCAAGAGGTGTAGCTCTTTCTAATAATACGTACGTCCTTCTACTTTGTCACTTATACTTTGCTATATCACGGCGGAGATGAGCTAAGCTCTCGTGTCCTCTGCACGTATTTACATGACGTCTGTCGGTTCCAGGAATCAGAACCATGCTACAACAGTAAACAACGTGGAAGGTCAGCTGGAACGAACTGCTTCACTATTCCGGAAGAAGCTCAGCAACGATTCAACTCACTCATCATATCTAGGCAACACTAAGCCAGCTGGAAGGTAAGCTTACATCTCACGGACCCTATTGTGAGAGAACAAATATCAGTTTGGTACTCACGCATCATACGATGATCACACAGTACCAATACCTGGGAAGAAGGTACATCTAATCGTCATTCACGGAGAGCCAATTTGGGTGTATCTCCCGCACTAAGCGTTATCAGCTTTCGCAGCGCAGCAAGGTCCTCAGCTCACGCCGTCACAAGGTTCGATGTCCAAGACTTCCTGGCGGGCTTCTCGGAGCTTTCATCCGACTCGACGATTGAAACAGACTACGTTGCTTTCAGCTTCGCCACACCCATCCGTACCGCCACTGGGATGAGCACACATTCCGCGCCACTTAACTGAAAGCATGTCTAACTCAATTGTGCTGCCCCTGTCGTAATGGCAGTCAAAAGTGTTCCTTCTACATGTCGGGTGACTGGCAACGGACCGTTGAGACTCTTCCTGTAGCATGGGGTGGACAATATGACACAGGTATGTGTATTAGCGATTTTAGTAATAGAATGGTAATGGAAACTAAACACAAAGTTTGCCCTGAACGCTGAGCCCTCGCCCACGACCTGCGGATGACCTACCTGGATGCATCCACGAACAATCGCAGACGGTCAAGCACTCTTACGTACGCAAGTTGCCCCGTCTAGAGGTCTCGACCACAGATAGTGTAAATCGTCGAGCATTAGTTGTACTCGAACTTGGTGTCGTAAGTTCTCGGGCTATGTCTAGTTCCGCATTTATCCATACCCATACCGCTTGAATAACTCCCATTAACTCATACAGGATCGTGACGGACTGCAAAAGTGTTCTGACAGTGCCACCATGAAATATCTGTCCCTGCAGAAGACGAGTAATATTTGACTCTCGAAATACCAGACTCTTCTACTTCGGATTGTAAGTCGCAGTCATGACTGTCTGCGTGCTCATAGGACTAACAAAGTATACATTCAGTGCTTGATGTCTCCATAGGTCAGTAGACGCTTGCAAATGTTACACCCTAGTATTGTCACGTATCTAATGACGGCATATGTGGTAACATCCGCATGCTAGGCTTCTGACGACCGCCTATGAGGTTGCTCGTCGTTACGGGTTTACATCGCTCTTCTCAAGGTACCACGAAGACATTTTTGGCAAGCATTCAATAGCATCCAACACATATGCCATGCTGTACGGCCCGCGTTCCTTCCCTGCGAAACACCTATACTCACAAGAGATACCCAAATTAGACCCCTTCTCACGACGCCCTTCGGTTTTCAGGACCAAAGGCGCTTAATAGCAGGCGTGTTCTTGGCAAGGTTGTGCAATAGGCTCACAAGAAGACCCGGATAGCCCGACATTTTGACTATAGTGACATCAACGCTAATTCTTCAGCGACAACTGGTCTATCTTGCCGCGTCGTGGGCGTTATACAAAGCTCGGCTTGTGTAATTCAGTATGCGCGTCATCTGGCCGCTTGGAGTGGCTATCATTGACTATCGTGAGTGATTCTGGGCTTCATGCCTTGCAACATGCGACATTTGTGGAATTCATCGCTCAATGGTGGTATCTATGTCTTCTGTAGACATTTGTGCTCAGAGTGGCCAGACCGATCCTTTCGATTGCGCGGAGGATGACGATGTAGTCATCAAATCATAATAGGTCATTTGCTGATTGCATTTCACACTGGTCAAGTTAGTATTGGATGTCAGCGCTGATTTCTGCGTGACCAAATCCACCATTAATCTTCTCTTCATGCAGATATCCCGTCCCCCGAGGTTGTCCCTTCCTCTGAGAACCCTTTCGCTAAAGGAGAAAGAGCATCCCGCTTGCCCACGGGAAATATATGGTACGGAAGGTCTAAGGCACAATATCACTGTGTGTTTCGCGACTTAACCACTTTGAAGGTAGCAGGACGTTTCGAGTTTCGGAAATAAGCCATAAACGCTTTCTTTCCGGTACGGCTTAAGCTAAAATTCCGATGTTACGCAAATTCGGATATAGTTTGATTCATTCATTTCACAAAGGTGCTTCCACCCGAGGACGGATACACTCGACAGACGGACCAAACAATGCGTGCCAAAGTACCAAAGATTCCGATCGAAGTTGTCCGCTTCTTCAAAATCTCGCTTCTCCGTCAAAATTACTTTCACAACTCAGATCCCGTAACATCCTCGTTTCGGTAGTTCGCTATTTCCGTTCTGGATATATAGCCAACATGCCACCCGCCAGCTCCACTGTTACCCCTCGCTGCCATCCCCAGGATTCGACCCAATATGTCTTCTTCCACTAATGCTAACGGGCACAGCTACACCACACATCCTGCCCTTCGTAAGTGCTTCTAAATGGTGAAGACCTGTGGTGTCTTAACCTATCCCAGATCTTCGTGATGCGAGGGACGCTCACATAGTGTTCGAGGCCGTGCGACTCAACATCCTCCCATTGATCACTCGACGCCTGACCACACTGGAACGCGAACAATTAGTATCTGGCAATGTTTTTGTGTGGCAAGAAGCCGAGCACAAGCAAGGTGGATCGTTCCTTCATTTCGAATCTATCTGAAATTGAGCCAACCATCCTTATGTAGGAGGTTTAGAGCGCTGGACGGATGGCAGGAGATGGTCAGACCATGATTTCAACCCATTACACTGTGAGCTAAGTGTCTGTTACAGGTCCCAAAGCCGAATGCGCGGAGACTATCTGTTCTACGAGGAGAAGATAGAAATCACGCCTGAAGAACGTGATGCCAAAGCTGCACGCCGGTATGTTCATCCTCTGACGAGGTCCCACGTACTCAACAGGCTATAGAGCACGTAAAACTCTTGATCCATTCTCGTATCAACCTGCTCCAGTCAGGCGACAGGATAGGCCGTCGAAACCAAATGGTTTGACAAAACAGACCTACTCCGTTCAGGTACAAACAAGCAGCTACGAAGCACCGAAGAAGTGGCATGTGGTTGCCTACTTTGCGGTATGTTGTGTCGTTTGTCAAAGCTCTTTTTCACGCTCTCATATACTACCGCGAGTCAGGGAGACGACTACACTCGACTTCCAGTAGTCGATAACTACGAGTACTTGCGCAGCATCCGCATTCCCGACGGTATTTTCTTCTCGAAGTCGAATCCGACAAGACAAGCGCGAGTATTTAACCTAGGAGAAGAACAAGAACCCGATACAGATGATATTCCGGACACTCCAGGTTGGAAATCACCATCTTGGCCTTCCCCACAGCCCGAGGTGTACTCGCAAGGCCCAGGCACGTCACCTGCCTCCTCATCTTCAATTTCAGCCACTTCACGACGCCCACCGAGTCCCCCTGTCGGACTGTATCACGCTCCACATGGCGAACATGTTAATACAGATGCGAGATACTCCCTTCCTCGTTTGTCGACAGTGGCACCTCCCCACCACCTCCCTCCACATTCGCACCCTACTCGTCCTGTAGGCTCTTCTGGAAGCCCTTACAGCCCCCTGACGCCCGAAGACAGGAAAGCACTGAATAGTTTTCGAGTGGTGCTATGACACTTATTCGGACTTATCTCCACAAGCATTATTTAGTCCTGATTGTGCTCGACTGTCATGTAAACACGACCCATGGCTTTGAGCAACCCATGTATCTATGACACCCCGAGAGTTATTGAGTTACCTCGTCATTTCGTCCCTTGACTCTTGTCTCCCCATGGTTAGGGACCGTATCACTGGTTCTACTCTCAGACATGGGGATCCAGATTCCACGATATAACTACCGTCAGGGTCACCCCGCGCGGGGCACAAGTCATGCGGAACTACGTCGCTGACTCTTCGGTGGGCTCCACAACAGAAGATCCCGCGTTAGTATGCTTCAACAACAATCAGAACTCTCTATGTTCTAGAGGTTGTTACGCTCTCAGACCTTCGCACCATAAAACGTCAGTGTCCTAGTCGATCATCAGTACGTCCGAGAGCGACGACGCTCAGAAATTGACTATTAAGGTGATAATCGATGATGGTGGAGCAATCATCCTGCTTACCAAGTGTGCCCTGTCTCTCCTTGTACGTGCTTTATTCGGGGACTCGGTTTTAATACTAGGTAGCCCGTCTACCCAAAAGCTGCAATCGGCTGCAAACGTCGGAGGTTATATCATGTACACTTATGTACTTGGGAAGCCCGAAGTGAGTGATCTGCTATCTATCATATTACTCGTTGATCAACTCACAATACTTGAATAGGCAGATCAATATCTTCCAGACTGGGGTGTTACCAGTGAATAACTAATTTGTGCGTTGTGGAAGCATCACCAGTTGTATCAAGACACCACTGACAGAGCTGCTGAAATGGTTGATCGGCGGTATGGGGTTGAGCGGAAAGCTTTTGACGTGCATAGAGTGAGCTTCATACCCCGGAATCCCTCGATGACAGTGATGTGGGCATCCTACCTTAAAATGGACTCACTAAAAGAAGCAACTTACCTAATCCGGCGCTTCCCAAAATGGCAAATACAGCAGTTGAAGGTTAAGAGAGAAGCAGCACCAGACCGCTGCCGTGCCCTCTGCTATCACATCCACTAACGAGTTGCTTCTCTGAATTCCAGGATTATCACGCTACTAGCTGCGCTATAACAAGACTCTGGCCTGGTATTGTCATGATGTACGTGCAACAACGTTTGGAAATGGCTTCAAAGGCTGCAACACTTTAAGTCGAAGGCCCCTGAGCGCGTAGAAAATCAACAAAACATGGAATACAACAACAATCGTGCAATCCTTAACCACCACCCTCAGAAATAACATTACCAATCCATGGGAAGACGATGTATCCTTGCAGTTTCACTTCACTATACTGACTCCGCCTGGGCGTAGAACTTCAGGCGTCAAACAGATGCTCACCGCAGGTCATGCTCTTGATCACAAAGCTATCCAGTACCGCGGAGAATGCTAGCAGGACCGGTCAAGGCGTTCCTCCCGCTGCCTATACGGCCCGGAGGAGAGCTGCTACTTGTTCAAAAGCGGGATTGTGTCACGCTCTAAAACTTCAAGCGAAGACCATGCGCACTCCAAGCACAAACTAGGTTCGTACCACACTTGTGGTCCCCTCGAAGAATTACCGAATCCCGCAAGGTCTGATTCTGATATTTCTGCACATAGAATAATCACGCTCGACGACAAATTCATGGGAACTCGTTATATGGGCTGTATACAGCCATACAGCATGAATGGATGCGCTCTGCTATACGGCCTGTGCTCCGTGCCTGTTGGGGCATAACCTGGCACTGTGGTACAAAGTAGTGAGGCGCGCTCCAATGCACCTCTTTAGTGTTGTTGCAACCCACGCTATCCGCTACGTGGGAATAGGTATTACAGAAGAAGATGGAGAAGCCTCGCTCGCTTTGCGCCGATCTTTCTGTGCTATCAATAGGTGGACCTAATCTACGACTTTATGGGTGCGCCATCTTTACTATGCTCCTGGCGCAGTCGTATTCCATGTCGTATCTACTATTGCTATCGCTCCACTGGCCAGTGATAAAAGCGATTGTTTCCTTCGCGTAGAGGAAAGTGGATTGCTCGACTTAGACGTGAGTGGCTCCGATAGTCTCCAAGGTTGACTCCTGCCACAGCTGCATGTTTTTCAAAGCCAAAATTGAAACTGAAGTAGCTTATTTGATGTCTCCAATATCTACTCATAGAGCTCTGCCCCTCACAATACACATGGCACAGTCAGGTCAGCCTGCACTGGCATCCGGAGATGTTGTGGCAGGCTGACTCGGACGCCATACCTCGTAGTATGGGTTTTTCCTCTCATTGAGGAGTGCCGATATCCAGTAGACTACTGGTAACGGACCACCAGCTCTGCCCATGGAGATTAGCTTGGACACATATCAGCAGTGTCACACACAGAGTCCGCGAGTATCTTAATGGTTCGACTGCCACAGCGGTGGACGGCGGTAAACAGGTCGTCTATAAGCATGGCATCACTCCGTTTCGGTGACAGTTCACAGTCTCTTCAGGTTATCTGAGGCGCAGCAGATGATAGAGTCATCTGCCAATAGTACAGCCGAATCCAACCGTTAATGCGATCAAACTATGGATTTCATTGTTTAGCACCCCCAGTTTACATCTCCTAGCTTTCTACCATTAAATATGCGTTTATCAGGCTAGCATGGAAGATGAAGAGAGGACCTTCGTAAAGATCATGGCAAGAAACACTGATTAAAGACTCACTGAAGCCAGGAGGCAATATGTCTGTCGTGACATACTGGCGTCAGTAGCATATTGAACTCTATCAAGAGCGTGGATACCTGCACGAACCCCTCTTAATCATCCAGTTATCATCTGTCGTAAGTAACAAAACTCTTTTTGATGGCATACGAACGCGAGGAAATAAGCTAACTCCTCCGGCATATGAAATCAAAGCAATGATATAGACTATCCGTCAGCGTGTAGTCACAATGTCCATTTATGGCTCATCCTCTGCAAACGTGTTTCTGCAAACCCCCAGCCTACTTGAGGAGGTGCAGGATTTGTACTGTGTCGACCTTTACTCCATTCGGTTTGACGTTTCTGCTTCAGGACCCGTACACATCTGTGATAGCTCAGTCCTATCAGCGTCGAGGAGCCACGACAGGTCGGCGGCTGAGATATGGCAGCAGCCTGCGCAGCTGATGCTCAGGAATGCAGCCAACCACATGCCGTCCAAGAAATGCCCAGAGAAGTCGTCTTGACCCACCAAATCGTCCCGCTGGCATCATCGGAAGGTATCGAAGGCTGGCCTATCAGAGATAGCCAAAGTATATTTGTCACCCACTTCCCTAGAGCCCAAATAAAGCAGTCAATGACGAGCATTACGGCTGTAAGTAAGAGCAGCCATTGAATTCCTCCTGCCTCACGTTCATGTAGGCTGGCAAAGACGGTTGGTCATTGGTTGAGGTGACGCGCCAACTAACGCCAAGGCTCGGGGATAATAACCAAAAAGCACTGTTTTCATTCAAAGTCGTTCCACCTTATACTTCTGTCATATAGATGTTTTCGACCGCCATTCGATATATCTGCCAAGTGACGCATCGTCGGCCGCCCATGAGGGCAATTCCAAGGCTGGTCCATGGTTCCCATGTGTCGAACGACCTGAGAAAAACGAGCTGTCAACGGACGGGACGCATGGGAACGAGCAGAGCACTTACAGACGTCATCTGCTTATGCTGCAGGGGCATTCCCACCATTATGCTCTTCCGACACGCACGCATAGCGAACATGGACCGTGCCTTTGAGCAGCGGACCACTTGACCTCGGGGGCTATCCCGTAGTAAATGAAGCAATTCTTCTAAATCTACCAGGCCGAGTCAGTATCTGAGCAGCCACTCGTTCCAAGGAACTCGCATGTCCTGACCTCTCATATCGAACACCGTCGTCTTACTCACGGGCTGCGCAACGAGGTGGAGGCGATGCCCTCCTCCGCCAGGCCGAGAATCACCATCATCATCGATTTCAATTTCAAACCCGTTACGACGGAGAACGTCAATATTCTCGATCGCTACCAGTTCGTCAGCAGCAGTCAACTCGAGGGGTTTGGGCCTAATTCGGAGGTTAGCCAACCGCTACTTGTAGAGCAACAGACCAGAAACCCTCACCGGAATAGCGACTGAGACTCAATCCTCGTCGTCTGCTGCAGTTGCTCAAAATTATACTTCTCATCTGCCGCATGTTGATCGATGATAAACAGATCGTCTCGGGTGCTCTCCGCCTGAGCCTGAGAGCCGTCCGCAAGGGGGTACTGACGTCGGCGGGCGATTATGAAACCGAGGTTAAATTGGCCTATCACGTCCATCGTTGCAAAATCAGCTTTGTTAATCACCCTCGACAGAGTTTCGCTCGCGGCGGCGTCATCGTCTTCGGTGGCGTTCGTAGTATTGACGCGGTCGACCAATTTATCATTGCCATTAGCGGCCGAAGGAGTTGAGGCAGCAGCGTGAATACGACGATTTGCCCATCGGTGCATCAAAGCATCCTCGTCGTAATGCACAACAGACGTTTCCAATGGTGCAGTCCTCACGTATTCCGGAGAGACCTCGCCGTTGGTATCATCCTGAGAAGATATCTCCATTATCTCGTCTTCTGCATTTGCGCCTGTCTCGGGGGAAGCCTCGACGTTCGTGTGCCTGCCAGTGTCATCACGCCGAGAGCTTGTCATTCGAGACGACACAGACACCTCGGATTCGACATCGAAAGATGTCTCCATAACGATATCTGAGCCTTCGTCGCGTGTGGCGGGCGTGTTCTTTTTTGACGACTCAGGTGGAGCATTCGAAGCCGTGGGTTCGTCCGCATCATCACCATCATCCTCGTCGTCCTGTTCCTCACGAGTAACCTTATCGCCGCTAGTACCCGAGTTAATCTCGTCGGCATCATCCCTCGAACCTGAGGCACCACCGCCGCCGGTAACTTGACTCCCCGACATAGCAAACCCAGCCATCCGCAGCTTGAAGCTTGAGTTCGTTGAATCAAGCTTGTTCGCTTGCTCAGACTCAGACGTCCTCAATCGCTTCCGTGGGCGAGTGTCACCGTGAGTGTGACTACTCGATGAGGACGCTGTGGAGCGGCTGCTGGGGCTAAGATGCCAGAACTCGCCCGACTTGTTGAACACGAGTTGCTTGCCGACCCTGCCGTATGGTTGACTAGCACGAGGCGGTTCGATTTGCTGAATGGCAATTTCTGGGACTTTTCGAGCGCGGCGTTGGGTGGCGAGAGGTACAGGAGAGGATGATGACTCTGCCTCCGGAGGTGTATTGTCCTTGGGCTCATCAACACGGTCTGCCTCATCGTCAACATCTATAGGGGTATCGTCCTGGTCTTGCAACTCTTCTCTTGCACCCCTAGGCGCCTTGCCCTTAGGTTTGCCCTTGGGTGTAGTAATTGGCTCGGCCGCCCCATCCAGCATCTCGACCTCCTCAACCTCCGGCTCCGGTTCCGGTTCCGGAACCAACAGCACAGGCTCCCCAAACCCATCCTCCTTCTCCTTTCCCTTAACATTCTTCTTGCCGGTCTCCTTCTGCTCGACACTCTTTTTATCGCTCTCCTTCACAGCTCGTGGTTCTTCGACTTCGTCCTCGCTACTCTCCGGCTGGAAGAGAGGCGTACGCTTGGCAGTGACAGTAGTGTTCGCAGCCTTGGATGGTAGGGACTTCGGAGCCCCGCTACCGACGGCGTCCTTGGGAGAAACTTGAGAAGGCCCGCCAGCAGCAGCGACGTTATACGTCGATCGCTCAGATGCGAACTTATCTTCCAGCGCAGCCTGGTTATTTCAGTCAGTCAGGCGATATATCACTAAGAATACGAATATTTCGAATGATAGAGACGGACCTTCAATGCCTGGACGAGGTTATCCTCGCTGTGGATCAGGATTGTACGTTTGTCAGGGCTGACGTTCACGTCGATACATCCTGTGTATACCGATTAGATAAGAGTCGTAGTATGAGATGAGAGAATGCTGCGAGATACCTTTGGGGAGGATGAAGTCGGCGATCACCATAGGCGACTGCGTAGCATTGAACGTCTTATACACTTCGTTGAACGCTTTCGGAACCTGAAATGAGAACAAAACGTCGTGAATACGAAGGTAGAGTGAGGAACGAGGCGTAATATGTACCTTGGATGGGTTACACGGCCTACCATTTATGTAGTAGAACTGCCTATCCGAGCCATTCCGCCCGCAGTTCAACGCAAACTTGGAGATCAGTCCTCGTACGGTGATAGTGTTCTTCCGTCTACAAGTCAGAATAAGTATAAATAACTTCTTGAATAACGGGCGCCGCGTAGTTACCCTTCTGAAGGTAAGATGCCCTGCCGGCGCAGGATAGCCTTCTCCGTCTCAACGTCGAACGAAAGGTCAAGCTCGACTAGGTTCTCGAGGGTCTTGGGACCCCATAGCGCTGAGACTGATGAGCGTACGGACGAGGAGCCATCTGTGCGTAGTTGTACTGATTTCTTTCTGTCGTGAATTCAGCTTCAGCGTCACGACGTCGCAGAGCGAATATGAGTATGTGGATATGTACGTACCCGCCCTTGGGTTGATGAGTACACGTGAGTCGTACCCCTCCGTTCTCCTGCGCACAAGGTACCAGGGCATACGCGTTCAGCAAGTTCAAAGCCTTGCCAAACTCCCGCTTCGCGTTGCGCTCGAGCTCCTTCCGCCGTACCGGAAGCGGCTTGAATATCTCTGATATCGTCACCGTAGTTCCTCTCTGGTTGAGAGTCCACAACGTGTTAGAGATGTACGGCTAATTTAGGAGCGATGTGAAGCAAATACCTGCCTGGCGACCTTGCCACTACGACTCTTCACCTTACCCAATCTATCGAGCTCCAACACGGTACCCATTGGCGCGTCTTTCTCAGTAGCGGTGGTGACGGTGACGGAGGAGCATAGCGCGCATAATGATGATAGCGCCTCACCGCGGAAGCCGAATGTAGAGACACCCTCGAGAGCTTCGAACGAGTCGAGCTTGGATGTGTGGTGTTTCAGACCTGCGAATATAGAGCCATTTGCGTAAGAGTAGGTTTATGAGGTGTGATATGTAGTACTTACCCACGGAATCGTAGTCCGCAGCAGCTATCCCACAGCCATTGTCTACCACCTCGATAAACTCAAGGCCGTGCTCTTTGAATCGCACCTCTACCACAATCGAACTAAGCATTACAACCTCATCATCCCGCAAGTAACACACAACATACCAATATTCGTAGCCCCAGCATCCAAGCTATTCTCCACGAGTTCCTTGACCGCAGTCTGCAAGTCTACGACGACCTGACCGGAAGAGATGCGGTGCACGGAGAGGGCGTCGAGTGCGATTATCGAGTTTGCATGTTTCTTACTTGGTTCACTTTCCATATACGTGGATGTCCAGTGGTCCTCGTGGTCGTTGATCACTGTCAACACGAAAGAAGGTCGTGACCCACATGTGCCACGCGCTCACGCTAATGAGTTGTGACTCTCAGTCACAGAGCATGTGACCGTGACATTTGGTGTTACCATCTTGAAGTCGAAGCGCTGGCTTTCAACCGCGTTCTCAACGACCATCGACTTGGAGTGACAAACCCAGGACAATTCCAGCTGCAGCAATATTAATCGAGTTCCTCTATGATAAGGGCTACTGTACATTTGCTATTTGATAGATCCAAATTTGCTACGACGGGTACGCATGATTAAATGATACAAATTACTGATGAAAATGCCCATGTCCACTCGACAGCACAGGGAAGAGAAATCAGGCCAATTCGAAGACGACGCAAGCAATTTACTGAGCGGTAGTCGCCTCGCCCGCCTTGATCTTCTGGCCCTCCTCGACCTTATCATGGCCCTTCTTGCCTTCGACCTTGCCGAGCAAGATCTTCGCCTCGCCCTTCATCTTCGTCATGAAGCCGACCTTCTTGGCCTTCTCGGTGTCGTCTGTGGCAGAGCCGGTACCTAAAGAAAAGGTAACATCAATACCAGATACGAATGAAGAATCGGTTGAGGGACTAACCCTCAGCATGCGAAGCTTGTTTGCTGTCTGCGTGCTTGGCGCCGGTCAATGGCTTCTCTTGCTCCTTCTCACCGGCAGCCTCGCGGGCTTGCTCTTTGTGCTCCTTGGAGTAGTCCGCCTCAGCTGGATGGAGGTCAGCGGGGTGGTAGTCGGTTTCGTACGTGTCACCCTGAAGGTCAAAGAGTACGTTAGTAATGCAGCTCATTCGGTTCACAGTCATTAAAGAAGGAAGGAAGCGTATGAACCTCAGGCAGATCGATACCCTCTCCACGACGATAGCTCTCGCCGCCAAGATCCTTACCACCCCACCGAGTGCCCTTTGTTGCAAGAACATGCTGGCGCGGCTGGAGATTGGCGTGGAGTAGATCTGCCTGTTTTTCCTCATGCTCATCCTTCATCGGCCCATGATGAGTACGCCAATGCAGGATACACTCGGAACATTGCAAACGAAAGCATGGAAATAGTCGCTCACCTTGTTGGGGATACCACTGCTGATCTTCTTCTCATTGTCCTTCGCATGCTCGTCCTTCGCGAACTTCTCTCCTACAGCGGCACCGACGGCTGCAGCACCAGTCTTACCCTCCCCCTTCTTCTCCTGCTTCGTGATGGGCTGCTGTGTCTGTGCTTGAGAGCTGCGAATACCCTCCTGGCGAGCGGCCTCAGCGATATGTGCGGTCTCACCGACCTTGGAGGGCGTCGATTGCGAAAAGTTGGTCCCAGTCTCCCGCGAGGGACGCTCGTCGGGAAGGACAGCCACACCTGACTCGTCCTTGAGACCTGGAAGAGCTCCGACGCCACCAAACACACCGTGTGTAGAGTCGTCCTGAGATGGAAGGGTAGCCGCACCAAAGGTCTTCGAATGAGTGCCTACGGACGCAGACGTTGCGCCAGTGATACCACGGCCTTTCTCATCTGGAAGACGAGCGACACCGGGCTCGTTGATGGATCCCGGCAGGGCACCGACACCAGATGAGTGATCACCTGGCTTGGCACCGTCGAGTTCACGAGAGGGGACAGAGGAGGCGCCGATAGCAGTTGTGTGTCCACCGTGGGTGACGCGGTCCTTAGCATCGTACGCGGTGTTCTGGACCTTCTCGGTGGCCCCCTTTGCAGCCTCGGTCGCTGCAACAGCGGCACCAGCTACAGTCGCGGGGATCGCAGTGCCTGCGCGCTCGTCGGGGAGCTTCGTGACGCTGCTCTCTGCGAGCGAGCCGGGAAGAGCACCAACTCCGCCTACGTGCTCGCGAGCGCCAGCACCGGTGAGTTCAGTAGAGGGAAGGGATTTGTCATGGACGATGTCGTTCTCGGAAGCTTTCACAGCTCCTTGAGGGTTTGTCATTCCAGCTAAATTGACTGTCAGCGATAATGACCTGCTATGACAAAGATAGTGCACGTACGGATATATTCCGACATCTTATCCGTCACAGATTTGGGAAGATACTGGCCGATCATCTCGGCGGCAGCAGGGACGTACGTCTGAGCAGTCTCGCTCACACTCTGCGCAAAGCTATTAGCCGTCCCAGTAACGGTCTCGGCAATCTCAGAACCAACGGGCTTCGCCTCCTGCTTATTGGGGTACGCCCCAGGGAACTCCTGCCCCGGTGTCGACACAACCGATGCTGAGGTCGGCGCGAACGTCGATTCGGCTACTGTACCGGGACGCATGTTCTTCTCCTCGAAGAGCTGCGCGGTCGTTGGGTTTGTGGTTGCCGCGTTGGCTGTTGCGGAGGGTTGAGGTTGGAGTGCAGAGGTGGTCTTTACGGCCCACTCGCCTGTGGGAGTGCCGGGGTGGACGTCGAGCTGAGGTGGGATTCCAGACATGATTTGGGTTGAACGTTCAAGTCGACTTGTCGTAAAACGGATTATGTGGTGCACGTCGTAATCGTAAGTGGTGGTCGTAAAGGGAGAAGTATAGTGAAGTTTACTTCCGCCACCTCCATCTTTATATACCTCGTTCTGAGACCAACGTCACAATCTGGAGAAGGAGTGCCACCAACCCACGCTGACGTAGTTTATGGTGGGACGAACCCACAATTGCTGTGCCTCTTGTGTGACGTCATAGTTGGCCAGCTTACGGGCGCGGAGTCTATTTGCACATGTTTGGATTCAGGTCCCGTCACCTGCCCAAAGAGGCAATGATGCATGCTCCTTCCATCCGCGTCGACCAAGGTGAGACCGCGATGAAGATCACAGGATGACGCTCAAATGGCACGTCATACAAGGATAAAACTTTCTGCGGGGTTTTTGTGAGAATTAGAGCCTCAGCGTCTACTCGCGATCAGTTGAACGAGCGGCGAGCCTCAATTCAACCGACAGTGATTCAGTCAAAAATGTCGAATATGCCGAGACCTAATAGTACATACAACACTGTGTGACTAATTAATCAGTAGCTGTAGTGCTTTTAATGTAACTCAATACTGACCAATAGGTATACGAAGTAAACGAAATAATAACACAGCCAAGTTTTTACAAAGGCTCCTTTACAACGGTCTCCATAATACCAAAGTCCACGACCGGCAGCTCTGGGCCTCTTTTGCTATCGGAAGAGCTATTTGGAGACGCCGTCTTTTCACGCTCTTGGGAAACGCTGTGTTTTTCATGAGGAACAGGCATAGCGATCAAGACAGTAACTTGTGCGGAATATGGCTTTTCTTCTCTTGGTTGCGATACATCCTCTTTCTCTCCTGTTAGCACGGGTATGCTACGATTCATGTCCCGGCGAACTGTTACGATGTTAGGCCGAAACCAGTCAATGACATTGACTGAAATCGATGATGGGGACGTTAAGGTTCGTGGTGTTGGTGCAGTAGTTGCCTTCGTGTCATGCAAGAGACCCGTGTGCATCGCTGCCACAGGCTATGACGAATTAGCCGATTGTTAGAGGCGTGGTATGTATACAACACTCACCATTAGTCGTTTCATCCAATACGATCCCTCCACTGAACAATCCTCCTCTACTACGTCCTTGACCCACATGTCATGCAGTGTGGGCTGTTCTCCAACTTTCGGTCGTCGTGAGGTTGACGGGATGACCGTACCATTCCTGACAGCCTCCTCCATCCTACGCCGGAAACGGCGGCGCATCATGCATGATCGAGCTATTATCCCACCAGTGAGCGCAAACAGTACTACCAACGTCACTGTGGTGGGTGTCAGTGCCTAACCCCGGGCTACCGCACCTTGCTAAAGAAGTGCTCACCGAGAAAGGTATATACTTTGCGTTATTACGATAATCAGTGGATGTTCAAGGAGCATCGAACGAGTGTACTCACAGTACAAGGTCGTCTGAGACGTCAGCAGAGACGAGCCGCTGTCCGAACTGGTCGCAGCCGGCTGACCACTGATAGTAGAGCTCGCTACAGATGATTGTGCTGAGGACATGATACTGGACATCCTGTCTGCTTCATCCGCAGGAGACAAACCTTGCGACTAGAGGGACTTCGGTGTAGGGAAGAGTAACATACAACCCGCACCTGTGTCGCCGCAGTCGTAGAAAGCCAGGAGTCCACGACCAAAACACCCGTAATCTCATCCGAACCCTCTTCAAGCTAGATCTTCCCTCCCGGCACAAGCCCATCTCCTCTGTTCCGGGTGGTACGTGACGTGAGAAGGACCCCACTCACCTACCACTCAGATGTGACGGAAGCGGAAGCGGAGTCCTGACGCGGCTGCGGAATTCAGAGTTCGTGGAAGTATGATGTACGTTTTGAACTTTCTGGAGGCAGTGTGATTTGTGGGGAATATGATAGATCGAGCTGGGCGTAGGCTTTGGCCAGTGAGAATTGAGGCATTTTGGCAGTTCATCATCCGAGACTTGGTAAGTTCTTTGAGGATGTACAGAATATTGACAGGCCATTGAGTACAATAGTGCAGAGAAGATCGTCGTATGTCGAAAGCTGGAGCATGAACAGTACTTGACAGGAAGAGGTAGACCGAGCGTGAAGCCTCTTACTCTCAATTGACACCGCGAAGTTGGGAGGGTAAGTCTCTCGAAGAAAAAGCCCTGCACTTACCGTAGACAGAAAGGAGTCATACTGGATAAGCTGGCACTCCGTAGACATAGAGGTGAGTAGTGTTCGATAGTCTGAAGTGAGTAGTAAGAACAAGACATGCCAAGGCCAAAGTCAGGGTTCAATGTTCAAGGTCCGATTGAGGTCCGGTGATCTGGCTCGAGCGGACTTCAATTCCTTCTTAAAGTCTGCCATTCGGGCATATACGGCATAAGAGCTGACCTGAATCGGAGTCTGTATGACTTACTCTCAACTTCGATTGCTCTTCGAAGTCCGTCATGGCCTTACTTACTCATGCAACTCACACTGGCAGGAAGAAAGCCCGGGCCTAAAGTAAGTGTCATTGAGGTAGAATGCTTGTTATAACAATGAGCTCATGCAATATATCATGTTTATGCTAGTCTCATCGAGTATACATTGGCCCGCGACGGAACAGTGCGGATTGTCCGTCCGACATGTCGCGTCGAAACTTGAAAGAGTACCCTCCAGGTATGACGATATCATTCTATGCAGTGTCGAACGATTCTGAGTTTGCATTCACACGCGACACCAGATATGACTGGTGCTTATCGTCCCTTCAGCAGTACCGTCTCGTCTCTCCAGCACAGTCAAGCGACCTGAAGTATGAGCGACCAACAAGAAGATCCTACACAGCCACTGCTTCGACCTCGGGTCGAAGAGCATCATGACGTCGATCAAGAGGCAGGAGACTCTGTTCGTTTCGACAGAGTTGGACTAGGCTGTCTCCTTGTACAGCACCTATCCAGGTCTGTTTGTATACACCTCTGGGATCACCACTCACAAACGAGAATATGCGTATGACTGACAATGTACTGTAGCGCATGGGGTGTGCGAACTGCCGAGTTTGCACTCTATCTCTACCTCATTGTCTATTTCAAGGACACCTTGCTCCCCTCCAGTATCCTGGGCTTTTCTATGACAGGTACGCCAGACAACGTCTACTTCGATTCGCGAGTACTCACTTACCGCCTCAAGCCACCGGCATTGTCTTCTCCAGGTGGGCAGGCTCTTTGGTCGACAAATACCGCAAGCTCCCGCTTGTTCGCACTTCAATTATCGTCCAGAAGGTTGCCTCCCTCCTTGCGTACATCTCGTTCATGATAATGCTGTCTCAACCTACGGATGGAGCCAGTCCTTATCATCCATACCGTCGACGATACTCCGGGACACCTACTGCGTTCGCAACGCCGACATTTTTCTTTCTCGTCGCTTCCAGCTGCGTGCTGCATCTCTCCAATACCACTATCTCCATTGCTATCGAACGTGACTGGGCAACCTGCCTTGCTCAGGGACCGTACTTCTCGACCAAGCTATCAAAGCTCAACACTTACCTCCGTCAAATCAACCTGCTTTGCAAACTATGTGCTCCCTTGTTTGTCTCATTCCTCACAGTTTCGTTCGACAAAAGTGATGCAAGCGGTCCTACAACCATACATAACATATCCTCGGTGAAGATACTAGCCGTGGTGGCTGCAGTAACCCTCTTCTTCGAGTTCTATTGGATTGGCGTTGTATATAGACGCTTCCCAGTGCTTGAGGCAGAGCAAAACCGCCGGGATCGAGACCGCCAGGTTCCTCAAGCTGTAGAGCAGGTCGACAACGACGTGGAAGAGGTGGTACCTGCTCCCCCTCTACCGCCACCTGCCAATTATATCGAGCGGCTCCTGAATATTCCAGACTGGAAGGAGCTCGTTCGTCTCCCTATCTTCTTCTCCTCGCTAGCCATCTCCTTACTATATCTTACTGTGCTAAGGTATGGCCTGCAAATATTCTCTCCTTTGTCTATTCCATCAGCTCATTATAACTTTACATAGCTTCGACGGTATCATGGTTGGGTACCTGAAAACCCTATCGTACTCCGACGATTTCATTGCCGAGATGCGCGGTGTTTGTGTCATTACCGGTCTCATTGGAACTGCTCTCGCTTTACCGCTTGAAAAGAAGATTGGCCCTGTCAGAGCGGGAAATTGGAGCATTTGGTGAGTCGAACTCCCTCTACTTATCCCTTCACATGAACCTGAGCATGTATCAGGTCAATGGTTTTCACTCTAATTCCAGTCATTGTTTCATTTTACGTGTTCGCCCCGCACGGTCCCACAACCGGCACTCCCAGAGGTTCAACTCTCGGCGTCATCGGGGCCATGCTACTCTTCGGAGGTGTGTATATGGCTCTTACGATATATTGCTTCATCCAGTGATTTGAACGTGCTCCTTCTCTAGGCATGGCCCTCTCACGCATAGGTCTCTGGTCCTTCGATCTCATTCAAACGAAACAGCTTCAAACTGCTTTGGACCACCATCCTCGACGCAACACTCTAACTGCGCTTCAATATACGATGCAAAGTGTTGCTGACCTAGCCAAGTTCGTCATGACGATGATCCTCTGGGAACCGTTCCAATTCCGCTGGGCTGCGCTGGTCTCCTTTATGAGCGTCTCAGCTGGTGCTCTGGTGTACGCGGTGTATGTGAAAAAGGAGCGGGGACATATTGCACATCTCCCTGTTCAGATGGCGTGGCTCAAGAAGATTCTGTAAATAGCCCACACTCGGGCTAGATGAATCCGAAGTGGAGTGTGTTATAGTCGCGAATACAAATTACATTATACAAGACGATGTGAGAGAGTACTGTACAGTTAAGTGAACGTGATGGAATCCCTTACAATAACAAACCTATGAAAAAAGAAACAGCGTGTATCCGTTTGAACTCCGGCGACGTTGACCTTTGCTTTGACAAACTTCCAATAAGAAGGTGAGGGGCTCTGCCTTTAGGCCCGGCTTTGCCTCATGCTGGGGCCATATCCGCTCGCACGAGGGTCATAGCGCCCATGCAGTGGCTCCCTGAATGCGCGGTTGGCGATGGCGAACATGAGGTTGGTGATCAGGAGGATGAAAATAATGATGAAGCCCATCCATGAAAACGCGACCATGGCGGTGAGGATACGGCAAGGCTTGTAAATTTGGCACCAGTGAAGGTTGCCCCATTCGCCAGACTGCGGGTAGGTGAACCAGCCAATCAGTACGAGCATGGACGAATAGACTAGAGTACTCACGACAGCTATCGCGGAGCCTACCAACCACATGACGAACAAGATGGAAAGTGCGACGGTCTCTCCTGCAAAAGTGGATACCCAGCCGTAATCGGATGTCTTTGCAATGACGTGGATGCTATATACAGAGAATAACGTCAGTGGCGGTTGAGGTGCATGCCCTTGGAACCTTAATCCACGCAACCATGACTTACACCCATGGGACCCATAGCAACGTCAAGGCAGCAGTCACGAGTAGTTCAATAACAATAGGGTCTACAGCCCAATTGCTGTTAGGATTATATTCTCGGTAGTTGAACTAACACTCACCATAGAAGTCGCGGCCTCCGTTGAGAGGATCACCCTCGGGGATATGCAGAGTGTAGTGGACACGTGCGGCCGTTAAGCCCAGCAAGACGGCCGCAAACAAGAACTGTAATGGTTGTAGTTCAGCTATAGCAGCCTATTGGTATGTGAGGTCTTAAGACGTACCAAGACAATATAGAGGAAGATTCGGATTCGGTTCACAGTGATCGGCATGGTTGAACGTCGCGGTCGTCGAAGCGAAGCGTAAGAAGAGCGTAAGAGAGAGGGTTGAAAGCAAGTTGTCTAGGTGATAGGTGAGGAGCCAAGTACGCACCACCAACCTCTTATATAGCGAGGTGACTTCATTTGCGAACTCAACGTGTTGATGGATATGCTGGAATGACTTCTTATATGGGCGTCAGACGGAATTCACCGAGAAAGACAAAACCAGACAAAACCATGCATTTCCAGGGACTCCTCGTGCTGGGTCAAGGGTGAAGAGGTCAACAATAGGTTGTGTAAACAGTGCGAGATGATGACAGAACATCCCATGGCAGTGTCAACGGCCGTCGTATATCACAACATGTGCTTGCCATGCTGCGCGGCGGAGGGCTATACAACACGTTTCCTGCAAGGAGGATGAAGCATGGCACCTGGTCGATGTAAAAGAACAAAGCTTATTTCCGTTGTTTGCTGTGATTTCATGTGATGGGGGCTGTTCTGAGAAAGAAGTTCAGCGGTCGAGAACGGGCACCTGGACACCTAGGGAAGCCGGCTATTTACATTCAACACGAGCAGAACCTCGCGTGAATTGACATTGCCGGGGATTTATAAGATCTGCAAACACTGCATTGACTGTCATAGATTAGACAACAGCTCTCGGGGCCTCTGAGCGACGATTCCCGCACCCACACATGACTCTTCGATCACTCACTGGCACTGACCACTGTCGATACTTAATCGAGTAGAAGATTGCGATATCTAGTCACTAAAGGGAAGTGGCATGGATATAGACACATAAGTATGCCTTTACTTTGAGATGGGTAAGAATTAATCGTACTTTTCCAAATGATCAATGGGTGAGCTGCCATGCCGGCGAGCATTGAGTCGAAGATTGACAGTGACTTGTAAGTAGACTGTGACAGATATTCATGATACTGCGCATGCTTAAGGCTCCATTTTAAAGATGCTGAGATAATGACGGCGAACAGTGGCAAGGAGGCTCTTCAGCGTCAGAGGACATGTTCAAATTCAACTTCTGACGTCGGGAGATGGCGGCCAAGCGTCGGGACTGAGATCAAACTGAGATTGAACCTGAAAGCCCAAAGTAGAATGGACGCTGTCCTTTGTGGCGTGGAAATGCGCTCTCTGGACCATCACTAAGTACTTAGTACGACGAGCTCGAAGCGGTGGGAAGTCAACTAGTCACCAGCAGGAACCACCTGGCACGATTCTGGATTAATTCTATAGGTTATTACACTCATTTAATATTTATTATCATCGATTCAGTCAAGTGCCACCCGACGGTCCAACTGAGCGGGAGCCAGGAGACGAGTTCAACTGCGAAGGCGCTGTCTGCACGAGTCGAAGAGCAGTGGAATGGCTGGGATAATCCCGAGAAAATTAAACATAATCTTGACAAGGTCTATCTACTGAGGCTCGTCAGCGTATCTCCGGATAGTTGGCAGCCAGTATTATCCGTGGATGAGGGTGTCTTCATGAAGTAAACTTTGGGCTGGAATCACTAGCCGTCTTTACGTGAGACTCGCAGTAGTAGTTCAAACTTAGCGTGCCTATATGTAATGCTACACGATTCATTATAGCGCATGGAATGGGTATACATCTTCGCAGAAATATTTCATCTAGGTGGATAAAGGGGAGATCCTGGACTCGCATCGCAAACGAGGTTGGAATTAGAACAAAAGAAAGCTGAGGAAAGGTAAGATCAGGATTGCGGCGTGAACTGCATAAGGTATGAGGGAGATGGTCATTTGATCACCGCTGGTCTGGCCTGCAGCGCCAGTTGATCCAGAAGGGCCAACAGCGGACGTAGACCCAGTGGAACCAGATGTCCCGTTGCTATTAACGACAGATGCGGAACCATTAAGAGAGAACGCTCGTATGAGGACCCCTGACAATAGGCGTGGAGGCCAGATACTGATCCGGACAAAATTTGCGAATTCGAGGACCTGAGGCTGGATACGTCCGGACAAAATTCAGCCCTCCGGAGGTTCTGAAGTTCAAAGCTGGATACCAATCCGGACATTCGACACCCGCTTTGGGCAACTTCAGGCCGCCCGAGGCCCCGAAACAGAGCGCTAAACCGGAGGTGAGATCAAAATATCTAACAATTTCCTTATTTGTAACTTTAACGCTCATGAAATCGCCCGGAGGCGAGATACTATCCGGACAATTTTGGTCAAAATCTCGACGGCAAGTCCGGACAATTTCTTTCGGCGTCAAATCTGGCCTCTTCGCCTATTGTCAGGGGTCCTCTCGTATGTAGTTCAGCTCAAAATATGCATCCGCCAGTTCGGGTGTACCATTGTACCATACACTGTTGTTGTTCTATATTTCAATTACGAGAGTCAGTTAACGTTTAAAAGACGTTATAGGTGCAACTTACGCATGTGTTTGGGTCAGTGGCGTTCCCACCGCATTGGGAGGCGTATATCGACGGAACACCTGCCCTTTGAGCCAGATACCTAACGTCAATTTTGATTTGGATCCTCAGCATAAGTATTCATACCATGTGCCGCACAGAGTGATATCGATGACGATTTGCTGTGCTCCAAAATGTGTTGTAATGTCGCAAGACGAGGACGGGAAGGCTGCCGAGGGCGGACCCCAGCTCGAAATATCCAAGGACGTTGTGACGGTCTCAATCGAGGAAGGAATACTATGACGCTGGGAGACTGGATGTCAGAGAGTCAGGTGAGAGATGAGAAAGAACATGTGCTCACATCCCAGAACCAGATGCTAAAAATTAAGTTCGACATCGAAATCAGTCTTATCTACGGCAAGAGTACAAATGCTTACAATATTCCCGAGACATCAAACTGTGTAGCCCACACCCCTCCTCCGTTATCCGCAAAGCCCTTTCCAAAGGTATTCGGTCGCTTCTCCGTCTTTACACCTATATCAGCAACGAATGTAGGCCAAAGCGTATACGGGAGACTTACCACAGTGCACCCCGTGTTTCCTGTATTGTTGCAGTTAGTGACCGCGGGCTGGTTCAGAGCGGTTGTGTTTGTCGCAGCAGAGCAGCCGGGAAACGTGTGCAGCGACATCTGGTTGTAAGGGTTGTGATTGATACCTTCGATGATGTCGATCTCTCCGTTATCAGGCCAGGGGTTGCCCTTTGTCCATATACTGGGCCATACCTGTACGAGTGATCGGTCAGTTGGCCCGCCAAGAAACAATGCCGAGGATAGAACTTACAGAGCAGCCAAATGGTAGGTGAACAGCATCAACAACGAGGACCGGGCCTATATCGAAGGATGCCTGCGAGGCGATTCGAACCTACAAACAGCAATTAAGATTAAAACTATCGCTCGAGCAGTAGAGGTAGCTGAGCCCACCGAGTTCCGCTTGTCGTAGTAGGGCACAAAAGAAGTGTTGTCGACCTTTATGATGACCTTGTTCGCATCGTTCACGTATGCCAAGCTCGATGAAGCCGATTTGTTGACATAGAATACCGAGCCTGTTCAGATTGCGAACGGCATCCGTTAGAATTTTTCAATCAAGTACGGTAAAATAAAAACAGTACGTACCACCTGTCGTCTCGTCATACGGAAACTCGTCAAATATCCACTCGTCAAAAAAGGTCTTCCCCGAATAATCCTTGACCAAACTGAAATTGGCAGCAGACACAAGGTGGCACGGTATTGCTAGTAGAGCAAGCGCCACTGCTAGTAATCGAGTCGACAGTCGGAGGGGATTCCGTCCATGCATCCTGTCAGAAAAGAGGCTCTACGAATCGAAGTTTGTACTGTTAGCACGGAAAGGAAGGGTTTCGGGATGCGTGAACATTCCGAGTCATGCCTTTTCTGTATATAGAGCCTCGGAGTCTTTTCGGAATCGAGTCCTTGTACTGTGTGCGCCTGCGCAGGGCCCAGAGACGACAGATGGCAAAAAATATTCTGCTCGGTGCTGCTCTTCTATCCGAGTCCAGGAACTGTATAAAGAAGATCATAATGATAGATATCGAGTCAGACCGGCGGTACCGTACGGTGCCTTTCGGTCAGTCGTTATGTTGTAAGCAACCACTTCCTGTCAGTTTTGACACTGCATGATTGTCAATGTAATAGTGTATGGCGACATTACTTATTTTGGCGGGTCCATCCCACGTATATGTTCTAGCCCGCCGGAGCTGGATGATAACTTGATTAAGTAAAACTACCGTCGGTATCTTGAACATTGAGCAAACGGTACCTACTGATCGCTGCGGATACCGGTGATTGCGCCTCTTCAAGCGTACAAGGGTTGGGAGGATTTATCGTCTTCGTGTTGAATCTCTACCGAGCTTCAAACATAGATCCAATGTTACACAATCCATCCCCATGGTCGATTTTACCCCGATATCCCTTGCGCATCCGCGACTTGTAATTGTGGTTCCAATCACTGCAGTAGGACCGCGACTTGAAGCTTGAAGATATGATCGTATAAAAGCCGTCATATCAATACTGCTGCCGGCGCTCCTGGTCTTCCTGAGGCAGAGTAGACAAGTCCAACCTTCGCGGGCTCAGGATCTCGTGTCTAGGCGCTCCTACAAGCCAGCATAATTACCTCCATCATTCATCACGATGTGTTCAATTATCGAGTTTGATATCCCGTCGGCCGAGTTGTCGTTGAGCAATTCCTGAGTTATGAGTATTATTAGGCTCAGTGTGTTCAACGGAGAGCAGGGGGTACTTACCAAGTAATGACCCAGCTATCAAGCACGTAATGTCAGAACTAGTGGACCAAAGAGAAAAATCTCCGTACATGCTGGTATCACAAGCTCGCAGGAACTGTAATAATGAGCAGTTGATCATGCACGAATGATATAACTTTACCCTTGACAACACAACACATGCGCATGCATCCTCTGAGCCAAAAATCCACCAAGCGCAGGAGAGAAACCCAGACAAGGACTCCATATATCAATGACCTACTCAGTACACAGAAAATACTCCACGACAAGGACAAAACCGAGTTCAGGAGGTCAACGAGGCTCGGGGGACATCGGGCGTAAGTGGAAGAGGGAGATAACGCGGCATTCCGTGACAGCGCAAATGAACGCACAGCCAAGGGACGACGCCGCCCGAAAAATTCAAACGTGCAAGTGCAAGCTGAGGAGGTCGGATGGATGAATGGGAAGTGAACCAGAAATAACGAGCGGAGTGGTACAAACGAGAGGATAGTCATTTTCGCCCAAGAGAGAAAAGTGGGTATGGTATAAAACACAACAAGAGCCAAAAGTGAAAAGGTTAAACGCGAGGGGGAGGGGATGATAGGCTGCAACAGCTGTTTGAGGGGGAGCGCGCAAAGACCCAAGACAAGACGGGATATGGTCGATTTAGAGCAGAATGGCGATGGAGGCGACGCCACAGGCGGCAACGACGCCGAAGATGCCGTTCACGCCAAAGACGGACGCGGCACCGTTGGTCTCAGCGGGAGGAGGACGGGTGACGGAGGCACTGGCTGAGTTGCTGGCGGAGGGGGCGCCGGAGCCGGAGGCGCTGCCACTGGCGGAGGCGGAGGTGCCGTTGCTGGTGGAGGTAGCGGCGGGTGCGGCTAGAAGACGTAAGAGTTATGTCAGAAGACGAAGAATGATAAAACATAGGTCAGAAGATCATGGAAAAAAGGAAAATAGAAGACGTGAACAAGGGGACAGGTGGAATGGGGCAAGACGAATGAGGAATGGAAGAGGGAATGGACGTACTGCCTGGGGCCTTGACGTCGAAGTCGGGGCTGGTGGCGAAGACTTGGCTGTGGTTCTGAGGGCTGACGAACTGGACCTCGAAGCCAGAGCCGACTTTCAGAGTGACATTGGTGACGGTGAAGGTCTATCACAGCCACAGTTGCGACGCATACAGTCAGTAACAGCGACATATATGCTAGATAAAGGAGTCGTACGCACCTCCGCGGATGTATCGACGAACTGAGCGATGGAGAACGGACCGTTTAAGGTCGCGTTGTCTGAGTTCACGACGAGGATGTCGACGGGCGAGGGGTCGCCTGAGGTGAACTGCCAGGTGATGGTGTTGCTGGTGTTCTGCACCCTATCATCCCACTTCCTTCAGCCTCCTTCGACTTCCATGTATAGAGAATAGCTGTACTCACCAGTAAGACTGACCGCTGGGCGCGTTGATAGTAAGCGCACCTACATACGGACGCCGCGATGTCAGATACGGTACCGATCACGGCGAAGGTTTATCTGGAAACGGAGACGAGGTGACGTACCGAGCGCGGAGGGCACGAGAGCGAGGGCGGCGAGAGCGAAGCGCATCTTTAAACGAAGGGAGAAGGGCGGGGGCGGTGAGCTGAGCAGCGAGGGGAAGGGTTGGGACGGCGGTGAACCTGGAGAAAGCAGTCGCGACGTGGGGAGGCCAAGATTTTTGTTGTGTGTGAGATTCCCACGATCCCGCCATCAATTATTTATTGAGTGTCGTGGCCCGTTTGGGAAGGTGAGGTCGTGGTACGTGTTTTGTTCTTGTTTTTACAACATATGACATGATGCATGTTCTTGTGGCGTGCACGGACCATTCGCTTTCACCAAGGCTGTGCAGCTGTGCGTGTCCAGGCCTGCAGGATTTGCATGCAATTTCACGGACGAGATATACACTGTACATAAGTACAACTCTAGACGTGTGAGGCACTGAGAGCACCGTGGAATCAGATACATAGCCCTGTAAAGTACAGCAGTTGAGCCAGCACAATCGTATTCTACTCGCAAGTGCACTAGACGCCACGTGCACAAAGCCGATCTTCTCTTGTTCCGTCGTACACTCTCCCTCTAGATCCGTTCCCTCCTTGGAGGTAGGATAATAACGGATATGAACGATACTTGCAATGACGGGGCACACAAAAGTAGCACGCATGGCCGTGACTGCTCCCTCTAGAGCCCACCGAGTGATGAATATGCACTCACCTGGCAGCTCGACGATTTGATCGACTTGTACTCACTCTGTGTACCCTCCAGCCACTCCACCTCTGGATTTACAGACCTTTGTTCGTCGCATCCATCGGCCTTCAGTCCCGCTTCAATCTAAAGTTCAGGACGACAAGGTTGACAGAGCTGTAGTAGGAACGTGTCGAACAAGCAGTGGCGAGAACTTGTGGACTTGGCCGAAGAGGTACGTCATGAAATTACCCTCTTTGCGCAGTAGAGCCAAGCACAATGCTGTGTCGATAGATCGCGAAGGTAAATTTCAGGTCGTTCACGCACCGATCGTCATTCCCTCCGTTTTCATTTCCGCACCACCGCGTAAACAACTACCGCAGTTGCAGTGCACTCCCGAGTTCTCTTTGCAAAACGATCGCCCCGTGCAAGATGCGTTATCCCAGAAAATGAGTTCGAGATTGTTGATATTCATTTCCTCGAATTGCGGCAAGTCCAAGATAGACAGACACGAGTCGATTCCGGAAGGAGATGCTGAAGAGCCCGGAGGCTTGGAAGACGCTTGGGTGTGAAAGACAAGACGAGTATAGGCCGTCGAGAGCTTAAGGACTCTTGTGCGTGCCCAGGATGACGACACAGCAGACACCAAGAATAGTCACCAGCCGCGTTGTCTTTGCGTGTCGAAGGGCGTTGGGCGAAAGTTCGCCACTATCGAAGGTCCTCGGCAAGGTGGGGTGATGCAAAATCAGCACCGCAGTCAAGCCTCGTGCAGGACCCGGCGTCTCTTGCACGATACATAAGTATACCCGACAACGACCGTGTTGTTCTTCCTCTTGCTACGACGTCCACGACCAAACTCTCGACGAACTCTTGCCTTGAAGATAGAAAATTACACCGAAGAAGGTTATAGTAACTCAAAGTGAGTACCTGATCTTGAGTTCGAGACCAGGCACCCCGATCAAGGTTTACAACTCCCGTCCAGCTAAACGCCCAGCAGCCACAAGGAGGATTTTCGTTGTTGTCGACCGGTGTTTGTCTCTTACTCCCCTACCACCACATTCTAGGTGAGTATCTTGTAACTCACTCGCAACAATGGCAGAATTTCTCAGAACGAGCAGTTAGGAGCGATATACCCATCAACAACAATAACCATGCGATCCATCCTTTCCACCCTCACATTCGTTACCCTTAGCCTTGAACTCGCTCTCGCAGCCAACTACACCCTCCTCAAAGACCACTCCGGAAACGGTTTCTTCGACGACTGGGACTTCTTCGGAAACTACGACAACCTCACAAACGGTGCGCTACCCTTCCATCTCCCTAAGATTACAGTTCCCTGATAGCGTCAACCGCCTCGTTCAGGTGATGTCACCTACGTGAATCAATCGGACGCCACCAACCTCGCCTTCGTCAACGGAGCTGGACAAGCCATCGTCAAGGTCGACAACACCAGCTTCGTCCCGTACAACCAGAAGCGTAACTCGGTGCGTTCCCAACTGTCCACACCCACCCGGCTTGTCTTCCCCGCTGAGAACAGTCGCTCATCATGATCCTTGACGACGTATAGGTCCGTATTGGATCCAAAGACTACTACGCCCTCGGCTCAGTCTGGGTGTTCGACATCGCTCACTTGCCCTACGGCTGCTCGGTACGTTCGTCTTCACTCTCACAAATCAGTATTCATACTCATTATTCGGCGATGGACAGGTATGGCCGGGCGTGTGGACATCCGCGTTCAAGTGGCCGGACCAGGGTGAAATCGACATCGTCGAAGGTATCAACAAGATGAGCTCGAACCAGATGGCGCTGCACACCGTCGCTGGATGCAACGCTGCAACTGGTACCAACGCGATCAACCAGCCCGCGATCACCAACTGTAACGATACTCAGGGAAGTGGTTGCACTGTTGTAAGTGATTCGTACGTGGAGAAAGTCTGTCCGTTCGTGATTAAGCTGGTTTGTAGGCCGAGAAGCAGCCGAACAGCTATGGCGAGTCCTTCGCCACTAATGGTGGAGGTGTATGGGCGACGCAGTTCGATGAGTCTGGTATCTAGTGCGTTACTTCACCGCCTCTCATATCGTCAATTCACCCATCGTTCTATTACCATCTAGCATCTGGTTCTGGAGCGTAAGTCACACCAATGCCCAGCCGTAGTCTCCGTACTGACTTTACCACCGTAGCGCTCCAGCGTCCCCGCATCCATCTCTACCGCCACCGACTCCATTGACATCTCCTCCTGGGGCAACCCGACAGCGGCCTTCCCCTCGTCTTCCTGCAACATCCCCCAGTTCTTCGGCCCCCAGCAGCTCATCGTCGACATCACGCTCTGCGGTGATTGGTGCGTTTCCTCCCTCTCTATGCTAGATACCTTTGGCTATATACTGATCGCTTTACGATGACAGGGCCGGTGTCCCCTCGCTCTTCGGACCTTCATGTGCCCCCAGCGGCAACCAAACTGACCCCGCTCTCTGCGTACGTAACTCTCCTCTCCTACTCCCTTGCACTTCACGCTCAACGATTACTCCACCCGCAGTACATCACCGACGTGATCAACAACGGCACGTCCGACTACGCCAACGCCTACTTCGAGTTCAACTCCATCCGCACGTACGGCGTCAACAGTTCCGTGCTCGTCAAGTTCGACGGCTCCCCCTCCTCTGGCTCCTCCAACTCTAGCACGGGTTCTAACTCTAGCACTGGCTCCGGCTCCGGCTCGAGTGGGTCGTCGGGGAGCAATGGGAGCAGTGGGAGCAGTGGGAGTAGCGGAAGCGGCGCGAAGGCGAACTTGGGTGTTACGCCCAAGGGCTTGTATGCGGGTATGGCGCTCGCGACGTTCTTGTCGGTTTTGGTGCTCTAGAGTACCGATCGCCACGCTCGTATCTGAAGCTGAGGAGATTACAATATCAGAGACCATCCTCTCCCCATGCCATCTAGAACTTGATTGACCATCTTTTGTGTTGTGTTGTACCCCGCGGTGGACTCTAGGACTGTCTTATTCACTTCACATTTTCTCGTACTATTACTCTATTCATACGTCCTTCCTATCTTGTATACACCCGCTCGCTATATTTAGCATTGTGTAAGTTTAAGTTTGTACGTACAGTACGTGTGCGTGTATTCTGTTCCGTGGGTTTGTCATGTCGAGGTACGTACGTGTGTTTGTGGTCGTTCTCCTGACGTATTGACCAGACAACTATTGATAGATTTGGTCCGTGCTGCGTTTGTTGTGTTGGCGTTTCTGTGTACGTTCTGTGCTTGTGGTCCAGTCTCAGGGAATGAGCCTGAGGAACGCGCAAGAGGTGTTGCAACCCACGGAAAACCCGTTTGCGCAGCCCGCGGTCGGCTCAGTATATCCTATTCCCTCTAAATCTTGACACTGTGCCCATTTGAAGAACACGTAGAAGAGTACGTCAAGGATTCCTCTATTCAATATCCAGCAGAGCCCCTCTCTCATGCTTTACCCGGTCTATACTGCAGTTTTCGTCCTACCGTGACCTTTCCTCAGTCCTGATGCCCATTACAGTGCTTTGCATAATAAATGACAGTCTGGGTTGCCGGCTTGAAGGCGCTTCCCACGCCATAAAGGTGGCCTTGGCCCCGGACCTCAGGCCCTCTGTTCTTATGCTCGTCTCTCCAACCCCTACCGGACGCCTTCTAAAGCTGTGGCCGCGTTAAAGTGTATTCAAGGCCAATAAACTGGATGTTCCCCAGAACGACCTCTGAAGTGGGCTCCGCATCATTCGCTTACAATACTCAATACCAGAGAATCCTATTTATTTGGCATTCGCACATTCCGAAGAAGCCTGGAAAACACCTGAATTACCCTATCTACATCCTGTCCTGTTACGCCTTAGGGTCAGAGACATCCTGCCAGGTCGGACGCGATGAAATATCCTTCCACCACCTGGTATATCCGTCAGTTATATTCCATGTATTGAAAGGTAGTTTACTCACCGCGCAACGTTGGGCCATCGCTCAGCATCCTCCAACAATTTGATCCCGGACGCACCAATAATTGTTCCATTGGGCAGATGAGCAAGGTCTGCAACTGTGATGTTCTATGTAGCACGAATTGGGATGTAGTTAGACACTGGTCCGGAGAAATGAATGACTGTAAAGCTTACCTCGCCAGCGAGGTACTTCTGTTTCTTAAGAATGGCCTCGTATCCGTCGAGTTTCGCAGTAAGTTTCTCGACGTTCTCCGCGATAACTTTCGCATCGGGCTCTGTGCCGCGGAAACTAACACAATAAAATAAGTATGCTTATTACTTCCCCTTCACACATATACGACTTACAGTTTACCGAAGTGCTGCACGACAAGGATGAGTGCAGGTGGATAGAACTCGGCTGCTTCCATGTAGCACGCTTGCTCGAAACGACCGTAAGCTTCGAAGTCGTTCTGATCGGGAATAAGCGGCGTGCCACTGCTGCGGTACTTCGTCGCGATGTACTTGCAGATGGCTACGCTCTCAAAGAGAAAGAAGCCGTCATCGTCGATGTAGGGGATCTGTCCGAACGGCTGCTTCTCCACGTACGCGGCAGCCTTTTGCTCTCCCTTCATAAGGTCGATGCTGATCAACTCGTAGGGAACATTCTTCTCTTTGAGCGTAACCAGGACACGTTGAGTGCAGGTAGCCCAAGCGTTGCCGTACAGCTTCAAGACCATGGCTGAAAGATGTTTGGAGGCTTGAGGTTGAGCAGAGGGGTAGAAAAAGGAATATGTCAGTCTGGTGAACTGCAGACGTAGCCATCCATTTTATATACGTATCGGTTTTTGGCTCGTCCTCCACGATCGACGACTTGAGCCACTGGCATACCACGACGTAAGCAACTTGACACGGGTAGGACGAGTGAACTCAGCTCGATAATTATTGAGTTTGTGTATGTACATGTAAACATGCTGACTTGCACGACCATACACGTACACAAACCGTCTTTCACGGGCTGGGAATGTGTGCCTGATATCCAGACACCAGTCGACGGGAAGCCATATCCCGAATAAACGGGCCTAGAGGATTACAAAGATGGGCGCTTGGAGACAAATCGTCCTTACCACTTCCTTACTATCAGTCTGGTTCACTGGCAAAGCTGGCAAGAGGTGAAGAGAACAGTCGCGTCGGGTGCTTCTGGACTTGATGATTAGTAAGAAATCGGCGCGAGGATTGGTAAGCCTGCAAAATGGATACGCACTACTCTGACGGCGGTCCAAAAAGACAAAAATACTGTCGCATATCCTCTTTATTATAAAGAGAAACGCGGTCGCTCCACCGCGTCGACATTTCGGCTTCATCATTGGCTGACACGTCGAGATAAACACGTCTTCTGATTGGGTACTCACTTGGGCCTGCGTCCAGAATATTCTTAAGCTTTCTCCTTCGCCTTCGGGCTTCACTTCAGCTTCACACCGGTTCATCGACATCATTGGCTTCCACTACATAGAATATGTTTCTTATTTAATATTAGCTACCGCTGCCTCTTCGAATTCAGAACATCATTAGCTTCCGACATACTTACACTGTCGAAACAGGGTGCGCCTGTGACTGCTGGCCGAAGCGCCGAAGGCGAGAAGGCCAGCAGGAACGGGCGCAGTATTTATTCTCCTCTGTCGACGTTGACGTGGCGAACACCGTGACCCTCTGCATCTTCCTATTCTAATTCCCGTGCAGGGCACGGGTGATTGCTAGTCCCTATTATAAGGGGTGCGGGCGTCTGCTATTAACAGGACAAACGGGCGTCCTCATTGGTACGGAGCTCGAGATAAAGACGCCTTCCGATTGGCTGTTCGCCTTGATCCGCCTTCCGCTTTTCGTTTACCTTGTAGCTGGTTGCGAATGCGGGCTGGTTGCGTATGCGTATGCGAGTGCGGGCTGGTTGCGTATACGTATGGGGGATGGTTGTGTATCAGTGCAGGCTATGAACGTGCTTAGGTAACTCAGCTGCAGCTTGCGGTCTTGCTTTTCGCAGGCATAGTGGTGCATGAGCTGTAGGTGACTCTTTGTATACAGAGGGCGGGGGCACTTGTGATGCTCCAAGTTGTCCGTTTCTTCTTACACCCTGTCTCGCGTGTCAGAAGGAAAGGGTTCTGGTACCCTCCCGTTGTTCTGCCTTCTGGATTCTGCGGACACTGACGCTGACGTCGACTGTGAGACGGATATCGATTCTGAGTTCCTCTCGCGCCGTGACAGCGTCACGGGTAACTGCTAGTCTGTCATATATGTTGCCTCTTTGTTAAGATTCGAATATCCACCTATGTTCACAAAACCTTCATGCAGACTACCTTCCAGGTTGTCCTGAAACTATCAGCTGCGCCTGGCAATGAGCACGAGCATGTCAAAATCGATGCGAACAGCCACCCGAAAAGCCATGCTGAGCCCACCTCTGCTCCATGATGTTGCTGTCTTCTGTTCGAGAGATCTGAACTGGCTTTCCAAGTGTATATTGCCCTGGAATTCAGTACAATCAAGTGCGATTATAAAGGGACGTAACCTCCCCAGGTAACAGCGCGCAAGCTGCTGCCTAGGCGAACACACAGAAATTAGCTGAACCAGATGGTGATGCAATTAGCCGGGTGAGCTGCAAGGTAACCGGTAATCCCTAGTGAAAAGGCAGGCGATGACGAACATGATCGAAATCCAGCTTTATGAGCGAAGTTCATGGACGTATTAGTGGACAAGTGCCGCCGTAGTATTAGGCGCCGTATGCGTCTTCTTCTCAACGCTCACCACTGCCTCTACTTGAAAACGCGTTACACTTCTACTGGATCTTGAGACATCTGAATTGTTTATTCTAGTACACTGACTGCCAGAAACGTCTATGTCACACTGCAAATAGATTTACACTTGCGCCCAATTCCTGCATCCAACACTAGGACATTACTCCCGACGATTCCATAGGTGCATAAGTATCCTTTCGGAGAAGGTTAAATGGGTCATTTGAGTGCGTAACAATTCTATATTGATGTTCACTCATGAGTAACATGATTCTCTTTTCCAGCCTGCGTGTGGCGGCAGCAGGGTTATACAGCCAGAGTCTAATTTCTTGACTCTTGATTCTCTTACGTTCTTGTCATGCATTTGCGTCGTATTCCTCCCATGGCGACGATACGTCTGCCATACCGCCCCCTTAGAAATCAACCCTCTTTACCATGTCCTCAATGCCAAGGCACGTAGAGGAAGAATCGAAGCCACACCTCCGTTCATGCGGAAGATGGACGGTTGGGATTAAGCCAGTTGAGCCTACAAATCTACGTGGCATAACCTCGGGATGCGAGCCTTCTTTCGCAGAAGGCTCATGGATATTTATGTTCCAGGGACGTTTTGTCCATGCCATCTATTACCTCACCTGCGAGCTTGTCTACCCCACAATACACAGCATGCTGCGTGGTGCCCCAGCAATTATGAAACCACCTTGTCCCTGGTTACAGCTGGTTATCGCTCAAGACCTTAATTCTCTCTCACGGCCCCGTTTGCTTTTTGAGTGCTTAGTGGTGTATTTCGCGCCATATATCGTCAGTACAACCTGCACGAAGCTCGTGAATTAAGCAGCCGAGTCAAAGGGAACACTGGGATTAAGCGCTCCGCTTTGTCATCTTGTTTGCTCGGAAATCGGGATATTGCCACGTCTATCCATGTACGTTCTCCACAATTTGGGCAATGATTCTAGTCCTTGTCTCATGTGTACTTAGCTGTCAGCTGCTGTGAATTCTAGATATAAACCCCCGCTGGCAATAAGCGGAGCCCACGACTCCTCCGTTTCAGTGTATCCCATAACACCACTGTCCGTCTACAGTTATGGTGCTGAAGTTATACGGCCAGCCCTATGCCTCTTGCACTCAGCGCGTACTGACTACTCTCAAAGAGAAGAACGTCCCTACGAACTGATCCTTGTCGATTGGGCGAAGAAGGAGCACAAATCGCCCGCGTATCTGGAAAAGCAGCCGTTCGGACAGATCCCATACATCGATGACGATGGCTACATTCTGTTCGAAAGCGTAGCAATCTGCAAGTACATCGCCACCAAGTACCGCGACAGGGGAACACCGCTTGTCCCAGAGCCGGACGACTTGAAGGCGTATGGTCAATTCGAACAAGCGTGCTTGATCGAAGCTGCCGAGTTTTACCCGTTTGCAAGTGGTCTGGTCATACAGTACTTTGGAAAACTGTAAGTTTAATCGTTCGTCACGGGATATACAGAAATTAATTATATCTGGTGCAGACTCTATGGAGGCGAGGACGACAAGCAACTCTTCGCAGATCTTGTCGAAAAACTCACTGCTAAACTCGATGGTTACGAGGCGATCCTCAAGAAACGCAAATACCTGGCTGGCGACGTAAGTATTGTCACTCATGGGGATGAGGTGATATTGACGCTCGTGATCTGTAGAACTTTACAATCGCTGACCTCGCACATCTCCCTCATGGGACATTCATAACACATTATGGAGTGAGCCTATTGAAGGACGAGGAAAGGTGGCCTAGCGTTGCTCGGTAAGTGCCTGCGCTCTGATGATAGGTTTCATCACGCACTGACACAGTCGACAATTCAGATGGTGGAGGGATATAAGCTCACGCCCTACTTGGCAAGAGGTATGGACGTCCGGTCTGGCTGCTAGCGGCTGGCCCGCTCCCGAAAGTCTAAAGCGATGAGAGTGTACATTCATATTGGTATAGCATACGGTGTACAGTATGACATACCCAAACGAACAATATCCAACTCACCAAGCGAAGAACATCGAATCTTAATCTTGCTGAGCAGTTCTAGCAAAGCTATCTCATGGCACTAGTACGTCCACAATTCACTGCTTGCAAGTCCTGAGAATTCATTGTGCACAGTTAAGGTACTTATAGCTACTATGATGGGGAAGCTACTATACGCAGCAACGATCACGTTGACACACTGTTGGGCCATGCATCTTTCTTTTTCACGGTGCACAAACACACCATCCTCCTAGCCCTCGGGCTCAAAACACCTAATCATATACCAGGTCCACAGTGTCCTCGTTTGGCCCTACTGTCTTTACAACTGTCGGCTCGTGGTGCAGGGAAATCAAGCAGGGTAACACGGGCACTTATCACACTAGGTTGGATCTCTTTGAAGCCAGCGACGCTGATATTTATTGTCCTCAGGTGACTTTGAGATCTAGCAAAACACCCGTCGCATGAACTACCTGGCGGTTCAGCTGCTATGTGAAGATAGAAGGCGCACCTAGGGAAGATCCGCAACGGTGCCGTGTCGATTTTGCTCACAGATGACATGATTCAACTGACGAGATACCAAACCAGCTTCGAATAGGGATGTGGTCGTACTGCATACAGATAGTCCCTGCTTCTGCCACGCGTGTGAGGCCGTTCCTCGAATAGCTACGGCGTACCCTCCAACGTCAGCCTATGAGAGCTTCCGTATCGTTGGTCTATCACTTGTCTCCACGACTCATGGGACGTATCCCTTACTGTTCACACTGCACGCTCGATAATCAGCAATTCGTCTGATTTACTTTCCGTTACACTGCCCGCTCTATATTGCCTGCTCCGAGTCGGCACCAGCGAACGACTCCTATCGCCAAAGCATCCTCGATATGGACCCAGCCAGCGCAGTCATCGGAATTGTCGCCTTCGGTTTTACTGTCTTCGGGAAGGTCAACGAGATGCGAACAGCCGTCAAGGGTGCATCTCAGCAGGTGCAAGCCCTACAGGACACGTCCACTGTCGTAGAGCTGCTCTTGATCAGGCTACAGACCATCAAGTCCCGCGAAAGCTCTTACACTGCAGCCGGACTCGTTTACTTGGAGAAGCTATGCGCTCGCTCTCGGTTCTGCTTGCAGGAGGTAGAGACAGTGGTGGAGAAAGTTGTAGCAAGAGTCCACCCGAAGGGCACCGGACAGATCGAACCCGGGCCAAAAATTCGACTGAAGAAGTGGGTTGTAAGGAAAGGGGATCTGGAGCTCGCTGCGCAAAGGCTGAGGGATTTGAAGGAGGCTTTGGTCATAATGTTGGAGTTTATGAACGCGTACGTGTGAATTTCATCGTTGTTTGCACAGTGCCTAACAAACACTATTTTAGGAGCTATTTGGAATCTCTTGTAGCAAAGATCGGAGATGACCGTACATCCGCTTCTCCGGTGCACCATGAACGACATGACCCGTCATTGACTGAGCCAGCAACTGGGTCCTTCTTGAGGAGTCCTTTGAAATGCTTGGCGTACTGCTACTGCCGCTGCCACAGCTCCTCGGTCCATCTGATCATTCCTCCATGGTTCTCTCCTTACATCGGTCAGATATTCATTCCGAAGCGGCTACTTTATTCTCTCTGGGCTTCACAAAACCGCTGCAATGTGCAAACGTGTCGTGGAACTTCTCACGGAGCAATGACGATACGATGGATTATGCCACCCATGCTCATACATGGCTAAGTATCTCCAATCCACACATCACCGCCGCATTCATTTTGCCATCTGCGCACCGCGTACCATTCCATGGACTCTACCTATATTCGAAGCTATCTATAACGGAGACTTGCGCCGTGTACGCGACCTCTTTGCAATGAAACAGGCATCCATCTGGGATTACGATATATACGACAGGCCCGTGTTCTCAGTGAGTGGGCGAATACTTCCTTAGTAGTAGCGCCTGTACGACTCTGACCTCACATCTTAGTTTGCGTGTCGTCGATGGCAAGAAAACCCTTGTGACAATACGCTCGAGATCATACGTTTTTTCGTAGAAGCGGGTGCCGATGCACTCCTTTTTGCTCAGTGAGTTGGTTCCTTGCTCAGGCTCGACCATCATTCGCGTCTAAACTGATGTATTCTGGCTACGCACTGGCAGAACACGGACTTCGCCTTCCGTACACGACAATCTCACTCTAGGGTTCTTTCGCTATCTTTTCGATGGCGACGCGAACCATTCTGTCGCTACATCGATCAAGACTAATCCGGCTGCTGTTGATATTTTCCGTAATTTGCTTGACATAGAACCCATGGATGCCCTCGAGGACTTCTTAGTCAGACACGCACGCTCAGGTACAGACGTTCCAGGCCTACTATCAGCATTGGAAACCAAACCGATTGGCTCAGCAAGCCGTTGTTCGATATTCAAGGCAATCGGCTATACCCCCCTGTCGTACGCCATCCGGTTCTCGCCCTCCAGCGTGTTTGCTCTTCTATCCCACGGAGAAGAGGCTTCTGCGGAGCCCATATTGACGAATGCTGTACGGGCAGGAAAACGCGAACTGATTAAACCTCTTCTCGACGCTGGTGCGGATATTAAGATGAAGGATCATAGAGGGCAGTCTGCACTGCATTGGGTCTGTTACCAATGTAAGCGGCTCTGTTTTGAAGAGCTTGTTCGATGGGCGGGAGCCAAGATCGCTTGGGATTCCCAAACACCAGAGGGCTACAACGCTCTGGAACTCTTCGACATTGGTGTGTCAGCAGGCTTAGCATCGGCCCTCAGCACAACGCAGGTCAGCGAATTCCGCGAGCAGATAGCATCGCGCGTGGATCGAACGCAGATGCGAGTGCCAGCAGACGATGGCGATGCCCTGGACATCCCTGGTGCATATCCCACAAGCGGTCTTGCTCACACCTATAGCTCCTGCTAAGTACTACAGTCTGTCAAGTTGCACCGTTACGCACATGACCTTTTCTTGATCTGAGTGGTTCCCATGATGTACTTACTCACACCGGCAGCCTGAGGCAACCTTAGGAAGGCTACTTATCATCATCCCTATGTGTCTTCATCTAACTCTCATAGTAACGTAGACTTACGAAGTTGAACAGGAGTACATTTCGGTGGAGAATACATTCATCAACGAGATATCCAGCTGATGCGTTCGGCGTATGTATAGCTTCTGCGGACTTCAGTGGCCCCGGCACAAATATTTACTATAGAAACATGATATACTTCTACGTGCATAACCGAGTATCTTTGCATTGCAGAACCGTGATGCCTTTACAGCTAACACCAGAACGTTGGGCCGCATTTTTTCTTACACACATAGAACGGATCACCAAAAACCTCCGGCCGTTGGCCCAGACGTGAGCTGGAGCGAATGGGACGTGTCAAAGCCTCTGCGGCAGCAGTGCCGCCATCATCCCGCCAAGTCCGCCTGTGTGTAAATTGATGGCATGTGGCCTAACGTTCTGGTTTTAGCTGTAATACATAACCAAGTCAAATCCATGATACATTCTGTTGGTAGATCCTACACTCCAATGCTAGAGGTATGTAAAGGCTCGTTCACAGGAGACTCATGATCAGTGCTACTAGCGAGCGCTCCAATTTGGATCGAGCGCTCGTGGGTGCACGAGGCTTTCACCTCTCCCCTACCATGTCGCTCAAGCTTAAGAACCATATTCTGGCTGAGTTGTGCTCGAATCTTCGCTAGACAAGAAGCATCGCAATAATTCACTCTCTTCCGTAACCAGCCGTGATTGCGATGCCTTGTGGGCTTCACGTTCGCTGGTGGCGGCGATGCTTCGACAGCAGGTACTGTACGTTCGAGGGAGATTGCATAGCACAGTTGTTATTTGCTCTGCTTGGTACGTCATCGTACCCTCTACGTTCTACATCCTCTTATGGTCGGCAGCAGGGCTTTCAGTGCTCTACTCGTGTGCGGCTCGCACAGAGTACACGTATTGAACAACTTTATGACTTTGATCCCAATTCATTTGCTGCTTCTCTGCCGATCAGAAGTTCTTAAGCAAGCACTATCACTCCGTGCAGTGCTTTGTCTCCTTTGCATTAGAATCATCTAGACGTTTCAAATTCTTCGTTTGATGGTGTCCTCAAAGGTACTGCTTACTGAGGCAATCGTTGATCGCTTTCGTCTTCTGAAGGACATGAGGCACGAGGGTGAGTTCGTCATTTTCTGTAAATGTGTATTTTCTCACACGCGCACTACGTGCAAACGTATTCAGCATGGTCAGCTGCACCTGGAAGCACAACATGCCACTTACCAGTCCAACTTCGCATCCGCCAGCGACGTCATTAACGGTATTCGCGTACACACGAAGTCCACTTATAATAAGGCCGGGTCCCACCAGCGTGAAGGCTTCTGTTGCACCCCCACATCAATATGCGCACTACAGCTACTGCTTCAGCAAGCGTCGCTGCGGTTGCAGCTGGGCTGTTCTATGTCTCTCCCTTTGCTCGTGCGAGCAGTTCGAGGTTCCCGACGTCGCTACCGCCACAGACGGTGGTGAGTACATCCCTCAAGGTGTTGTTCTACGATGCTAAGATTCTCCATGCGCCCGTAGATCGTCGATCCGCTTCAATTTGCCGTCTTAGGACAGAATGCAACGTTTCGATCGAACGCGTTCTCAGATCTATTCAACCCTACAAACACCTCTTCACCGTTCTTCCAAGTCTTTGACCCTGCTTTCCTGGACATCCTGGGCCCTAAACCGTCCATCCGTGTGATCGCGTCCAATCCTGGATTCGCTTTCGCTCACGAGGCTCCGATATGGGTTCCGCCGACAAACGAAGTTTTCTTTGCTAGCAACGATGGAGGAGACCTCGGATTCAGTGACATTGACCACAATAATCGAGTCTCCAAGATTAGTTTGGACGAGGTTGCATCAGCTATCAAGAATGCGAGCGATTCTACATCTGCTCTCAACGTCACTGTTACACCAGTATGTGCTCTATTCACAGAAGTCATCGTAAACTCTAACAAGCAGTATAGCTAGATCTCCCTGAGACCGTGCAGATGACGAACGGAGGTACCGGTCCCTTCAGAGGCAACTTGCTGTTGGTCAATTCAGGTCGAGGCAACTTACCTCCTTCGATCACGGCTGTGAATCCAGCAGCACCCCATAACGTCACCGTGCTGCTAGATAACTTCATTGGGCGCCAGTTTAACTCGCTGAACGATATAAAGATTCATCCTACTAGCAAGAAACTGTTCTTCACCGACGTAACGTACGTATCTCGCCAGGTGTCCGTGGAGTTATCATCGTTGACAGTTCACAATAGTTATGGATGGCTGAACCACTTCCGACCCCTTCCACTTATGCCAAGCCAGGTGTACCGATTTGACCCAGACACTGGAATTGTGCGTGTGGTGGCAGATGGTTTTGACAGGCCCAATGGCGTCGCGTTTACGAAGGACGGCAAAACGGCCTACATGTACGTGCGATCTTCAGGTCCTCATCACGTTGTCTCATCGACATTTCCCCCATTAGTGCAGATACAGGTGCTTCTGGAGGTTTTCTCGGCAATAACCAAACTGAACCTGCCACCATGTGCGCTTTGATATCGTCACCACAGCTGACCAAGTGTACTGATCAATTTCAATCGATATAGCTACGGATTCGATGTTGATCCTAGAACACAAGCTTTCCACAACCGCCGGGTTTTCGCTTATGTCGATACCGGCGTAGCGGATGGTGTACAGCTCGATAGCAAAGGTAACGTGTACGCCGGCACTGGAGATGGTGTTCACGTTAGTAGCTCGCCATCCACACGCAGTCTTTGCTGCCTGATGACTGACTTCGAGATGTATGGCTATAGGTTTGGAACCCCGAGGGCACTCTGCTGGGCAAGTTCTTCCTCGGCAGTACCTCTGCCAACTTGATCTTTGCCAACAAGGGTCAGCTCGTCATTCTCGCTGAGACAGAGATCGTTCTGGCCCAGATTGCAGCGGAAGGGTTCAACTTGGCGTTTTAACATCATCGAAAAGGGGATGTCTAACATTTTGGTGCTTCTTAGGACGTGCCATGTACAGTGGTACATAGTCGTACTTAGATGGATGCGGAATGTGTAAGTACGCGATAAAGAAGTGGCAATCGATGGCTATGGTGATGAAGGTTAACATAGCTACCTGACACAGCTGGCTGATGAATTCCGTTCCCATTGCTAGAGGTATTCTTCTCCGCATCTGAGGCTCTGCCTTCGTCAACATAGTAATTTAACATTCAATCAGAAGTAGATTGGACGTGAATTCAAACGAAGGATTGCGAAGGATAGATAGTCCAGGCATCACGTCAAGTAGTTGAGCCCGTTGGCGCAACCAGAAGTCTGCAGTGCATAGCATCAGACGGTCGTGAGAGGCGACAACTAACGATGCAGTGTAAGCATCGCTGAAGCGAGGAGTGTCTTCACGGCATTTTCCAGGCACTCATTCCACGTAAGCTTCCGCTCTTTATTACGATGCTCTCACTTGGCTTACGTCGTCGTATTCAGAATCCACCTAGTTGAACGAAAGAGCTTCGATGACCATTGGTAGCTATTCGATGTTGAATTGCGATGTATACTGGGATCTAAGAAGACTAGATGACTCTTAGTTGGCATTATGTGAGAGGATTTACCCGCCATGGCCACACTCTGTGTCCCAGAAATATAAGATTGTGCACAGTATTCACTCATCTTGATATCCCCAGCTCCATCCGCTTCTACGAACGCTGGTCATCGAACAATAGTACGTCGACTCTGCACTGCATCAAAGTTCGCAGATTTCTCTTTATAATATCGATTTTGTTGTCGTACAGCTGCTATCGAATTCCCCACTCTATACCCGTTTCAACCTATGAAGCCATGGATCCAGCAAGTGCCATCATTAGCATTGCATCGTTCGGGTTTACCGTCTTCAACAAGTTCAACGAGTTACGGAGGACCATCAAAGGCGCACCTGAGCAGATCAGAGCACTCCAGGACTCGTGTGTCGTTGTAGAACTCTTGATCCAGAAGCTACGCGTGGTCGAAATGCCGTCCACTGGCACAATATACTCTGCGGAGGACCTAGCATGCCTTGAAGTGCTTTGTGACAGAGCCAGACAACGTCTGGAGGACGTAGAAAGGGCTATCCGAAGGGTCGCTGTGCACTCTCCTGGTCGAGGATCCAGAATCGGCCTGAAAATTCGCGTGGCGAAGTGGATCCTCAACAAGGATGGCTTCGAGGAAATATCGAAGAAGCTTAACGAGACGCGAGATGCCTTGTGGACTATGTTAGACTTCATACAATTGTGAGCACAATCTCTGCACACATGTTCAAAGGCCGAACTGACCACTATATAGCCATTACGTCCAGTTTCTCGTCATACGCCGCCAAAATAATGATAACCACAGCACTATCTGTCTTGCGTATCATCGCTCGTTTCCCTCGATCTCCTCCCGGTACACTCGACATAATGGTACTCTACGATGCTCTCATGACTGTGCATGTCGCTGCCATGCGCCATTCCTTGCCCCTATCGTACCGCAAGTGGCAGTACCATACATTGGTCAGATTTTCGTATCGAATCAGCTACTCTACCCTCCGTTTACGCGTTGGAGCTGCTGCAATGTCGAAACTTGTCGGGGAACCTCTCTAGACGTGGCCAAAGCGTCTTGGGTCGCTCCTAGAATGCCTTTTCATGGCTCGCTCCACACTTCGTTGAGGGGCCGAATCCATCTTTCAATTAACGCATATCGAACTGTTTCATACTCTTCGCCCATCATTCAAGCAATTTGGAACGCGGATCTGCAGGCAGTACGTGATCTGTTTGCACATCAAAGGGCCTCTATTTGGGACGTGGATATAGCGGGAAATTCCATTTTCTGGGTAAGTCCACTTTCGAGTTGGCCCTTCGAATCGCTGAAGTAGTATGTATTAGCACGCGTGTACCGAGTGGCAAGAAGATCAATCCGAGGCACAGCTTGGAGTGATCAGGTTTTTGGTTGAGGCAGGTGCAGACGCACTCCTCTTTGCACGGTTTGTCGAGCAATATTCTCCAAAATATATAAATTTCTAGCACGGCTAATCCTTAAATATTTGTAGGACGAATGAAACCTATTCAGCTCACGACATTCTCACCCTCGGACTCTTACGATGCTTCCTAGAGAGACCTTATCTAGGCAGGTCCGAATCGCTCGCGATCTCCATACAAATAAATCCCACCGCAATCAGTATTTTCCGCTCAATTCTCAACACGGAGCCCATAGATGCACTGGAAGACCTCCTATCCAGATGGGGTCACTCGGATCAGGATATCTCAGTCCTACTCACATCCCTCGAAAGCACGGAATACATTGTAACCCGTGCTACTGTATTCAAGGCCATACAGTATACTCCCTTAGCATATGCCCTCTACTTCTCCCCTACGAGTGTCAACTCTCTCCTTGCAGAAGGTGCCGACGCAGCAGCGGAGCCTATCCTCGCTTACGCCGCACACTACACAAGAGTAGACCTAATCGAATCTCTCATCAGCAGCGGCGCGGTGGTGAACATGAAAGACCGTAGAGGCCGCACAGCACTACATTGGGCTTGCTACGGTTGCCACTATAACACCTTGGTCGAACTTCTTCGATGCGCAGGGGACATAGTTGACTGGAGTGCTCGCACACCAGAGGGATACTATGCTTTGGATTTGCTCGAGATGGGCTTGGAGGAGGGTAATATTTGTGACTTGACGTCTACAGAGATCGACGAGCTCCGTTCAATCATCATATCTCATAAGGGTTGTAACCAACTTGACATACATGGAGACGAGTACCTGTATATTCCCGGCGCATTTCCTCTTGACTCGTAACTCCAGTGGATACTTGTACTCGCACTCACTTCCTGAATGTGATGTAATTGATATGAAGAAAGGGTTCGGAGGGAACATAGAGTGTGGGAAAAGAAGGAAGCGCGTATGCATATGCATGCCCATAGCGCTTATTCGCGCCCTTTCAACTGCACCGCGTCGACCAACCTCCCACTCACATTTTTCAATCTCAGTAATCAAATAATCGCTTATGACCGACAGCTAGCTATGTCAGGCAAGACGTGTCTTCACAGGAACAGTCACGAAAAGCTGTCTGACAACAAGCCTGGGCGTGCTGCGGCTGCAAAGCAGTGCTGCTGGGAGTGGCCATGACACCCCGAACGCTTCACGCTCTAAGTGAGCATTCCTCTGATCTGTGACGATTTTTCTTTTGGTTGATTGATGACTTGTGTATAAAAACAGAGCCCGCAAGACTCAGTGAGCTCGATGAGAGGACGGCATATACGACTACTTATCAGTAGGAAGGTATCGTGACATCTCCCATCCACTTACTATATCGCCCGTCTGTTACGGAACCGACTTTCCCGGAAGTATTGCCATGCATATGGGGATCGTCTTCGTTGACACTCTGTGGGAGTATATGTATAAGTATATCTGTCGCGTTTCAGGTACATATTGTCGCTCACAGCATTCATGCACGAGCTTCTTTCCGACGTAGTTACAACTACTTCCATTGCACCGCATCGCATCCAAGTATGTAAGCTAATATTTATGGTACATGTACAGCTATAAGCTCGATGATGTATACGCTACCCAACTCCTCCGCTCCAACCGATCGCGAATCCCGCACGACACGATGGATCCGGCCAGCGCAATCATTGGTATGGCCTCTTTTGGCTTCACCGTCTTCAAGAACGTCAACAGGGTGTGCAAGGATATTAAGAACGCACCAGAACAGCTCAGGTCTATTGAGGACTCCTGCGATCATGTTCAGCTGTTGCTGAACCAGCTACAAGTAGCCAGCACCGGAAAGCAGTCGCATTATGATGTTCCGTACCTGGAACGTCTGTGCACGCGAGCGCAGCGTTATCTTGAGGAGGTCGATGTGGCAATAAACAAGGTGACGGCAAAGCAGGGCACCGAGGATCACAGGCCAGAAAGACGTTCGGTCCGACGAGTCAAGTGGATTTTGAAGAGCAACGACATGAAAGATATCGCGCAGAAGCTTGACAAACTTCAAACCACACTCGCTTTGCTAGTGATTACCCTTCGCTTGTACGTTGTATTTTGCTTTGCTATGCGAGAGAAGCATTCTGACAGATACTCAGGGATAACCAAGGCCCGTCCACTACGTCGCCGCCGCATTCCCCTCATTACAATGCTGGAATAGACCGTGATCGTACCAGTTCACACCAATTATACTCGCCTCGCAGTTCTTTACACTGCAAAACAGGCTGCGAATGTAGCTGTCACAGTCTATCCTTGCAGTCCCTCATTCCAACATCCCTGGCAGCTTATCTTGGCCAGATATATGTCTCCAGAAGACTTCTCAGCACTCTGTGGTCGACATACAATCTGTGCAACGTATCAGACTGTCACGGGGACCTAAGGCATGCGATGACCGTTCACTGGATTCTCCCCGCCGGATTTCTTTCGGGTTGCTTGCAGTCTTCACGAGATCCAAGCAGGCGCATCCATTTTTCGCTTTGCCTACCGAGGACGATTCCATTTGACTCGCCAGTACTTCACGCAATCTATGGTACAGATATCGAGCGAATACACACACTATTTTCCACCGGCCAGGCCTCGATTTGGGACCATGACGTGGCCGGCCATCCTATAGTCTCTGTGGGTGAGATCCATATATATCTAGATCTTACACTGATATCAGTGAAATTGCAATGTTCTAGCATGCATGCAGACAATGGTTGAGGTATCGAGCTGAGGAACAGCTTGCCATTGTTCGGTTTCTTGTTGAGGCTGGTTCGGATGCGCTTTTGCTCGCAGGGTAAGTGGGTTTACATACAACTATGTGATCAATGCCAATACCGATAGATGCTGCATTGTTTCAGACCGCCTGGGTACTGTTTGGCCCAGGACTGGCTGATACTAGGGCTCCTCCAATGCCTCCTTGTTGACGGAACCACTGCTGGGCGATCTCTCGCAGCATGCATACAGACGAGCTCCGTTGCAGTCCACGTTTTCCGCTCGATCCTAAGTATGGATTCCGTGGACGCACTTGAAGACTACCTATCTCGATACGGCTACTCCGAGAAGCACTTGGAACACTTACGGATATTGCTCGAAACTGCCGAATGCGGAGAGGCCCGGTTCTCTATGTTCAACGCCATCGGGTACACTCCCTTGGAATACGCGATCTGCTTTGCACCCTCAAGTGTCCGGGCTCTTTTGAAAGAAGGCGCTGATGCCACGGCGGAACCGACTCTGGCTTACGCTGCTCAGCATGGGAGGGTAGATGTAATTGAGGCACTCATTGACAGTGGCGCAGATGTGAACATGACGGATGAGAGTGGGCAGACGGCGCTGCATTGGGCTTGCTACCGTTGCAACTACGAGGAATTCTTTGAACTTGTCCTGCACGCCGAGAACGACATTGACTGGAACCTTCGTACTCCAGAAGGACTGAACGCATTGGATCTCTTTGATTTGAGTGTTTCGGACGGCCTGGCTTCTCACTGGACACCTGACGAAATCAGCGAATTTCGTGCAGTTCTGGTAACTCATGTAGACTCATCTGAACCTAGTGTACTTCGTAACGAAGCATTAGATAGTGTTTTCATCATGATGCCTGGCGCTTTCCCAACAGACATTGCATAATCCGTAGAATTACTCTATATACGAACAGACACATTGTGCAGCCAGCGGGTGTAGCGGAGTTCTGTTACTACTGACGTTAAGTACTCAGAAGTTTACACACGATGAAATACATGAGTTGCAGTCACACAAGTTACGGCCGGGTTGGAACCGATTAACGTTTTGAAGCACCCATCTGCGTACACCTTCCTGGTCCTTATCCGCGACCCTGCTGCACCGCATTCGAGTACACGAGCTGATGCTGGCTAAGATATCTTCAAGGTCATAGTGTATGTAGCAACTCGACGATGGCCACTTTGCCTGAATCCCAGTTGGAATCTCTCTCTACCTCCCAGTGGTCCGCCTCATTCAAGTTGTGGATCCAGCGAGCGCTGTGATCAGTATCGTCTCGTTTGGACTCACCGTCTTCCGCAAGGTGAACGAGATTCGCAAGAAAATAAAGGACGCACCTGAACAAGTACGAGCCCTACAACAAGCCTGCATTGGTGTGGAACTTCTCTTGAGCAGACTCAACACTACCACAGCTCGTACCGTGCCCTGTCCCCCTGAAGCAGTACTAGTACCGCATTTCGAGCGGTTGTGCACTGAAGCGCAGCCGTGTTTGGAGGACGTGGACACGATCGTCGAGAAAGTCGCGCAGTCTAAAACTCCAAACGGCGGATCTGGTGCAACTAGACTTCGCTTCAGGAAGTGGTTCATGAAGAAGGGCGAATTTGAGGACACTTCGGCAAAACTGAAGGAGTTGCGAGAGACGTTGAAAATGATGATAGACTTCATGAACTCGTGAGTGTAATATTAAGTCGCATTTAACATAACATGAACCTCAATCTGTCGTAGTAACTATCTTGAGTTTATTGCGGCAAATATGGAAGTCCCCCATTCACGACTAAAAGGTACATCTACGATGGCTCTTCAGCAGCAGGTCTTCGTCTCACTGGATTCCCTTCATAACAGCGGTTTTCTCCGGTGCAGAGCTAACTGCAAGTGTCGTTGCCATGCTCGGTCTCTCTCCGGTCATCCCACAACAGCTGGCTCCTCATGTTGTCCAGTTGCTCATCTCGAAGCAGCTGCTTTATCCCGCATTCACACCTTGGAGCTGCTGCAACATCGAAACTTGTCGCGGCACGTTCTTTGACCCAGCAAAAGTCTCGTGGATTCTTCCCTGGAGACTTTTCCATGGCTCATTCCGTGCTACGCCGAGCCATCGATTCCATCTCTCAGTCCATGCATATAGGACGGTTTCATTATCTTCGCCCATAATGTAAGCAGTCTGGAAAGCAGTCAGTGCATACGAGATTTGTTCGCGAAACAGCAAGCATCCATCTGGGACGTGGACATCGGTGGTGCTTCTGTCTTCTCGGTAGGTAAGCCTCCTTCCTACCACGCGCTGCACCCAAACTGAATCGGAAAACCTCAGTATGCGTGCCAGCGGTGGCAACGTGATCCATCCCAAGAAAGGCTGGAAATTGTTCGTTTCCTAGTAGAGGCAGGCGCAGATGCGCTCCTTTTCGCAGAGTTTGTAGAGCAACGCCTTTTGTGCATTTCTCAGCTGGCTGACGACAGATCACTGGTAGGACAGCAACACGATATTCAGCCCATGACACACTGGCACTTGGCCTCTTACAACATCTTCTGGACGACCCTCTCCCAAATCGATCTCTCCAAGTCACAACGTCTATCCAAACGAACTCGGCCGCAATCGACATTTTCCGCTCTTTATTCAACATCAACGCCATCGATGCACTTGAAGACGTACTCTCTCGATATATCGGGTACTCTGACGAAGAATTTTCGTATATACTGACATCCTTTGCATCCTCTGATCACACTGCAGCCCGAGCTCTCGCATTTCACGCCATCCGATATACTCCTTTGCACTATACAGTCCAGTTCTCACCTTCAAGGATTGAGTCTCTTCTAGCGGAAGGTTCCCATATCGTCAACTTGAAGACATCGCTCGAGCCTGCTCTGGCATACGCTGCTGTACGAGGAGAAGCAGACCCGATCGAGCTACTCATTGATGACAGTGCAAACGTGAATAAGAAAGACAAACTGGGGCGAACAGCGCTGCACTGGGCCTGCTACTATTGTCGCTATTATTCTTTGCTTGAGCTTCTCCCACATGTAGAAGGCAAGATCCACTGGGACGTTCGCACACCGGAGGGTCACAACGCGCTTGATTTGTTTGAGATGGGGACGTCAGAGGGATATGCTTCGGACTTGACCTCCACACAGATTGGCCACTTCCGTTCCTCCATCGTATCCTGCATGGGTCCCTCCAAGCTTTATGCATACAATGGCAAGCCCTTACATATTCCCGGCGCATTCCCCAGCAAGTTTTGAATTTTAGTACACTAAGCATAGTCGTTCTCACAAATAACTTGTTGGCATTCTACGCCATCAACAAAAGTAGGCCAGGTGAGCTAGCTTATGGAAACTCGATTGGACGCCGATGATATCTCACCTTTACGAGATTCCGGAGTCATGCATGAGCGCGCCGGCCCAATCCCCTGAAAGCTCGGTGCGATACCTCCTGTGGTGGCGACGGACGCTTCTACCGCTAGATACACGGCCACTTGGGTAAGTATTCAGTATTAAGCTACACAATCGAATATCACTCACGCCATTCCATATTAACTGCATCTCCCACTATATCCGCAGCGTGTGCGTGGTGCAACACAACAGGAACGATAAGCCTAGCCCTCCCACTCCCGATACTTTTCATGACTAGATCGTTCGGGTACTCCACGCTAGGACTTATCTCCCTGTCCGCGAATGCCATGCAAATATTGCAAAATCTCGCCTGGTTCCTGGGCCGTAACGCCCTGAGATCACTATCGTCTTCAATGGTCAACTCTTCGGAGTTCGGGAGTGCGTCTGCATCCTCGGATTCTGAAGTGCACATCTCCGAGTTGTCCTGGCCATCCGTCGCTCGGTTCTGTACGGTGTTGAGTATGGTCTCCTTCATCCGTTCGTCCTCTTCCTTTGTGGTACACAACGCCTCCAACTCTTGGATGAGCTCGACCTGGGCGACCTTAGACCTCGGCTGATAACGCTCCCTCCACTCCTCGGTTTCGACAATCTCGGCCACAACCTTAAGCCTGCTGAACCGTACGCGGCGTTGTACGAGTGGTTGTGCAAGATTACGCGATGCATGATGCAGGATGCTTGGGGAGGTAGATGACAACGCAGCCGTGTGACCTCTCATGACAATGGCTAACTAGTCGAAAAAGGAGAGTGATAGGAGGTGGATGCTATGGGTGGCTGTAGGTAGAGATGTGACGAGCAGTAGCAAGCCACTGGCTCAGGGGTTTAACACCGCGGTGGAAGTGCTCGGGGGAAAATACGATAATGAAGTCTGTCGCTGCAATCGTGACCTCAAAGGTTACCCGAGGATTGATGCGGTTTGAATGTCCGACTTACCAACTGCCCTTCTAGGAAGTTTCCCACATCCCGCATGACGCGAACATTGAATCTAGGGGCTATTTATATCGGTCTATAAGTATTGTTATATAAAGATCGAAGTAAACCTCGCCTACAGTTTACCAAAAGCTCCTCCAAAAGCTCTTATCAGGTCCATCACGTTGTCGTCCGCCTTGAACAGCGATAGATATTCTTTGAAACGGTTCATGTGCAACGTTCTCCAGCGTATATTCTACCCGAGACGGCCACAAGTTAAACTGAATTCTTTGTGCACAATACATCAAAGGGCAAATTTCAACTCTTCCCATTCACAAATCTCATGACACCCCGCGTGTACTGCGATTTGCCCCATGGGGCAAGTTGGCATGGCTGCACCTGTAGAATCCCCGTACCTGACAGTACAGCAGAGCTCAAGTGCTGGACATAGTTGGTAATCGTGACAAACCCACGCCTGGCCGAGGCCGGGAAGACATGCTGACGTCATTGATCGCGATCGGAGGTGCTGTTCTTTTAACTGCCCTTTCGGGTAATTCTGTTGTGCATGTTGCCCACTGCGGAACTCCGTAAACATCCCCATCCGCACACATGTCTTGCTTCCTATAATACCTCATGACGCACATGTAATAGTACTAGAAATAAACACGCATGTGCTGTGAACGACCATCTAGCGGCGACTTCGGCCATAAATTTCTCGAAAGACAAAAGAACAAGAATTGATTCCAATTACACTACACAAAAACAGTGATTCCGGATTTAATGAGCGTAGACTAAAACGATGGACAGGTAGTTCTACATGGAAATGACCTGAGACACTGGGAGATTTAGGAGATGGTAATCTTCTTCGGCGCCTGCTCAGGTGTCGTCTTAGGGAACGACACTGTCAGGACACCGTTCTCCAATCCAGCTTTGATGTCTTCGCTCTGTATTAGTGACACGTTAGCATGAGAGTCGTTGAGCAGAAAGGTGAGTTTTGAGCTTACCTTGATACCCTGAGGCAACGGTAGAGACCTTTCGAAGCGTCCAAAACGGCGTTCGCGTATCGCGTAACCGTTCTCATCGCGTTCCGACGAGATCTTGGACTCTCCAGAGATGGTGAGAACGTTGTTGTGCACGTCGATATTGACGTCCTCCTTCTTCAAGCCCGGGAGCTCAAAGGTGGCAGTGACGGTGTTAGACGCTGAGTCCTCGTGAACATCCATTCTAGATCTCAGAGTTAGCACATTGTTAAAGAATCCGAGAAGGGTAGGCAACTTGCCTTGGTCTCAGCGCACGAATGCGGTTTCCATTAGTCTCGCCTCCCTCTGTCACTTGACCGCGGTTACGGTTACCCGTGTTACCACTGGTCCGCGCATTGAATGCCTCGTCGAAGAGACGGTCAAAGTCTGAGAGGGAGTAGAAGGGCTCGTAGATGAAGCGAGAAAGAGACATTACTGGTGAGGTGGTAGAGGTCGTGAAACATCAGGAAAGTCGGGGAAGTTTACATAGACGTATGAAGCGTCCATAGTCTACGTAGCGCCATAGACTTCCCCCCGAAATATTGCTCACCATAGTAGCTGGTCGTCTATGTAAAGGTACAATAATACTATATATTTGTGCCTCCTTTACAGATGAGGCGAATAGATGTGCTACGAACAAGTACATATGTTATGTATCATTGTCACCGCCCCATGTCCGTTCCCTATATACTCACATGGTAGGTTAATCGAGCACTGTGACTGGCCCACTTCATTCGATCACGCGGTAGAATCATATGAGAGCATCATAATTATGCTGGTGGCAGTGCGAGTACACTAGAATACTGAAGCGAAACAATCATCTGGTTAACGTCTGAGAAGGTACGAAAGAGAGACTTGAAGACAAAGCGAAAGCGAGAGAGAATCAGCAAACGAAGAACAATATACGACGGGGTATATGGCTTGCCAAGCCAAGTGATGAGAAGAGAGAAACTTGCGATAGCATCAAAATCAGAACAGTGACTGTCGGAGAGGAAATCAAGGGTGTGAAAGAAAGACTACTTAAGATGACGAACGAAGGCACTGCAACTCGAGGGATATAGTCCATTTGTGTTCGAAAGGGGGTATCCAAGAACGAGAACCTGAGGCTTGAAGGTGTGACCGGGTCTACGCCGCCTCTTCGTCAGCTTCGAAGTCGGTGATGCCGAGGCCGCTAGAGAGGGGAAGGTTGATGTCGTCCTCAGCAGAAACACCAGCGTGGAGCCTACAAATATGCCATGATTAGATTAGAGTTACGAGTTGCAACACGTCCTAGTCAAGACTTACCGAGCAAGACGACGCATATCCCTTTGTAACTTAGCAGTGGCGAGTGTTCCGCGCTTCGACGTGTATTCTTTCCAGTCTTTCAAGGTTTGGAGATAAGTGGCATAGCGCTTCGAGAATGCCTTCTCAGAAAACTCTTGCTGCTCGTGGATACCCGTCTTGAACTCGCTGATTGCACAATCAATCTATCATGTCATCACCGGCAATAGTTATTACTTCAACGTATAACTGTGTGCGAGAATTCATGACTTACCGCGGTGACAATCAAAGCAATAGTGGGCAAGGGAATGCCACCTCCGGGAGCATCAAAATGATCACCATATACTATACCCTCGTCCTTGGCGTTGCGAAAGAATGCCTGGTTTAGGACGTCTTGAATGAGCTGGTTACGGAACATAGTCCCGGGTGCACGAGTGTCCGGATTCTGCAAGGAGAGTGAGAGTTAGTAAGAGTTCCGTGAAGCGACGTGACATAAACACGTAAACCTTAAACACAAAAGCGCTGCGGTCGGTCAGTTTGGCATAGATTTCCCGATTCTTCTGAACTGTTGCTTCGTTGTTGTCATTGTCGAGGAAGCCGAAACTAGTTTTGGCTCGGGCACGCGCGATAGTGACAATCTCTCCACGGACTTGTGACGCACGAGCTTTGATCTGGTAAATAGAGATAGTAAGTATGCCGTTTATGAAAGCAGTAGATACAAACACCAGTGCTTACCGTCTTCAGCTCCTGATCAGTGGCAACAGTATTCTCGGTAACTCCTTTCAGCGTACAAGCGTGAGCGAATGCAATACCAGCCATGTCCTCCGCATCCACCGCAGGGAATGCCTCCTCACAGGAGATTAGAATCCGGTACAGCTGACACGCTAGGGTAACGAGACCCTTGCGTCCTTGGTCTGCGATGTCACTGACCTTGGGCCGGGAAGACTTAGCCTTCTTCGAGCTATCTGCTGTCGGTGCCATGTCTGGGCCCTCGTCGTCGGTGTCATCAGGCACCTCCACAATGCCACGCTTACCAAGAGCTGAATTCTCAGCTGCAGTCACCGGAACGTCCACTTGTTGAGTCCTAAGAGAAGGAGCTGCTGCGTCTCCGATGGGTGCGACTGAAATTTGGCCCGAGGTCGAAGTGGCGGTAGTAGCGGTGCCAGATGGGACGAAGCCAGATCGCCGAACGAGAGGACGGCGTGGTCTGTCTGATGCAATTGGAGTCGGGGGATGGGGGAGAGCCGGAGTGCGAGGCGCACGTCGAATAAGGTTGGGATTGCGACGAGTGACAAGGGGAATAGGATCCTCCACTTGGATCTAATGGATTGGTGGCCTCAATCAGTAGGTGGCCTGCGTCTGAGAACCAGTCAAAGATACTACTTACATTGTTAGGCATGACCTGTGCGACTGTAGCTTCATCAAGGTCAGCCTCCGGATCTTGAGCGATCTCATCAAGTTCAGCCTGAGTGAGCATGGGCTGGACGCCGGGATTGGTATTCACGGAGGTGGGTGCCGCCATCGGAGGAGTATTTTCATCTGGCTGTGTAGGCGCAGACTCTGATGTCGTGCCAGCGCGACGTGCACGTTGTGCGTTGGAGCGTGCAATCGATTCACCTAAGAAGCACATGTTATTAAGCTGTGATGCCCAGGTATGGCAGCGATACTCACGCCAGGCTTGAATGCGGCTAGTTTCCTGGCGCTGGCGATGGCCCCGGCCTTGTGGAAGATCGTGCTGATGGTCTTGCTCAAAATCTGCTGAAGAGAGGTGTTGCATAGTAGAAGTAGAGACGAATGAGTGACGGTGCAGGAAGGAATGGAAAGCTTTAGTTGAGAAGGGCAAAGATGAATGAGAGTGTGAGTGAAACTGGGGACTTAGCAACGAAGAACGGCAGGAGCCCCGGCCCCCTTATATCTTCTCCTATCTTCCGAGGCGTACCGATGGCTCCACAGGCATAGCGAGACATAGTGGCCATAGCTGTTCATAGTATACATACCATATCTAGCCAAGCTGAAATGCGATGACGTTTGCTGCATGTATATCATATTCGGCCGAATTGTTCCTGAGCTCACGTCAGCACTGCACACGGAAAAACAAAAAAAACACCCCGGTTGCTCTTCAACGTTCAACGTTTATCGTGTTCGTCTCGCCCCTTGCCCAACGACCACGACTATGCCTTATGAGAACACTTGCCGCAAGTGCCTGCGGTCTTTTCCTCTTGCGGCCTCCCTCCGACGTCACCTCGCACACTCGCTACCATGCAAACAGGCACACTACGACGCGTTTCAGAAGAGATTTTCTCAGTATAGACGTCATGAACAGCAATTCCGAGGGGAACTCACATCAGAAACACGAGAGGCTAATGCCCTGGGTGCTCAACCGGCCGGAATTATCGGCGAAGAGGCTGGCGAAGAAGGCGATGGAATGGACGTGTATGAGCCGAGGGAGTCTAGAGGGCGGGCAAGGGTAGAGGATGTGGATGATCAGCCTGAGTTGTCAGTACCTGAGGCAGCAAGAGGGGGAGAGGGATCTCACGGAGAGAGGGCCTGGGAGGAGGGAACGGAGGAGGTTGATCCTAGTCTCCTACATGTTAGACTCTTTCCCACGCAGAATGAAGCTGGGAAGGTATACGGTGAAGATCAGACGGTGTTCGAGGTTATTCGCAATCAGCAGGAATCCGAGAAACGAGACGCGCATAGCCCTTTTGCAGATAGGGAGGAATGGGATCTCGCGAAGTGGCTGGTGAAGAACGTCGGTCACAACGCGACAGAAGAGTTTCTGCGCCTTCCCGCTGTAAGTGTTGATTGCGATACAGATATTATTTCAGGTGGTGATAACTCAACTTTGTAAGGTCCGAAACCGAATACAGGCATCCTTCCCCAATAAAGATGAGTTGTATAAGATTGTGGACGCGCTGCCGCAAGGTGCTGTATGGAAGTCACAACTCCTTAAGGTAACCGGAGATGTGAAGGGGCTGGACGGCGCAGAGATTGTCGAAGAGTTGGAGCTTTGGTATCGTGATCCTGTGGAGTGCATAAGAGAGTTAATTGGAAACCCGCTGTTCCGAGACAGTATGTCCTACGCACCTGAGCAGCTATTTGAGGATCCGGGAGGGAGACGCAGGGTATGGAATCAGATGAGTTCCGGCGACTGGTGGTGGAAAGTACAGGTGCGTACCGGCAGTTCTCTTACACAGAGTTTGGTGGCCTCATATTCAACCTCTGCCCAGCTCCAACTCCCCAATGGTGCAACCTGTGCGCCCATCATTATCTCGACCGACAAGACGAAGCTCTCTCATTTCCGAGGAGACAAGAGCGCTTGGCCGATCTACCTCACCATCGGAAACATCGACAAAGAAGTCCGTCGTCAGTCCAGCTCACATGCAACGATTCTGCTGGGCTACATACCAGTACCAAAGCTCGACTGCTGTACCGAAAAGACCAAGAAAGTCACCCGCTACAACTTATTTCACCAATCCATGCGTCTGGTCTTGAGCTCATTGGTTGATGCTGGTCGGAGTGGCGTGATGATGACCTGCGCAGACGCAAAGGTTCGCAACGTCTTCCCTATTCTTGCTGCTTATGTTGCGGATTACCCAGAGCAGTGTCTTGTGGCTTGTTGCATGGAGACCCGTTGTCCCATGTGCACAGTGGCACCAGACAAGCGGGGGGAGCACCAGGATGGTAGGGCGTACATCACTCGTAGTCCCGAAGATGTCCTTGAACTACTTCGACAAGCGTCAGTCGGGACCGTGAACTTAAGGGCGCATGGACTCCGCCCCACGTATCCCCCGTTCTGGAAGGACTTACCTCACTCAAATATCTTCACCTGCTTCACCCCCGATCTCCTTCACCAGCTACACAAAGGCGTCTTCAAGGATCACCTGGTGGAATGGTGTAGCGCACTGATTAGTGAGGAAGAGCTCGACGACCGCTTTCGCGCAATACCCTCTCACCGGAATCTACGTCACTTCAAGAACGGTATTTCCTCTGTATCACAATGGACTGGTCGCGAACATAAGGAGATGCAAAAGGTATTTGCAGGCATCTTGGCGGGAGCGGTGGACTCTGAGGTGATGCGGGCAGTATCAGCTTTGTTGGACTTCATATACTTCGCGTCTTTCCACTCACATTCTTCCCACACTCTCGACTCCATGCAGAAGGCGTTAGAGGACTTCCATTCCTGTAAGGAGGTCTTCATACGGCTTTCCGCTCGACAACCGGCACACTTCAACATTCCCAAGATCCATTCATTGCAGCACTACCGCCACATGATCGAAAGCTTCGGTGCTGCAGACGGCTATAGCACGGAAGCTCCTGAACGCCTTCACATCGACTACGCCAAAGAGGCTTACCGTGCGAGCAACAAACGGGACTACGTGCCTCAAATGGTCAACTGGTTACGTCGTCAGGAAGCGGTGCATCTTTTCGACGCATACCTTGCATGGAGATCTGGAGAGTCTGGCGCGCCTCGTCTTCCTGTACAGTCTGGCCGTGTCATTCTCCAAACCTCCCCTTCCCAGCTGCCACCCAGAGCAACTTCGCGCATTGCCAACCGGCCACCGCAAGAACTACAGCACGTCGTTGGAAGTCAGATCATTCAAGGCCACGGTGCGACTCAATTTCTTCCAGCACTCACGAGATATCTCCGGGAGAATCACTGCGCAATCACTCCCCAGGCCTTCGACACCTTCGACCTATACAAGCAAGTGGTTGTGGACTTGCCGGCTATTCCAGAAACCGGCCAGTCTCATTGTAACGACGTCATTCGAGCGACACCACCTGTAGCACAGCAAGGCCGTGTTTCGGCAGAACCAGGCGAGTTCGACTTTGCTCTCGTCAGGACCACGGAGCAGAACGCACGAACTAGTGGCTCTGCATTGCAAGGTGAGCGTACAGCAACAACATGAATTGAGAAATAATGCTCACCGTCAAGTCCAGGACTCAGAACTGCCCAAGTGCGGGTGTTATTTGAGCTTCCGGGATACTTCCACTTACATGTCACGGAACCGCTCGCATATATCGAGTGGCTCACGCCTTTTCATAGTGTCCATGCCGACAGCGGCTTCTATACACTCTCGCGGTCCAGTAGGATGCATCTACCACACGCCGAGATCGTCCCTGTGAGTCGTCTTGCAAGGTCGTGCCATCTGATTCCCCAGTTCGGTCGCGTCAAGGATCCGAGATGGACTTCAGAGAACGTGCGGGATCTCTGCGCAACTTTCTACTTCAATCACTATCTCGACTATCACTTGTTCGCTATGGTCAAAGCAGGGAAACGATATTGTATATGAGTCAGTAAGTAAACTATTCCGAGTGGACTTATACGCACTGATGCCATTGCAGAACTTGAATTACTTGCACGCTCAGTAGCCTGCTCTGACATGTAACCATCGACCACTCCAGCCGTGCGCCGGTATCCTCAAGACGCGCCAGCAAGAGTGGTCTACGGGTCTGCGTCATGTGCAAGACTGAGTTTGTTGTATAATAAAGACGCGACGTGTCGCGTCCAGCCTGAGCGCAACACCATCACGCGTGAGTTTCGTGTTTGATCTCCGACCTACGTATCATGTTAACACCTCGATAGAAACGCTGCCGCAACTTCAACTAAACCTCAGACGGGTCACCCGAAACTGCCGGTGTATAGACCAAGTAGTATTGCGCTGTTGCATAGGTCTCTGTAGTAGTAGATAATACATTCAAATAACCAAAACGGCCCATAGTCATGGGTGATATCGTATACTATGGAGGGCGTGATAAATTGGGTATACTATCTTCTGCTATACCGACCATCATAACGCGTGTAGCACGGCCAGCGCTACATAGCGCAGACGGGTTTCCTGATGAAGGTCGTAAAGTGAAGTCGTACAAGTGTGAGTTGGCTGATTTTGTGGCCTTACTGACCTGTGAGAGCTGTTTATATGCTCGAACGAGGGTTGCACGAGTTCATCGAAGAGCATGTTTAGAAATTGCTGGAAATTGCCTGCGCACTGAATGATGTTGAATCGCCGTCATGACAGAAACGTCGAGAACTTTGGCGTCTATTTCTGTTTGCGCGTACATACAGTGACAAACAGTCGCCGTGATCACTCTAGAAACTTCTTCACTCAGCTTGCATTCAGCAACGAGAGGACATATAGCCGCCTTGCGCTCTACATCTCTAATGGAAACCCTGGCTCAAAGAGGTGGGGTGTCGATCATGATGGTGTTCATCCCAGCAGCAGAGTATCGCGTGTCGAAAGTCCTGTGCGCCTCTTCCGCAAGTTTTCTGACCTCTTCAAGGTCTTCCCTTGATAGCTTCACATTGAGTGCGCTAAGGTTCTCGTGAAGATACTAGATTCAAGTCAGCAAAAATTGGAGAAGCACACATAGAGCAATCCGCAGCCCACCTTGGTTGATCGTGTGCCCGGGATGGGAATAATATCCTCGCCTTGCTCAAGCAGCCATGCGAGGGCCACTTGGCCAGGGGTAGCGTTGTACTTCGCTGCAATAGCGTTGACCGCCTCGGCGATCTTGAGAACCTTGGGGAAGTTCTCGTGCGAAAAGCGAGGGATGCTCTTGCGAAAGTCACCCTCCTCAAAGTCGTCCGGAGATTTCTAAATATGGGTTATACATTGTGTCCGTCAGTATATAAACCGTTACGTACGAATCGACCTGTTAGCATTCCTCTTCCGAGAGGACTGTACGCAACAACTGCGATCCCGAGCTCCCGCGCGGTCCTCAGAACATCTATTTCTGGCTGCTCGACATCAAGCGCAAAGAGAGAGTATTCAACTTGAATAGCAGTAATGGGATGTACTGCGTGAGCACGACGAATAGTGGATGCTGTGCATTCGGAGAGACCGAGGTATCTGATTTTCCCTGCCCTACATCACAATAGATACTGTGAGCCGCAAAGTGGTACTGGTTTAATCGTAGAGCGTACTTGACGAACTCTGCCATTGCGGCAACTGATTTCTCAATAGGTACTTGTGGATCAGGGCTTAAAGATATTTATGAGAATACATCTTTACATGATAAGAGCATCAGAACTTACCGATGAAGATAGTAAAGGTCAATTTGATCGACTGTGAATTGGGTTAGGCATTATACACATCAGCTATTAGAAAGGTCAAGACACACCTCCAAAGCGCTTCAGCGACCTCTCTGCATTCTCTCTGATGTACTCTGGTGTGCCGTTATTGGGACGACTTGGTTCGCGCGTGATCCCAACTTTGGTGGAGAGGAAAATCTCATTTCTCTTGCCGGTCCTCTTGAACCTATGTGCAATTGCGCATTAGTGAATTACGGGAACTTCTAAATGCCAGGTAATAGTACATACCACTTGCCGATCAAGTCTTCGCTGTCGCCATATACGTTGGCGCTGTCCCACATAGTGCATCCTGAGGCATAGAGATCGTCAAGAAACTGGAGATAAAGGACGGATCGGAGCATTAGCATCCACAAAGGTTCATGATCGATGATCAACGTAGAGACCGACCTTGAGACGTTCTTCATCTGAAGCAGTAGATCCATAATAGGCGGAGAGGCCCATAGCGCCCCAGCCGATGGCAGTGACATTATCAGTGCCGATCTTACGCGTAGGCAGTTTTGTGGTCGACATCGTATTGCGACTGAGACGGAGTAATGTCTTTGTGAGAGAAGTTTTCTCAGCTGAGAGCCTTACGAGCGAGTATATATACTGTCTATTCCCCGACACGGAAAATACGTACGACTGCGTCATCGACACAGATCGGCATGATTGTTGATAGGCTATAGGCGGGTGCGAATAAACCCATCATGAGACCGATTCGATGTACACCGAAGTTCAGCCCAAGTTCCCATATCCACGCCGGAACAGAGACGGAAGCAAGTAAGGTGCTGGTGAGAATCGTTGTGATTCGAATGTGTGGGAGATTTTGACGCATCCGCGATAATCTTCTTTACAAGGGCCCGAGTTTAACTCTCAAATCTCAAGCGCCAGATACTTGGTGGGTCTGAGAGAAGTGTTAACATCGATAATAAACGTGGTGCTGACTCCCAATTCCGAGTGCACGATACCGAGTTGGCTGAGACCGGGGAATACCAGAAGGATGATACGTGAGTGAGGGGTACGTAGATTACCGATGGTGACGATGCCAGGGTCTGAGGGTCGCTGAGTGCAGAGCTGTAATGAGAACGTAAAGACTCACATGCTTAGGTTACTCTCTGGACCGTACGATCTACTATACACATTGCCAACATACACAACCTTAAACTTAATCTCGTCCACCATTTGCACCAAGCATACGAGCTGAGACGCGGAGAACGAAAGGATGATGGAGGTACGTGGAGGATATAAAGAAAGAAGGTTAGGCGCCGTACAAGCTGAAATTATTGCCTGGCCGGGAAATTTTGTCGACATCACGCCACAGCTAAAAGCTTGGCAACTTACGTTAAAACATCACTAAGATTGCCACTATGAAAGGTACCATCGTCCGGCTTACCGATCCCACGGTATACATTCAAGTATTACAGCAGCTTGTATCGTACAGCTCCAAGGCTACTGAAAGTATTCCAGAATACTTTACCTACACTTAACCAATCCGATAACTTCCTACGAAGTCGTACTTCAAGGCAAAGTAACAATCATCAAATTCTCCCAATTTTTCTTGATTAGACGATTGTAGTGAACATATGCGCCATCGAATGATGACAACTTGAACAATTGTGGCATTGGAAAATTCTAACTCGTACAGATGCAGTGCTGTTGCACGACTAGTAGGATCTGACAGCTCTAACTATTACATTAGAGAGGAGGGGTATCAATCATGATGGTGGTCATGCTATCCGTAGGATAGCGCGTGTCGAAGGTCTTATGTGCGTCCTCCGCGAGCCTTCTCACCTCGTCAACGTCTTCTCGAGAAAGCTTCACCTTCAACGCGCCAAGGTTCTCATGCAGATACTAAAGTATACAAGATTTCAAGGGTAATATCAATGTCCATAACGACGCGTTACTCATTAGCGACGTACCCTGGTAGTGCGCGTGCCTGGAATGGGAATAATGTCCTCGCCTTGCTCAAGCAGCCATGCAAGAGCCACCTGGCCGGGAGTAGCGTTATACTTCGCAGCTATGGCGTTAACAGCGTCTGTGATCTTGAGAACCTTTGGAAAATTCTCATGAGAGAAACGCGGGATGCCCCTGCGGAAATCGTCTTGCTCAAAATCGTCAGGAGATTTCTATATCTTAGTCAGCAAAAATAGGCTTGAGCAGCACAGTGCGGGTGCTTAATACATACGAATCGTCCTGTCAGCATGCCACGCCCGAGGGGACTATAGGCAATGGTCGTAATACCGAGCTCCCGGGCGGTCCTGAGAACATCAATTCCTGGTTGCTCAATGTCTAGGGCATAGAGACAATATTCGACTTGAACCGCAGTGATGGGGAACACTTGATGAGCACGGCGGATGGTGGAGGCCGTACATTCAGAAAGTCCAATGTAACGGACTTTCCCTGCCCTGAATCACACATGCAATGTAAGTTGTGGCAGAAGATAACGCTTTAGGATAATATCTCACTTGACAAGCTCTGCCATAGCTGCGACCGATATCTCGATAGGTACTTGCGGATCAGGACTGAAAAGACAGGTCTTGATGTAAGAATACGGTGGTGCAGAGCAAGACAGTATGGGAAACGTACCGGTGAAGGTAGTAGAGGTCGATCTGGTTGACTGCATACAAGGTCAGCATTCGTGGATACCAGCTACATATCTCCATGCATACCTCCCAGACGTTTCAAAGATCTTTCAAAATTCTCTTTGATATATTCCGGAGTTCCATTATTGGGGCGGGCGGGATCGTTAGTTATTCCGACTTTAGTGGAAAGGAAAATCTCGTTCCTCTTGCCCGTCTTCTGGAACCTGCGTCCATAGTAGTTAAAGTCAGACTACTTATATAGCACAGAGCTGGAAGATATGGCATACCATTTGCCCAGCAGGTCTTCACTGTCGCCGTAGATATTGGCACTGTCCCACATAGTGCACCCTGTAGCATACAGATCGTCAAGAAACTATAGAGGTAGCATATTCGCATCAGCGTCGAGTTGAAAATTAGGACTGAAGTTAAAACCTTGAGACGCTCCTCATCTGAAGCAGTGGACCCATACCAGGCCGACAGGCCCATCGCACCCCATCCGATGGCAGTAACATCGTCGTTACCGATCTTGCGAGTAGGGAGCTTTGGAATAGGCATCGTGTGGTAACCGACTTGCTGCACTGTATGCAAAGGTAGTTGTGGGTTTTCTGTAAGGTGCTGGCCTACAGGCTGGTATATATACCTTATATTTCCCGCTCCACGGGGAACTCACTCGTGTCTTTCAGAGACATACCGGAGAATATCTTGCCTTCGAGAATGTTGATAGGCTGTGGTTGAGTGAAAAATACTATCATGAGGCCGATCGGATTTTCGTTCAATGCAATTGGCGACTCACAAGCTGAGAAAAAATGCACTGTTTGAGCATAGATCAAACGCGTGCATGGCAGTATGCGTCGCCTTGGAAGCCTCGGGTGAGCAAAGAGGACCCTCGGTTGAGTATGAAGCATCAGTAATCATGGCGCTTTGAGTCTATCTTTCTCGAGTGTTATGCTATCTCCTCGCCGAATACTGATGAGCGGTTCGTATTAAGCTGCCAAGGATAAAAGCACCGCAGAGTTGTTTATTAGAATGCGCGATACAATGTAGAGCTACTACGTACTCAGGAGAAAGTTAAGGTCCTCGACATCACGCTCAAGGATTTTCTGGGTCGTTGTCATCTACTCCCATTCTCATTGCGATGCAGAGAGACGCTTATGAATATTGATACTTAAATGGTTAAGAGCGCACATATGATACTGCATGTCAGTAGCTGCAAGCAGATGGCACGGTTGTTGGGTTACGTACTTTATAAGTATATCAGTAGCATCTGGGCGGCGTGGCCTGGCTTTCGTTGCCCGACGCTCCTACTTGGAAGACAAAACTGCTCCAACTTTGGAAGAAAAGTCTCATGCTCCGCAGCGAAATGATCAGCTCAGCTTTCAGACGTTCCGAGAATGACTCGGTGCGCGGAAGCGAGAAATTGAGATGACGCGTTCTGGCAGGAAGCGAGAAGGTCTAATCAGCACCGCTCGATAAGCATTGTTTCTCGACTGATAGCTTACCAGACGACCCTATAAAACATTTCCTCAACCTGCACACTGCTTAGCGATAAAGGAGCCTCTGTTATCAAAAGTTTGGCACAAGGCAGAAAGTAGTTCAAGTTGATAAGTCGGTGAATGCAACACGCTGATGTGGGGATACGGAGCGCCCAGGAGCAGGTGCCAGGCTACGTAAACCTGCCGTTTCAAGTAATCACACGACATTCACCGCCAGCGCATTGATCGAAGATTGATCGCTGAGATCCGGCTGGCGCCTAGGCAATGTGCGGTAACAGAGATTGTACGGAGGTATCTCATTCAAAAGTACTCGATGAAATAAATCAAAGTCTATTCGCTAATGGTAGTTACGAAGTTTAGATAAGTAATAGGGGCAACAAGGTGAGAGTCTATAATCGTGTTGCATTCAAGCCAACCATAAGAAATGAATCGTCTTGCGTGAACTGGAGAAGAACTATGATGCATGGTCACATTCAAGGTAACAAGCAAAGAACCGGTTGCCAGCTTCCGGGAGAAACATGGCGAAGTTCCAAGAGTAAAAGTCGCTCGAAGGGGATCCTTGACACCCACCAGTCCGGACTTTGCTCCGTGGATGGCACGGCGCTCTGAGCCTTCAAGCGAACTAAGTGAGCATTATTTTAAATCCTTACTATATAAGAGCACACCTCGTAGAATTCCTGCACTTTCCGCGCAATCAGGGACGCCAATTGAGCTCTTGTTATAGGTCGCCTGTCACCCGTATGGCTGTAAACGGATGGCCATTTACCCCATGGGCCGTACCCAGGCCACTGTGATTTGTAAGATGAATTTCATTATTTAAGTCAATAAACGGGCATCGTCATACCAAAATGCGCAGGGCTATCTTCGTTCCGCCAGTGTTAAGCACTAATTCTTGTCGAGCATCATGCAAGCCGGAGAACCGTGATGCGATGGCGTCTGTAAGCCGTATGCCAGGCTGGCCATGATCGACGAATTGCACAGGTGCGGATGGCTGAAAGACAGCATCAGTACGATATACTTGCTGTGGGACTACGATTCCCGGGGGGCTAATAGCCCCGGCATAATCCATGAAAGTGTGGTATTTTGACTGCATAAAGCGAATGTGAGCTCGAGTTATGACTCACACATTCATAGCTATACTTGCCTCAATCGACATGATAAATGCTGTCGAGCTTGGTTGTCTGGGTGGTGAGTGTTCATTGCTCTAGACTTCAGCCGGTTATAACCATGTTGTGTCTTCCAAGTTTCAGCAATGCTGATGGTCAGTCTTCTGCCTACGAGCCCTCTATCGTCAACGGCGATGAACATATTCTCCAATTTACCTGATGGACATAACTCAACAAATCACACCGCATGGCGGCGAGAAATTTTCTCCGTGACCATTTGAACCATTCCAATGTAGACGCCAATGGCCCCGGGCCACGACTCTCTACGGGAGGGGAGTTGTAGTGGCGGCCATTGTTCCCGGAAGGAGGTAAGAGACGCTGGAAGCACCGTCACACTAGTGAAACCGGTAAACGCCCTGCTGGCGGTGTGCATGACTCCATGGTTTTGTCCAGTTCCAGGCCAGATGACAATCGACGTCAAGACTTGAAAGACGCCAGCTGTCGCTGCTAACGAGCAGTTTCGCATGTACGGACGTCGCAGTCGGGTAGGGATACCTAGCATAATCAGACGTAGTGATTACAACTGAAGCTGAGCATACAGTGACGGAAGAAGGAGCTGGACGTCGGTGTTGTAAAGCTTCAGATTTCGATTGGATTGTTTCTATACCAAGGCGCAGCAGAGCTGTGCTGAATCCCTATGTAAGTCGATATTCTAGCATAATAGGAAGAGCCACTGATCCAGGTAGACAGTCCTACTTACTCAAAGTTTAGGCATGCTTCCACTCATGCACATACAACCCACTGTCTAGGACGAATCAAGTTTGACTCGAATTATGGAACCACGGGCAATACCGGCCGGCCAATCGTGATAAGTGTACGCAATGCGTAAGTCCAAACAAATATTTCGGTTCATAGGCTGTAATCGACAGGTACCGCATGGGAGATTTGAATGTGGACGTGGCCCTGGGTTTCAGCCAGACTGAGATAGTGAACGTTGTAGTTCAAGACGAACTTGTTTCCTGATAGGGCACTACGCCACTCAGATTCGGGTTTCCAGATATCAGATCCATACTCCGATCGTCTACGATCATGTGATCCGCTCTCGTTGGTCAGTTGGCGCGACAATCTCTGACGTTCGAACTTCCAACGGTCGACATTATTTCCTCCGAGCTAAATCTGCAACTACACGCTGTATTTCCCTGTCTTTGAACCGGATGCTATCTCGTTAAGAAATATCATAATGGCCACCCTGAACGCGACCGAGGTATCAGAGGGGGGCAAGAAGTTGTTGGGCGAGTCGGTTGAGGAGAGTCGCGTCAAACGATTGGAGAAGCAGACTGCACGTTACAGGGGTCGAGGAGGGTGAGTAGATTTATGTACTTTTTCATTGCAAACACAGACGTATTGGTATCGTTAGGATATTTGTGCCGGCAGAAACAAACCCATTGCTCGACATGTTACTTGCTCGAGGTGTACATGGCGAGTCTCCTTCGAAGAAACGATTAGACGGTCCCGGGTCTCGCGCGGTCTCTCCTACGAAGAAGAAGAGGAAGTCCATCAACCGGAGTCCACTTAAAGCTACTGTGAAAGCTAGCGCAGCGGCGGCGATGAAGGTCGCCGGAGACAAGAGCAAAAGAGACAACGCCAAACCACGGACTACTACGAAGGGCAGACCTTCAAAGGCTAATACTAAGAGAGAAAATAAGGAATCCAGAAGCGGTGCGTCCGAGGAACAACCAACTGCGGGTAAGCAGTACCGATGTAAAGAAGTTTATTCGCAATGTTCATTTACGCTTATCATTAGGACCCTCGAAGCAGAAAGGGAAAACGACAGAGAATAACACAGCTACCACGCGTCGGGATCGGGGTAAAGTTATAACGCCTGGTGAGTATGGAAATTGGCTTGTACATATTTCTATATTGATACACAGTAGATCCGGCCACGGAAGATGGGGACGATGACGTACCATTGCGTGCCTTGCAGAAATCGAAGAAATTGGCTTCATCATTAACCGATGGAACGTCTAGGAGACAAGGTAAAAGACGAATATTTGTATTCAAGGCTCAACAAGTTAACTCTGAACAATGCTCTTCAGCGACTCTCCAGAAGGGTAAGGCCAAGCAGACGGAACTCGACATTACCGAAGTGAAGGGAGCCTCCAAGGCCTCCAGTAAGAAGAACCAGGCGGCAACGGCCGACAAGATGCCACCCTCTGCGAAACGTACTCGGAGGCCGCATGAGGACGAACATGCTGCCAATGCAGAGCCAATTACGGTGACAAACAGCGAGCGAATCGGAAAACGGAAAGGTCGGATAAAGAAGCAAGACGAGACAGCACAGGTTGAAACGAACGAACCTACCAAACCTTCGATTACAGCGGAAGAGGTCGACACAGCTGGTATGTGTAGATGATTGACAACTCGTGTAACATTTGTTCACCACGCGTTCCACGGACCTGACTTTGGCACATACAGTCAGATCTCCCAAGCCGACGAAAGCGAGGAACCGCAAAAGATCCATATCAGCGGTAGACTTAGCTGATGGCGTTGTGCAGTCGGGAGATACTCGCGCGCCGCCGGCTCGGAAACGGCCCCGCCTACCTACACCATCTGACTCAGAAGATGATGTTCCGATAGTGGTTAGAAAACGGAGTGATAAAACGTTTGTCGACACCAGTATCACAGTAGCCCCTGTAGATCGCGGTGCCGAAAAAACCAGCGACAAACGACCTTCAGGCACATCTGTCCCTACAGAGGCTACTTCAAAGAAAACAACGCTGAAACAGAACGTGGACGATACGCGTGCGCAGCTGGCAGAGCAAGAAGATGGGCAGATGATGAAGTCAAGTATCCAAGATTCCATTGCCGCGAATCAGCGAGAGGAAGTGAAAGGCGGTTCGGCGGAGCAGGGAGCGACGACCTCACAGCCCGTGTCAGCAATGTCGGTCGAAGACCACTCTCGAAGGGATGGGCATGCTGCGCAGGATACTATGACGAACGCCGATAAGGTTTCTATTGAAGATGGCAAGAAAGCTGTCAAGCGTAGTCGAGGCAAGGGCGCAGATTGCGTTGGCAAGCCCTCGAAATCAACGACCCGAATCTCGAAACGGAAGAAGGATGCTCCCGTCGAAGCGAAGGCCACGAAGGACGACTTGGAAGGCGCTCCGCCAAAGAGGTAAGTCTTTCTCGTCGGCTTGTTGGATGTCACGACCTGAGCACAACCCTTACAGACTGAAAACCGTTTCCAGAGCTCAGAAGGAGAACCGAGATACTTCAAAGAAACGGGAAGGGTCGCGCAAACCAAAGGTCCGGTCCTTCCGCTTACCGCGGTGTACGAGTGCTAACCATTAACATATCTATCCAGCCCCGGCTCTCAATGTTTCCCGCGCCTGCAGTTGCTGCGGATAGCGACGACGAACTGGACCTCTTGAAATGATCACTGGACTTCTGGACTTCTGCATGGCCGTGTAAATGTAGTTTATAGAGTAATTTATCACCACTCTGCGTTCAACGGAATTATCCAACGCCGATGTCTGCACTGTATACCTGGCGTCATTGCGTGCCGGGTTTGATACACCATAGGACAGAGTGCATGGAGTCGGTCGGTGGGTATGATATCTCGAAAGGTATCTCGAGCCCAGTAGTATGCGCATCATTCAGCCAATAGGCGAGTTGTTTCCACTGGGCATGGACGCTCACATATCTCAACATTATTCCACAATTAGATACGTTGGAGGGTAAGGTAGGAGACAGCCTAGAGTAGTACACGAGCTACAACCGACAGTCCATATTATCTACCAGCCACTTGCTCTTCAAGCCAATTCCATAGTTCCTCTCCTACTTGAGGATCTTGCGTATCTGCTCGTGGTTTGCCCAGTCGAGCCCACGGAATGAGATACTATGGAGCACTCTGTGAGCGATCGCACAATACTTAGGAGTTTGTTAGACGCACCTTGCCGTTGTATTCTGCGGCTTCCCGAGAAACACCCGCGAACAAGTGAGTGACAATACCGTTCGGCAAGATTGGATGCAACATCCAAGCCTAGATATATGCATGCAACGCGTGAAAAGAAAGCCTCAACATATAGTGATTCGTAACGACGTACAATCATCTTTTTGCGAAGCCCTACCACACGTCGCTGCAAGTTCGTGGCGACATTTCCTGGATTCAGGGAGATAGATACGATGCCAGAGTCACCAAGGCGGCGAGCAAGTTCGCGCGCGTAAACTACAGTCCCGAACTTGCTTTGCGCGTAGAGGCTTTCAGGGCTGAACTTACGCCGTTCTGGACCGTCTTTGAGGGTATCAAAGGAGATATTGTGTAAATGGTGAGCCCCAGACGAGACGGAAATGACACGTGGCTTATTAGAGGGATCGTTCTGTGCGGTGTTCACCAGTAGCGGAGTGAGAAGCTTGGTGAAGTAGAAGTGGCCTGAAATATATTCTCAGCCATGGCACAAGCAAATCAATAAGACTGATCTTACCCAACACATGAGTGGCGAACTGTATATCGTATCCTTGAGCCGAAACAACGTCTATAGGTGGGATCATGATGCCGCTGAGAGGAGCATTAGAGCAAGCGGTGATGCCATATGGAAGCCTTGCTTACCCAGAATTGTAAAGGACATCGAGGCGTTCCTCCTTCCTACGTAGAAAGTACAGATTGAGATAAAGCCATAAGGCATGGCACGTTTGATGACGCACTGAAGGAATTCATTTGCTGCGAGTTGGACAGAATCGAGATCTGCCAGGTCAAGTCGAAGCAATCTGGCGCCAGATTGCTTCTTGACTTCTTCGAGGGATGATGCGTTGGTGTTTCGACATGCCTGTGAGGAGGTTTAGATAGAAAGAAAGACAGCCGTGGGAGGCGAAGACTGACGATATACACTGTGGCGCCACGCGCAAGAAGGGTCTAGTCAAGCAGACATCAGCTACGACTCCTTACCGCGCTGTACAACTAATTTCCTACCTTGCTCACTTCGAGGCCTATCCCGGACGATCCACCTTGAAGCATAGCACATATTTGATTAGCGATAGAAGAGAAGGGATTAAAATGCTGTATACCTGTGACGATAATGACCTTGCCAGACAAGTCCGGGATGTCGTCAATGGTCCATTTAGGTTTCGGAGGAAAGGACTCGGTGAGCATAGACATGATAAAGTCCCAAATGATACCCATATTGTCGGCGAGAATGGACGGTGAAGAGTAGGTAGAGTGATAGTGGAATCCGTCCAACGTCGCCACCGAGCGGGCAGCTTTAAATAGGGCGGCATTGAGCCGCCCGCTTCACGGAGATGTGGTCAGCACTCCAGTTTCAAGTTTCTGTGCGTATAAATCACCGCCCGTAAGCTCGGAAGTAGTGATGGTCGATCGAAACATGCCCGACCAGCAGCCAGTGAAAGTTAAACAGAGGTTAGGTGTGATCGAAGGGATGTGGATGAGTGTGGTCCGGAACGTTTTCTGCTGCAAGGCGGTATCAGAGATCTAACTGATTACATTCAAGAAACAGGATCGTGGCTCCCTCATTTATGGGGTTTTCTCCCTACATAGAAGATGCTCAGTTCAGCGCATCATTTCTATATTGCATCGAGTTCAGCACAGACCCTATCGCATCCCCTCCTTGCGCTTATGACCAAGTGTGCTACTTCGGCAGCAACGGACCTGAAATTGAGCGGTTGATACTGGTTTCAAAAAGCATTGCGGAATAAACAGATGGGCGATTGGCTGCCGATTGAAGGGGTGATTCCAACAAGCATCATCCGAAGTACCCACCTCCGACTGAACTCTGTAATCTCGTGGCAATCGCGATAGATTGCCCACTAAATAGGATTGTCTCTGTGGAGAAAATAAATTGGAGAAAGCGTCCATGACAATATTTGCATTGAACAGCCATTGGCGCAGAACTGAAGCTTCTGGATGATAGCAAAGGATGCTGGCCAAGTGGCAAGCTGAAGTGCAGGCAAAATCCATGATGTGGTATTGGGAGTTTATGGTACATGATGGGTAACGCCAGTCGCGGCTGGTAGGACCTGGTCCTCGTCTCGTCCTGGAAGCGGGTCAACAACATATCATTCGTCCATGCTGCAATTTACACGCACCTTCGTAGAACTTTTGCAAGAATGTTCTCTGAGGTCGACCTCTGGGCAAAAGTAGCTTGCCCAATACATGCTCCTTCTGCTTCCAGAAGTTCATCGTCTCCTGGTACTCCTGCCTACTCTTCAGGTATAGCTGGTTGACGACGCGCAGGTCGGTAACATATCGGTTCTCTTCAAAGCGTTGGCGGATTTGTTGCCGAACATATTGGGGAGATATGCTGAGACTGTACAGCGAGACTATCTCTGGTGCCTAAGCCAATGCAACGAGTTTACATCAGCCGGGTGAAGACGGTTTCTCATACGGATTGAACATACCCCTCTATACCATTCTCTATATAATTGAATGACGGCTTTCTTGCCCTCCTCTGGCGACTTGAATGTCTTCGTAGCTCGTGAGAGGCGAGACGGAATGGTGGTCATCGTGGTGAAAGTCGATAGTGCTAGGCCAAGTCCGAACCGGGCGCAACGGCCAGGCCCGCGCTATAGTAATGTAGCTCCGCTTCAATAGTTGTTACTTTTTCAAAATAAGGAAGCCATGCCGTTTCGTGCCGATTGACGCAACTGAGCGGGGATCCAACCTGTTTACAAGCTGTCCCTTGCCATCACCTTTTACCGCCATCTCGTGTTGGCCCTCTCGGTGGTCGAGACTACGTATTCGTCGCTTGGAGAAAGGGATTGCACGCAGCAGATGCATTGTGTCGTTTGTTGAAGCACACTCTGGTGAGTGTGTGCAATCTTTCATTGCGAAGTATGCTCATCTACCCATTGCTTAGAGTTTCACACATACTTCGCCAGCCACGCCCGGTAGGTAGTACGCCATCAACGCAGCTGTTATCTCATAGCTCCTTTAGATGAATGTTCATGCGAGCGAGCTTCCGCAATGCCGCGCGGAACGTTGCACAACGTCTCAAGCGCGACTTTTCGCGTCAATACCGTGATGAAGCCTTACCTGCTACCTCGCACACCCATGCGCTCTTCAAGAGTCTCATTCAGCTGCCTGGTCACTCACAGCTCAGACTTGTGAAGCTTATCCCGGGAAAAGATACCACGAAGATTCTCCAGCTCATTTCTACGAATTCTGGAGTGGCCGACGTCCCAAAAGTCTGGGAAGACATACTCACTGCCTCAGACTTCCCCACGTTTATTGCCACGCTGCGTGCCTGCCATGAAAGCTTACAGGACGGTGCTTCTGATACAGCTACCCCTGCTCCCCGGCCGTCGCAAGTTCCTACGCTGCTGGTACTACATGCTCTTCTCAACCGTGCGACCACCCTAGAACAGCTGCTTGCAGCTCTCGCCATGGCTCATGATCACCTCTCCGTGGCGTCTCAGCCTATGAAGCCTATACTCGTGATTTCAGCGGTTGCCAGAGCGTCCGAGCTAGGGTTGGTGGCAACACTACGGCCGCTCATCGACTCTTTCCTACAAATGGAGTCTGCCTCCAAGACGCATTACAGGCTGATGCTCCGCGCTCTATCACTGGCCCCTCGGAGTGTGGAAACAAGCGCACTGACGGTGGAACTCGTAACCGCTATGTCATCCAAGAAGTATTCCTTGCGCAAGAAAAAGGTCTACGACGCGCTACTTCGCCCCACGTTTCTAACACCACGAGTAGCTGAGAGCGTCGAAGATAAGCTCGCGGCCGAGCGTATCAAGCCTTCACCTCATCATCTCCGGTCGTTACTTCGCCTCTTTTCAACGCGAGGTTTTCGGCGCCGGGCGCTTCGCTACCTCAAGCTGCTTGACTCCTCGCCTATGCCATCGCTTTCCGTTTCACCAGGGTCTCGTCTATCTCGTCCCAGGACTCATACAAAATGGAGTTCGGCGTACGTGGCTGCATTCCAGGACACGATGGCAGCACAACGGTATATCCAACGCATGACCGCAACGAAGTCTTTCTCCCCTGAACCTAGCGTAGAGTCATCTGGCTCCTCAGACATCTTGGTCGACGCCCACCCACATCAGCACTCCGCCGCACAGTCTCTTACCGCCGAGTGGCTTTCGGTTCTAAAAGTCGCTGCAAGAGATTCGAAACTAACTGCACGCGCCCTCTACCTCGTATTTCGAAAAGGTCGCTTGCGCTATACGCAAACTCTATCCGCTTACGAGATCGTTATTCGCGGGCTCTTACGCAAACGAGGGTTTGGGCCTGCAGTCACACTATGGCACGAACTTCGTGATGGCGGGTGGTCGCTCGGTAGGACGACGTTGGGCATCGGGGTTCGCGCTCTCACATCAGCAAACCAAGGCCACGAGGCGTTCGCGTTGTTAGAAGATATTCATGCGAGGTATCAGGCACGCACTTCGATGGCTCTCTCTGGCAAGCACGCGATCAAACCGAAAGCCGTGAATGTGGAAGCTATCAACCAATTCATGACGGCATTGCGGCACAGAGGGCGTCCTGATACGGTCTTTGCGCTTTGGGACGCGATGGACGTTTTATATAAGCTGTCACCGGACGTCTATACTCTAAACATCATGCTTGGCACGGCACGCTGGGCTCGCAAGTACGACCAGAGTCTTAAAGGAGCTTTCCGAAGTGCACTTGCTGAGCTCGGATTGTCTCGTTCACGGCATGCCATACCAGAGGCTGAGGCAGGCGCCTCTCCAGAAGAAATCCGTGAGCAGGTCACGTCGTATATCCGGGACACTCTGGATCCAGATAATCCTCCCAACGTGGTTGGGCAATGGGGCTTTGAATCAGCTTCGACCGCTGCTCTGCGTATCGCTGTCCAGGTCTTCCTGGGTAATTGGCCACATCTACAAACGTTGCGTCCTCCCGTTCGCACCACTCGCAGAAGACCCAACGATCCCGCGACGTCTCCTCTCCTTGATTTATTCCACACCTTGTCGGAGTCCTCTGATCCCGACGACCATCCTACTCCTTTGCTCCATTTACTACCCGAGGACACACCGCCATACCCATATCCATACATCTACCCAACCGACCTGACCTTCCGAGCGTTCTTCGACCTGCTCGCTTGCGAATCCCTGCACACCGAAATACCTATCGCCCTGGCGTGGATGCGATCTCTCGGCGTCCGACCATCGAAGATCACTTTGGCAACAGCTCTGGTACACTACACAGAAGTGGGGATGGATGCACCTCTTATCGAACGGTTTAAGGGCGGTCCGACGCGCAGTCCTTACGCAGTGCTGATGGGCTGGATGCGTGCGTGGGTCGGAGAGGAAAGTATGCCTACACGATCTGAGATGTCGGATGAGATGGCGAGGTTGGCGTTTTACCGGCATTCACGGTATGACGACAAAAGGGGTTTCGTCGTCGTTGATTCGAATGGGCGGCCAATGAAACGAGAATTGCGATGGGCTCATGCGCGAGTTCAGTGACATATGTGCTATAGTAGGGACACCAATTCTAATTATGTAGTGATGCAGCATAAGAGCTTTAACATGCTTGAGGGTAGCCACTGCCAGTCGTGTACCATGGTCAATTCCAATTACTTCTGTGTAAGTATACCCGATCTCGATCTGAGACCCTTTTCAGGCCCAGCTCGGTAGCGAATCATACAAACTCCGCGAAGTATGAACATCCATTTATAACGAGCTCGAAATTCGACATTGCAGCCCACCTGAAATGAACATATGTTCATGTCGTCCTCTGACAATGTATTGGCAGTAGACTCAATACCCACACCCCCATAGTTTTACGTTCGCGACTGCCGGGATTTCTCACGCGTGCGCGTCGTTATAGCCAACGGCAGCCACTTGGCACTCAAACGGCGAGTCACGTCTCTGTGTCATCCGATTTCATTCTTTGTCACGATCCACCACCACTGAACTCAACGACTGGGGAGCTCATAGTCCCTACCGCATCAGTTATTCGTCGTGAGTTATATACGACATTGCTATGTCTTCATTAGCTTCCAATAGCTCTGCCTCACCCGATACCTCGCACGCTGATAGAGCAACTACCCCGGCAGCGCTTAGTACCCCTGTTGGCTCGACATCCGGGGGAAAGGTCAAGCAAACTCGCAAACGACAGCGATTGAGCTGTGTAGAATGTACTAAACGACGTCAAGTGTGTACCTATATGCTTCAACGATGTGACGCTCGCACTAATTTCGCTCTCTGCAGAAATGTGACAGGCAATTTCCATGCGGCCTCTGCACAAGTCGCGGTATTCCACATCTATGCCGCTGGGAACCAATAGTGGCTCGCCCTGAGCCGCAAAGGCCACCTGCTGCTGCAATTGCGGGTACCCAGATGACTATAGCAACGTTGACGGCCCGAATCGCGAGTTTAGAGCAAGAGCTCGTACAGGCCAAGAACGCAATAGAGAAGAACGAGCGTGGGCTAAAGGCACTTGAATCGTCGTCTTCGCCTAGCCCTGTAAATACTACGAGCATCCCTCACTCCGATGGTTCATCAAGTGGATCAGGAACACCGGCAGCGGATCATTTACATGACGATCACGGCGAGAAGGATGAGCCTCGAGCCCTCCTCGATTCCGATGTCCAGGCCGCTGCTGTTGCCCTGGCACAGCTCTCGCTGGCTCCGAAGACGGAGTTTGTAGGCAACGGTTCCGTCTTATCCGCTATTCATGCTGTGAGCGCTGCTATCATGTGCTGCATCATTCCATAAAGCTAATGTGCTAACTTCGATTCAAGTTAGGAGATTTCGAATCCTGGCGCTTTCCATACTCTTCCTCGTCTCTCATCAACCTCGTCACTACTGTGGGTCAACGGAACGCGAGGAAGGAGCGTGTATACCAAGCCATGGTACCACAGTTGCCATGTACCTGCGATCCTGATCTCTTCCCGGGCCGCAGATTGGCAGCCCTCATGCCTCCTCGCCCTGTTGTGGAAGAACTAATCTCTGCATGGTTCGCAGAGCGTAATTGGCAGTACGGACTCTCAGAAGGATGGTTCATGTCTGGGCTGCAGGAGATGTGGAAGATTTTGGAACGTCCCTGCGACCCTTCGTGCCTTCTGAAGGGAGGCTGTGACGCTTGCACTGTCGACATCAATCCGCATTGGATGTGCCTCCTGTTCTCGATGCTCGCTATCGCACCCACGCCCAAGAAGTCCTCGCAAGATCGCGTTCGATATTTCCAAAGTGCTCTGGAAGGCAGGCGGTATATGGACGAGGTCCTTGCATCCCCGGCCGACTACGCGGAATCCGAGTATTCGGTACATGGAGCTGCCTTGACCATTATAGCAACATCATTCCTTGCCATGTATCTGGCGGAAAGCGGACGACTCAGCGAAGCGTGGAAATTGGCCGGATGGTAAGGTGTCTTCTTGCCCTATGCTCGTGAGGAATCGCTCACCATCGCTCGTAACAGTGGTTTGCGCCATGCTCAAGCTCTCGGGATGCATAGGGATCCAGGCTGGCAGAGATGGCAGAACATGCATCAATTAGAGCGCGAGCTTCGATTGGCAGGATGGTGGTGGATCGTCATCTGCGACAGGTTGGGGCTGATTTGTTCATTGAAACGTCCCACGTACTAATGTAATGCGTCGCAGGTTCTGGTCGTTTGCTCTTGGAAGGCCCCCGATGGTACTCAAGAATTCGTACGACGTAATTCCGGAGTTTATGCTGACACATGCAGATGGCACACCCAACCACAATGCAGTCTTCGTTAATGCTCTGTTGAACTTGTCGGAAATTGTGGGTGACATCGCGGCGGAGGTGCGGAATATACCTTATAATCGATAGTGGCCTTAGCTAATCTCAAGCAGTGTTTTGGCCCCTTCACGCCGCCTTACGACAAAGTCATGCAACTCGAGGATCGTCTGTTACAATGGGAGCAAAAAGTTCCCGATGTTATGCATTGGTCTCGTGGCACGCCCGTGCTTGACATGGTCCAACAATCCGAAATTGCCGATCACTCTTCTCCGGCTGCACTCAGAACCCGCTGGCTCCTGTACCAACGCTACACCTTGTCTGCATGGTATATGGGAGCGCGTATGAACATTCACCGGCCATTTGTCTCGCATGCTCCCCCGATCATCCCCCTCCCCGGCCCAGCTTCACCCTCGTGGCACCTGAACCCTTCGCGCGAGAAGTGCATATCCACAGCAATGGTGCTGACCAGGCTTATGTGCGAGTTTCAAGACCAGCTGAAACAGCTTCCGAAGCCCTGTCGGCTGGTTGATGCCAGCACGTTTACTTACTTCACCTTCGATGGCGCCGTCGCCTGTGCGGGAGCCCTCAGGCAAAATCCACCTCATCCTAAAAAGGACGAGGCAATCGCTCTGATAGACAAGGCTATATTGGTTCTGAAGGATATCGCGGGGGCTGGGCTCGCACTAGAAGGAGCGTGCGAGGCAGCGAAGCGTGGTGTTGTGGTACTCAAGACTCTGAAGAAAGCGGCGGGGTGTGATGAGCACGGAGGAGAGAGGGGAGAGCTGGTCCTGCTGGAAGACATGCTGAGGAAGCATCGATCCCCCGATGCTCATAGCTCTTCGCCGCGGAGTGTTCAGGTTGATCCGCCGCCTTACACTCCTCTGTGGAACAACTCGAGCGGCATGTCGTTCCCAAGCCCGGACAGTATTCACGAATCGATGTATACTATGCCCCATGAGCTGCACCAAGCCACCTTTCACTCGACACTACCATCTCTCAACCCGTATCTCAGGCCATCGCTCTTGGATGCGGGTAGTCATAACCCTCCTCCACCGGTCGATCCCAGTCCATTTACCGTGACACATCCTCCTCTACCCCCAATGTCCGCGGATACAGAGATGTCGTGGGGCGGTTCTCTTAACGCGTGGGGCAGCGCAGGGATAGCGTCGAGACCGCCCACTCAAACTCTGGTTACCCCATTCGAGGTCTTGCAGGGTGTTGATATGGGAGCATCAGATATCTCAGAGATCGATCTGAATTGGGCGAGGCTGGCGGGCATGGATAGCTGGTTCAGTTTGCACGGACATAGCAATCAACACGGTCTTTGAATCAATACTGATTTTGTATAACACGGGTCATATAGCTTCCTTCTACGTATGAAATTCGGATAGTGTCATTCACGAGCGGCACACCAACACGGGCTGCCAGCTGCTTTGGCCAACGTGGCGGAGTTCGAGCAGATAGAGGGTTTCAAACGGAAACATGTGTATTTCCCATCCGGGAGCGCTGCACGAGCTACATCCCTTGTCCTGATCAAGCGTGTTATTTACGCTTGTCTGAACCTCGAATAAGTATCAGTCCATACCTGATAAAACTTGCGTATATGCACGGCGACCGTTCCTGCGAGTTCTTCCATAGTATAACCATTGCCTTGCGGGGTGTGGTGTTTGATTGTGATGTTATTAAACACCCAGTCATCATAACCAGGCCACTGCGACGAGAGGTATTATATCAGCTGCCGAAGAGAGCTTGACGAAAGAAAGTGGCAAAGCCCACAAAAATTCTTAGCGTCATTCTGTTTCCTCCGGGGTTCAATATCGGTACGGTAGTACGATTATCGAGGCTGCGAATGACGCCAGGCTCCGCATCGACAAGTCTTACACCGGGGACACCGCCGCAAGAAAAGTGAATGGGAGACAGAGGCGAATAGCTCGCCCTCGGCTGGTAGACTTGCTGGGGTATGAGAAGTCCTAAACCACGATCAGCAGCAGACGTGTAGTCTGAGTGGGCGAAGGTGTGGTATGTTGTCTGAGGACGTAGATGCGGTGAGCACACGAAGGACAAATGGTTTGGCATGACTCACCATTACGAGAAATATGTTCTAGGTACTTGTAGCAGCTTCTGTTGAGTAGCTGAGAATACTGACCTCCATCCTCAAATCCGAGTAGTCTCTTATACTCACCCTCTGGATTGATGTATTTCTAGACATCCACCACTCTATATTGTGCGCATAACCACCAAGATAGGCCCAGCCGCGAAGTACGCACGCCTGAGCGTTTGCAATCCACAGACAATCCTCAACGCCATCCAATCGAATGGAGAATACGGTCATTTGGGGACTAGCGCATCATATTCCTGCAAAAGCACCCTTGGCAGACGAAATACAACGGTGGCCGCCGTTCGTAATTCGCATCCGACGAACATAGCGGTAGCAGTTCTTGTACTGTCAGCCGACCTACGAGGGGTTGTGGGGCAGTTCAGAATAACAGTGATTGCAGTCTAGGGTTGATAGGAACATGAGTAGTATCGCTCATTGTCACTGAGAGGCGTACAAGGTTACGTGGAGTGCAGTAACGATGAAGTCACTGATCCGGATATAATGAGTAAGTTTCGGATGCGTGCATTCGGTAGCGGATTTCTGTGGGCCTTTGTGTCGCTAACCGGCTGTCAAAGAATAGTTGGAAAGTTGGAAACATAGGCAGATGTGATTTCGTCACGTACATCCGGTCCCATTATGGAGGTAGATTGACGTTACTGCAGGTTTGTATCTTGCAGCTATTGTTATCACATGCCTGCATGTAATGAACCTTTGAGCAGGAGCCTGAGCATGAAGTCCTCACGGAGTTTACACTTACCGCCCGTCATTGCAGGAAAAGTTGATCTTGGGTGTCATGATTTCCAACAAACTCTCCTCCGATTCACTGTCGCTCCGATTGTGGTGGAATGAAGAACCATTTGGCCCGGCTACTCAAGATATCGCAGATGCGTTACCATGCAGCCTTAGTGCACGGCCATAATGAAGAGGGTCTGGACATTTCCACAAACCGGTTCAAGCAGGCAGTGTAACAGGCGCCGCTGTACGGACTGGTGCTCGGAGTCAGCAGTGCCAAAACGCGTGAACGGCTTTCTCACCTGGTTCAATGGGTCCCTGAGCAGCAATCACGGCAATTATAATCTTACGGCTGACATATCAACGATCGATCATGCGCAACTCAATGCGTTTATCGCAGTTCCTGTTCTGCAGACGTCGTATATTCGGAAAGGATATTGTTACACATTGCACGATCAGCCGGATACCCCCATGTCCATCGAGGGTCCGATACAGCACCATTCTTCGCGGGAAGCCCTTCTTTACGCACGCTTGCCTCTCGCGGCAGCCTCTTTCTTCTTTGCTTCCTCCGCTTTGGCTGCAATGAAGAAGTGTAAGTAAAGCGTTGTTGGTAACGAACGAAAGTACCATACCATCAGCCTCTGCCTTACGCTTAGCTGCAGCAGCCTCACGCTCAGCGCGGATCTTAGCAAGACGTGCCATATCGGATTTCGCTTGGTCTGTCTTGCCTTCCGCGTGTAGCTACGGAAAAGCGGGTTTGAGTAATCGAACGTGCGGTGATACTCTATAATCACCTTCCAGTAGCGCTCCTTAGCCTCCTTCGCTTCCTTCTCTTCCCTAGCAGCGAGGTCAGTAACATCATACTATCATCAAATCCGCCCCACTCACTTCTCACGGCGAGTCAACTCGCGAGGGGCACTGAGGCTGGACAGGTTCAACTTCTTCCCCACTGCTCTGTTGGGGTTGGCAATAAGAGGGTCCTCGCCTTCTTCCTCCTCCTCCTCGTCAATTTTCTGTACCTTCTTGCCCTTCTTCAACGCTTTGCGCTCCGCACGGGAGAGCTCTGGCTGATTTGCCTGACCCTCCTCCTCTTCCTCCTCTTCTTCCTCTTCCTCAGACTCCTCAGACTCCTCGGACGACTCGTCTTCATCGTCGGACTCGTTCTTCTTCTTTCCGCGAGCTTCCCTGTTTGTTCGTACACCGCAGTGAGTGGCAATTGGCCAATCAGCATGGATCTATTGACGCACCATTTGTCTACGGACACTGCAGTCCCCTCCTCATTCAGGACGAGATGCTTGCTGAACCATCACCTTTAGAACAATCCTTACGCCAGCCACAAGTTGATTACTTACCTGAAGCTATACGAAAGGATCAGAGATCTGGTTTAAAAGTGGCGATCACTCGAGCTCAACACACCTGCGTCCACCACCGCGCTTTTGCGAGAATTTTCCTCTGGCCATCGTTGTTCTTGTTCAGGATCTTTACTGGCACCTTATGACTGAGATATATGTTCGAAACCAAAGGAGGTGACTCGAAATACTTCGCTTCCGCAGGAGATGACTTGCCACTTCCAGCTTTATCTCCCGCAGTTCATTGGCCCAGGCTAATCACGTGGATGATGCTATTTGTCCTGTCCAAACACAGGGACCCTGGCGGGCGGGCTTTGAGTGTGGTCTTTCAACGACGACCACGACGACCTCGACGCGCCCGACATGCCTCGCATTCTTTTTGTCAGCGGATTCCACCCCTCAACGCGCGCGCGAGACTTGGCCTATGAATTCGAAAGGTAATTCTAATAGTTTGCATGGTGTCGCTCAGTTCTAAGTCCAGTTTGTGAACAGGTTTGGACCTCTAGTCCGCTGTGATGTGCCCGCCCCTCGCAACCCAAACGCTCATTCAAACCCGTAAGTGCCAACTCCAAATTATACACATGTGCTCTATTGCAGTCGCGCTCGTATTCGCCGTGAAACGCCCCTCGCTCCTGCCGCACGAGACGATGGTCAAACCCGTGAGCCTTCCCAAGTCGAATCGATTCGACTATCCGCTCTTTGCGCCTTCCGAAATTGGTCCGCATACCGTGCATTCGAGGCCAATGAGGCCGTATGAAGAGCCCTCCGTTCCGTTCGCGCAAATTCAATTTCCACGATGCGATGCGCCTCCTCCATGTCGAGTTCTTCGCCCCGAATTCAAAGTACCGATCACTCAACATCCGTTCGAACCCGTCTCGCAGTTACGCATTTGTCGAGTTCCGAAGCACTCGTGATGCAGAAGATGCGTATTATGACATGTAGGTCCCTTATTCTTCTCGTTTGATCTCGCTAAAAACGTCGTTTGTCTTTGTACAGGCATGGTCGATACTTCGAGGGTTCAAGAATCAGCATCCAAGTCAGTTCTCTCCTATATTTGATATTGCGCCATGCTAACGACCGATTGTGACTGCAGTGGGCAAAAAATCCTCCGTCATCTGTTTGGCGGTATGATAGGCGGTCTCCCCCTCGTCGCCGCGACCGTGCCCGTTCTCGCAGCCCTCGCCGCGATGGTGGTGGTCGTGAGAGACGTGACCGCGATAGCGACAGGGATCGTGGTGATAGAGACCGCGACCGTGATCGTGATGACCGTGACAAGGATAGAGATGAAAAAAGCAGGCGTAGCAGAAGCCCTGAGAGGCGTAGGAGCGGTACCCCTGACCGTGGACGTACTCCTCCACTGCCAGAGGAGCCTCCAAAGCAAGAAGCTGACAGAGCTTTGACCCCAGCTTTTGACCAGTAGATTTCCAGTCCGTTAGCAGTCCCGAATTCGGTTACGTTCCAATTCTTTGCAGCTTCTTGCCATGTCCGTTTCTCTTCCATGTTGTCCCATTCTGCCCAGCAATACAATCGTATTTTGAGATTATTTGAAAAACACTCGCTCGCGGCCAGACGTCATATAATTGAAGGGCGTTTATGCTGCCGCCACACACTCGCAAGCTTGTTCCGAATCTCTATATATCATTGCTCCGAGTCCGTGTAACTTCTCATATCCATCTTCGACGTTGGAAAAGGCCTTACATACTGCGAACGGAGACAAGAGAACATTATACAAGCTACATTGAATACACGTTGCCACTAGATACCTTGAAACGTCATGGCACAACCCGGACAACCATGGGTCCCCACCGTTAACGACCTCCGAGTATGCCTGCCATTATCTAAGGCCTATGACTGCGGCATCAAATTCTGATATCTTTACAGGTCAAGTTGTGCTATATCTGTAGAGAGGAGGAACAATACAATGGTACGTCTTCTCATCTCGTCTGACCACCCTCAGTCTGACGATCAGGCCGCCCTCCCAGACCCGCCACATCCACCGGTCGAGTGGGTGCACCCGTGCAACTGCACGCTCGTAGCCCACGAGAAGTGCTTGCTTAATTGGATCCAGTCTTCTCAAGAGGAGCCCTCACGTAAGAAGAAGGCGTTGAAGTGCCCGCAGTGTGGAACCACGTATGAGTTGGAGAGTTATAATCCGCCGCTGCTGAAGTTCCTGAACAACCTCAATGCGTCTGCTGCAGTGGCTGGGAAGGTTGTGTTTGCGTGTGGTGTTGCTGGTGGGGTGGCTGCTTGTGCATCAGGTACGTGGTTGTTGCTTCTCTCTTGTGCTCTCCTATTGAACATGTATCAGGGTTGTACTTCGTGCTTACCTCCTATGGAGCACACGCAGTACAGCAGTTCCTTGGAAAGGAGATGTAAGTGTATTTCTCGCTACTGTGCACTTGAGCTGACTGGCCAGGACATAGGTATGATACACTACTATCAGACGACATATCGCGGTGGCCTTGGCATGCCTTCGCCAACCTCCCTCTTATACCTATCTCACTCTTATTCGCGCGTACGAGGAATACTACCCTCCCTCTGATCTCCATGTTTTATTGCTGGACTACTACTACCCCTCAACCTCTCCCCGGAGTCCTCAACTGGAGACTACCCGCAGAGGACTATCCCTTTCAACCAATCCTGACATGGCCACCCTCGCCGGCAATGGCCACTATTATGCTTCCTTTGGTGATTCGTACATACAAAGCCATGATCAAGCGGCTCGAACGATGGGCGATGGGCCACCATACGGCTGAACGACGTATCGGGCGGATAGAATTGGCTCTGGCGGAGGCGGGTCCTTGGAATATACGGATCGCAGCCGATATTGAGCGAGAAGGAGATCACGTGAATGGTAATGCAGCACAGGCAGCCGAAGTACCCGCTAACGGCGAGCAAGCTGAAGACGTTGGCATACCAGCCGTTCGCGACCCGGCGGCAGCAGCAGCGGAGACCGTTCGTATTACGGGATCTTCACTAGGGAGATATATCGGCGGGGCCTTGTTGGTGCCAAGGATAGCGAACTTTATGGGCAGCTTCCTGTTCCAGCTGTCTTTGCGCTCGCCTGCTTTGCGAACGTTCCTCGCTATCAAGCAACTCCCGACGGCTCCTCACCGGTTCCTGCCATTCTGGTCTATGATGAACTTTTATCATGGGCACAGTACTGGTACATGGCATCAGTTGGGCCTCGGATTGCGTATTACGTTCAATGTGCTCCTTGCAGGGACCAAGACCTGGAATGACGCAGACCCCGTTTGGTAAGTTGCTAGCAATTGCTATTGAAGTTTTTTTGGGACTCACGGTTGATCGATAGGTGGCGGAACTCTGTTGGCCTTGGCATGTTTATCCTGGTACGTGTCGTTCACTCTGATACTGTGTGATATTTTATTTCTGACGGTTCGACTTGTAGATGAAAGATTGTGTACGGATTCTTCATCTTTCGCTAGCGAAGAAAGAGATAGAGACGCGGAGGGTGAAGAGTCGATCGTTTGCAGGCATTGATCTCAAAGAGCTCGACCTCATCAATCCTCCTCCTGCAGCACAGTAGAGACTTTCAACAATGTTTTCCTCTGGAATTCCACTATCCTTACATTTGACACATGTTCGTTGTAGACTGTACACTAAAGAGCTAGCATCATAATCCAAGATCCCTATTCATCGACCATATCCATCCGAATCTGTGCGTGCGTCATCCAAGCAGAGTAGTGCATTCAGTCTCGCTTCCACTCTCCTCGCCAAGGGCTCTTTACGGGGTCTGGATACTTCAGCTTTCGCAAGACTTCACCCCGTTCACCCTTAACCACGCGTTGTTGCTCTAAAATTTCGTACTCATTAATCTCTCCGCGCTCCTCCATGGCATCCATTCTGGCCATAAACGCTTTGTACTGCTGCCCTTCGTTGTCGATGAGGGGGTCATTCATGGCCTGTGGCAGGAGCTTGAGGTTAATCCGGAATAGAAGTGTTAGAAGAGCACGTACATCTTCAAGCCATCTTTCGTACAAACTGGCTACAAGCCAGTCGCCGTGAGGGTAAAATCCCATGAAGTCACATACTATACGCTTAGAGTCTACGTATTTAACTCCGTCCGCCTTCTTGAGAGCGTCATTTAGGTACTTCCCAAGTAGTCCAAGAAAACACTTGTGAGCCTCATCGTTCTCTGACCACTGTTTCCAGTCTGACGTAAAGTCAGCATCATTGGGGAGGAAGATAGCTATAGAAAATCTGACCAAAGATGATGTCGACTGATGGCCATTTGCTTGCTGTCAGGGAACAGTTTGTCCAGGCTTACATCATGGTAGCAATAGGCCGCAAAGGAAAGCAATGCGTTCGGCCCATCTGATGGTGAGTCCAAGATTGCACCATGGATACTGTACAAGCTGATAAGATACGCCTTCAGGTATCGCATGACCCGGCGTAGGGCGTGCACTTCAGGGTCGCGGGCCTCACGAGGAATACTGACTGCATCGCTTCGGAAGGCGTATATGGCGACGTTCCATGCGGAATAGAACTGGCGGGCCAGTTCCGAGTACTGGATAGGAAGGGTTAGCGCAGTTTTCGCAGTGGTATGCTTCCTGTTGACGGAGGAAAATGGTTGGGCGGCGACACAGAATTTGTGCTTAGGATCGCTGGGACACGGCCGCAGCGTCCAAAGATGATATGTCGCACATGCGAGAGCTTCGTCCGCTATACGAGCTGCATCGGCGGGCCAAAGCACATTGAGCGCGGGGAAGGCCAATTCGGTCCACTCGACGCGTTGTACTGTTCGGTCGTCACAGGTTAAGTGGAAGTGGAAGCGTCATGAATGTCACGAGCGGAACATACCTGTATTTACTGAGGAAGATGAAGAGCTCCTAAGAACTCTCCTCTGAAAATGTGAGCCACTGGCAGCCGAGCCAGAGCGGCCTTGTGATGGTACAGTGTCTGTTACGACAATGATTCAGGCTTTGTGCGAGCAGTATAAATGTACAGAGACGGTGCTCACCTGCACTCATCGTTGACTCGCTCCTGGCAGTTCTACTGGTGGTGCTCCTGGTGGAATGCGAACTTAGAGACTTCGGCATGGCCAGTAGTAAGTAGTATGGATGGGACAACTTAAGTAAGTATGCTGCAAGGGTATGGTTGAGTAGCAAGTGGTCAGGACGATCGTTCGGCCATCGTACAGCTTCAATGGGGTCTTGAATCCCACGGCTGGAATTTCGGGCGCAGTATGTGATTCAATTGAAAGTTGCAAGTTTCAAAAGGAGAATTCGAATTCAAGTCCGAGTCTAAGTTCGCACTCAAGCGCTCGAGCATCAAGGTTACTGTGTGACATCTGTGACATTCTAGTATTGTTGTCACGCGCAATACGATCCAGAACTCAGTTCGACGACCATCTGCTCCTCCTTGCCCTTTGCACTCTTCAAGACTATCGCAAACGCATATTACTGGGGTGGAACTGATACATATCTGCACGCTGGAGGTGCTCCTGAAACAGTACACGCGGTCAATATACACTGGCATGACCCTCTAGCCCTAACCACCTGTTCTGCCAATTCACGCCTTCACTCACGACAATCTTGTGATGAACGACCAAATTACACGAATAAACGATGCCGAAGAGGACGAATCTCACGTATCTACCCCTATTGCGTCGCAGCAGCGTACCAGCACCAGCGACGCTATAGACAGGCTCGATAATGACACGGAAACACTGCACTCGTACTCTACAACAACAGCCCCGGTTTCCGAAGGCGATATACCATATTCTGAAGAGGATAGGGGTGATGAAGTGCCAGATGAAGAGCCACGAACCGTCGTGCTTCCGGTTCCTACGTCCTCAGCGGGCAATCAGCCCACCGACGCGTTAGCCGAAGGCTACCCGCCTACCATGACTGTCTCGTTGGACAGTCTACCTCTGGAGGCTGCCACGGCACCAATCACTGTAGGAGGTACGTTTTGTCAATAATCCTTGGTACAATTGCTGATTGCTCGATACAGCGGAGTCCCGTTTCGTGGAGACATCTTCCGCAACGACTGCGCGAGAGCTGAAGCGACTGTACGATCAGCACATAGGTGCCGGGAAAGATGCGTCCATACGCTCGCCCTTTGTGATCACTGCGTTCACAAGCCAACATGGAAAGCAGATGTATCGAGTGGGGTGAGTGTAATTTAGTGCATTCTTGCCGCACGAAATTGACAATAGCAGTCGCCGAGATATGGACAAGGCTCCTCACGGCAACGCTGACGATCTCGACATTGGCGTTCCTCGGGTCCAATCGACAAGCGTAGAGAATTCAAGACCATCACGTGCGCACAGTTCCGCTACCAACGGGACCAATGCCAGGCGCCGCTCTCGCGTGAGCGTAGCCTCGTTCTTCAAGAATGGACATGCACATCATGGGCCCAAACCGGTGCCTCCCCAGGACGGAACCCGATCTCCACCTACTCGCAAGCTACGGAGGACACGCTCAATACCGAACATGGTCACCGCGCCAGCTGTGGACGCGACTGCGTCCCCTGCTACACCTACTCATACAACTGGACGTCCTCATGCACACAGTGTATCTAGTGTTGATGCATTCCGCCCCACATCTCTTCCTCCCCCTCCCGTAGAGCCTATCGTCAAATCCCCGCGTCCAGACTACCTCGCCTCTGTTTTGTCCTGGAATACAGTGCCCTCCTCTCCTCTTAGCTCAGGATCAGGACTGCGTTCTGTTCAAAGCCTTCATTCTGGATCTGACGTGAACGGTGATGATCATCTTGCGGACACGATACGATATCCTTTCGGTCGTGGAATTGCATTTGACTCTCCAGTGCGGCCTTCCCCCTCACATCTGAACTCCCCTCCGGTCCTCCGTGAAATGCAGTCCTTTGAGTCTGGTCTCACCGCCCGTGCCGATCCGTCTTCACGGACAATTCGCTTAAGCAGTCTACGAACACGTCCCTCGAACGAGAGCGTGAACCTCTCTGACAACGGATCGAATCGAGGAGAAGAACCTCCGCGCGAAGAATCGACTATTCATCTCATACCCTCCGCGGAACACTTACAGAACACGGCGATGTACACACGCTACTCTACGGAGCTGTTTGAAGTCATTCAGAACTACAAGGGTATTCCCATCTTCGATAAAGTCGCGGATATCCCCGACCCGCCCACGATCAAGCTCTCGCTGAAAGCTGACGGAGACCCCGCTGTCCCCAGAGACGACCCTCGTTTTGTCATATGGGGTGAAGTCGAAGGAGATGAACTTGATGATAACTCTGCCTCACGGAGCAACACGGATATCGCATCAGTACATTCGTCCCTCTCGCGACAGAGAAGTACACGGGATCGTGCTAGTTCCGCCATGGCCGAAAGACCCTCTATACGAACACCTAGCACGGAACGTCCGAAGCGCGTGCTCGTGGCAGCGACAATCGAACGATGGATAGCTCAACTCACCAGCGAGCTGAATTACGACGAGCTTCTCATATTCTTCTTGACGTACCGCAGCTATATCAGTGCTTTGGATCTCGGGCATCTTCTCATCTGTCGATTCCACTGGGCCTTGGCGGAGCCGCGATCTCCGCAAGACGACCACGTACGCCGTATTGTACGAGCAAGGACGTTCATCGCCATTCGCTATTGGCTGTTGACGTTCTTCAGCTGCGACTTCGTGCCTAACCGTGATCTCCGACTTCTTTTCGGAAACTGGCTCAACAACCTTCACAAGGACCCGATTCTACAACGGCATAAGGACGCTCCCGTAAGTGCTTCAAAACTAACACTCTGCGACAATTTACTTAAGCGTCCATTACTACACTTAGGGTATCGTACGGAAGTTGCGGAAGGTGGCTAAGGACTGTAAGGATGGCTATACGCGGGGACAACACAAGAAAAGTACGACGGAGAAGAGCGATATCCTTCCATCGACTTCCATCGACTTTTCTCAAGGTGACTTTGCCAAGAATTTGAGGAAGGCAGTCGGGAAAGGAGACGAGGACGACGATATCGACCTTGATTTCATCGGTGTCCCAGCGACTGGCGTACAGTTTGGACCGAACCTTAACGCATCCTCAAGTGGCAACGCAGCGATCGATCTTGCTATGATGGCACAACCGTTGCATCTTACTTATTTGCAGATGGGAAAGCAAACTGCTATTGCGACGACCGCGGACGTTCTCCCGGCCCAACTCCCACTTCCAGTCCCTCACAACGCTATCTCTCGTGTTGTCGTGAACGCGATCGGTCGTTTGGGTAGATGGAAGCGTGTTCTGAACTATAGGGCGCTGAACACTCGCGGAGCACCTGTTCGACCTTCCTTGGGCGGCACATGTCTGGACACTTCGAACTTTGATCTTGAGGCTAGTGAGACGGGAGATCTCTTGCTTGAGGCAGGCGGCGTGGAGAAGTATCTGAAGATGCTCGAGAATCAGCGAAAGCCGGGTTCAGGTACTGCTTTGATACCTTCACTGCCCGCTCCTTCCCCGCTTGGACAGGGACTCACCAACGTACCTGGATCGTCGATATCAACCGCAACTTCAACTACTGCGCACACGTCTCTGGAGCCATTGACCGAAACCTCGGACGAAGGAGGTAGCACTGATGAAGGCCATCGGCAGAGCTTAGATCCACCATCTTCTCGTACCTCAGTAGCCTCAGAGTCCGTCCGGTTCCGCCACTCGATTTCCGGATCAGAGTCAACGGCTATTGCTCCGATGGACGTTGTCTCTATCGACGATCTGGATCTCTCCGACCTCTCCTCCGAGGATCTACATGCTCCACCTCCACAGTCTGGACTGAGGAAGATGGGCCGTCGATTGCCCAATCGTCGAGACTTTGAATTCGTTCGTCGTTCTGTTGACAGTGTGTCGTCGATGGGCATTCACTCTGCTCATGCCCGCGATTCGGTCCTGTCTACCGGTTCCTCTGCTGCTTCATCGGGCCCTGACATGCCTGGACCGATTCAAGACTGGCAGATGAATGCGCTCGTCGACTCACTTAGTGATGACGACGAGCCGGGAGATGTGGAAGCTGCTCTTAAGCGACTGGAAGGTCAGATCAACCGCGATAAACAGAAGCATAAGCAAACAAAGGTCGATGAATGGGTAAAGTCGATTAATAGGACACGCCACGTGCGCGGAGGGTTGAACGCGGGGTTGCGCCGATATTATTCTTCGGATGAGGAGGATTATGGTGAAGTCCAGAATAGTCTCCGCGATAATGGGGCTGGCCAACCATCAGACTCGTATGCAAGTTCTCGAAGCTCCGTCAGCTCTGTAGTATCTCCAACATCTGCCGCCACCCACGAGGAGGTCTCGACGCCCGCTTCGCCTCCTGGTTTGAACCATACGCCGAACGGTTCCAACGACGTGACTGCAGCTCAGGATCAAGATACTGAAACACTGTCTCCACGTCCATCCCGTCCCACATCCAGCTTCGTTACTTCCGACCGCCCCGTTTCCTTGGTCATGCCGTCTTTGGCTCCAAGCATGGGTTCTGGCGCATTCGTGAGACCTGAGAAGAGTCTCAAGAAGCATCGCTCATTCGTTCTTGCATACAAGTCTGAGGCTATAGTCCAGCATTTCTCAGTCATCGATCGTGATCTATTCGTCCACTTAAAGTTCGAAGAACTCGTATCGCCAGAATGGATGGCTTCCACAGAAGAGTACAACGTTCTGGACTGGTCTGCGTATGTGAAGGAACGTCATATCATGAAAACTGAACAACAAATCGTGGTCCCTCCTCTCACGGTTATTCGAAATCGCTTCAACATCACTGTCAACTTTGTTATATCTGAGATTATACTCACTCACCCGTCGGAACGTGTCATGGTATACAGTAAATTTGTTCGAATCGCTTGGGTAAGCCATCCCCTTCTGCTCATCGATTTCAAGTTGCTGATGATTCCCTACAGAAAGCTTATACCCTGAAGAACTATCATCTATTAGTTGCCACTATTGCGGGCCTAGACAGCTCATGGGTACAGAGAGCGTTGAAGCAGACACGGGCGAAGAAGCGTCCAATATGGGAGAGCCGTGTGCATCATGATTTACGGCAGTGGTGCACCAGCCAAGATGACTTCAAGCATATCAGGGCCGCCGTCGAAGCTCTGGTGGAAGCCAAGTCACGAGCTGTTGGCTCGCCAGAACCTTCCCAGCAGGACACCTCAGAACCCCAGTCTGCGACTTCTCGTGCACGTGCCGCATCTGAAGGGAAGCCGCCGGCACCTCCCTCCTGTGTACCTTTCTTTGGTACGTATCTGCTCTCCTTGGGACTCTCCACTGTACTGATCAGGTTCTTGGTAGGGATCTACTTATCTGAACTCCATCGATTTAATTCTCTTCCCGATCTGATTGATCCTACGGCACCGCAAGAGCCAGTGGACATGGACCCAGGCACGGGCGCCTTCGAACTTGCTCATCCTGAAGTATTCTCGTACCTGGCCCCGCTTCCATCGACTATGCAGCTCGAGCCACTCATCAACGTACACAAGCAGCGTCTCGTTGCTGGTGTCGTTAAATCGTTCGTCAATGGCCAGCATCTAGCTATCAAAGTCGATCACATGGTCGAGAAGAAACTATACCAGAAGTGTATGCACTTACGCGGTCTCGAGCCGGAGACCCTTCAACGGGTCCTTGCGCTATATTCTAAGTGGGAATCATAATCTGTTTTCTTTTGTTCTTGTTGGGTCGCACTTTCTTGCCATACCTAATCATGAAGTTTCTTCCATATCTTGGGGTCTTGTAGTATTACGGGTTGTTGTCATTTACTTCTATTATCTTTGGTTAGTGATCAGTTTGACGTATAGATTGTACACGGAAGGGATATTGACTACTTCTGATGAATGAATTAATGTGTCTCTTTTGCTTGTTCGCTGACCTGTGATGTCGCCGCATTTACTCATATGTGATTGTGGACAGCAACGAACTCTTCGAACTCACTGCTGTCGCCGCATAATCAGGCTATACCCTGAGTTCGAAGTTTCTCAGCTATCGAACTATGTTACTTGCGCCACGATTTCAGTTACGCTACTCCACAGTTAATTGATAGCCGCAGCCATCGGCAGCGGCTTGGGCTACAACTTTGTTTGACATAGTAAATGAACTCATTGCCTAACTGTGAGGATGTCTATATACTCGATAGCATTCCATTAAATCGAGGACGTTCGTGTTTGCTAATGATAAATGGTATCTCAAGTACTGTATCAGGTGTGATGTCTTGACCGACATCGGTTCAGAGCTACTTCTACTACCCAGGTCGTCAATTCACGGCATACCATCCATAAAATGTATAAGATCATGGCGGTGGTGTATACTTATTAGATGAATCCTTGAGCTGCTTTTCGATGTAGACCCATAGGCTGTCTCGTCTCGTTGAACTTGAGCTTCGTGGGATAATGCACTCAGCATTACGACTCTCCCTCGCACAGGCAAATACGAGCGCAAATCAGGCCGCGGAGATCCCAAGTTTGCACGCCAGACTTGGACTGAGGTGTTTGTATTGCAGTGCCAGAGAAGCCTAATACAAGCTGATACAGTGTGCAAGAAATACAAAAGGGTGTATTATCTGATGCTACCCCTTGGCAACTCTTCCTGCTACGAAAAGAGGCTGATCCGGATGGTACGCGAGGAGAACACGTAACCACACGAAGCGAAAGAGCTAATAACAACGCCGGAACGTCGTGGCATACCACTGACTTCTCAATAAGAATGTACAACATGCCGCGAGGTTCCGGTCATTCATAATACGCGATTAGATGACTACGATGTGTCTGTCCTAACTTCTGCGGCGTATACGTGACCCGAAGCCCTGCAGAATTTACTAAAGCATTATTGGATGTCAAAGACCCGGTGCAAAGTAATTGACCAGAAGTTTCAAAGTACGTTACTCACCTACACACATCAGGTGAAGCATGGAGGGGGACCATCCTTCTGTCAGCGTGACTTGACATCGAGACGATCGATCTACGGCATTTGAGTCGCATAGTTGCTTTCTGCCCATATAAAGCAGTCTGGTTGCCGAACAGTCTGCGCAGAGGCTGTGTAGACTAGGCTATCCTATCCAAACGCCCCGCCATGTTATAGTACTCTTCATGTGATGGGAACCGCATTGTTTCCATATACGCAGATGCAAGAAGTGCCAATGGCTATTGCTCCCGGTGAGATACTTAGGGGCGTTATATTCCCTTTGCCTGATATAACAGGCTGAACAAATTTCACGGATATGGTTTATCTTCTCCTGGGAAGTTGGGGAGGTGAGATGCGATCTTGCCATGACACAGCTTCTGAGTCCTGACTCACCGCAAAGAGCGTTGTGAATGTCGAAGACAAGACAATGTCGCGATGTATACATGGAAACTGACTTGGGCTGGCTTTTCGGGCACCTCAGCGATGTTTCCTGACCGACAGACGGAGGCGACCTGTGGCAGTCACCATGTGCGTCGACCACGCGGAGAACGTTACGTTCGTTTCCGGGACGACGGGCGGCTAGAATCAAACCAGCATTGCCTTTCCGGGCTGTACGTTTTAGGGCCCGCCCAGCTCCGACACACCCCCATCAGAGATCAAAGATGAAATCGGGTGACACTGCGTTAGGAACAACGAGGCCAACCGAGGGCAATTTCCAGGCACTCTGCCCTCACGCGACGGATACGGTTTCTTCCCCCCTCGAATGCCTTGCCCTCGTGCTGGTCTCGAGCCAACGACAATTAATATTGCGAATGAAGGCGGAGAAAAATCTCATTCGCTGAGTGTTTTCCTGATGGGGCATGCACTGGCAGGGTCCCCGATTATATATGTTCCGTAACCCCGGAAGAGTGGCTGCATCTGTGGCCTTCGGGACCTGCCGCACCATTTAAGTTCCCGCCGCCTATTTAGATACGTTCGCCTCAATGAAGTAACATTCTCCATCTCTTCCCTTTGCCCCCCTCCCCTCGTTCTCCTTCTCGATAATCTCTCTCCCTCTTCCCCAAGCCATGGCAGATGCAATGCATGCTTCGGCAAATTTCAGACTGGCCGCGATGGACCTTGCCCGTCGGCTATCCTCACTCCAGCATTATGTGTCCGCAGCAAATGAGCTTATTTCTCGTTCCGAACAACTTCAACATAGAGACGTCGCTCGTCACTCACGAAAAGTTGGTTACTTTCTCAACCGATAGCATTTCTATTTGAATATTGACCGTCTGTGCTTCAAAAGATAGTGGCTTTGATCGAGGTACAGCTGCCGGATAATCTAGCGTCTCTTCGTTCCATCTCACTGACAGCTTAACCAGATATCACGACAAACGCTGCTCCGTGTTGGAGTACGACTCTATCATTTTGCAGCCTGTCCCTCTTCATTGGCGCAGCATAAATCATGTTTCTTCGATATGCTCCGCATGTTGAAAAAACAACGATGCTTCATGGATTTGTCTGATCACGAATTACGGGGTGAGGAAAAATTCTTTCGCGGTCTCTTCGTCATACTCATGCCAGTACCTGCTATGACTCCATCATTGTATGTATTCTGTCAATGCGTGCAGACCGCATTGATCGCCTTCTCCTCCCACTGTCATCCAATCTTCGGATAGCGTCCGCCGAAGATACAGCGGCGCCTTCTTCTGGCCGTTCGCACAGCATACCACTGGTGTCTCCGCCGCACTCCCCCGTCTGTTTCCCTTCGACGGTGACGCGCGGTCCCTCTACGGCGCCTCGTGGCCACAATGGATCCGACACACATGGGAAAATGCTGCGTGCGTATTTCATACTATTGAGTTTACATATCCCTGAAATTAATATCGCATGTTATGCATCTCCAGCCCCAGACGTGCTCATGTCGAGATCGCGCAAACAGCGCGTATATCGAATATTGCCTGTTAGTCACATGGCATGAGTGCTATGCAGGCGGTAACGCAAGCGAATCAGGACACTGCCTCTGGTGGCTTCTCAAATGGCTCTGCTCCTGAAGAGGTGGACGATAGACCCGTGCCAGTTGCACTGCCCCAGCCTCGTCGCCGTTTTGGTATCTTTTGTACGCCAGGCTCAAGGCCAGGATATAAACGCTCCGGGAGCATGCGGTGAGCGATTAGCAATGGCCGATCGGTGATAGTAGGTGGTGTTGTCGGACTGCCCGCCACTATTTGTATACAACGAACCATCGTACGTTTCTGCTCTCCCATTTGAGCGTTATGAATACTCAATACCACCTTCTTTCCATAGGCTGAGAACAGAGTGTTCACATCAAATTCAGGTTTCTCAGACAACTGCCGCAACAACGAGGATCCTCCAAAGAACAGCTGCCGTGTGCCAGACAATGAGTGTTTTGGGTACCAAATGGGATAACGAAACCCGTCGTTCTGATGTGTCTCGATTGAGAATGATCTCCAACATTAAGTTGGAAGATTGCCGTGTACAATATACATTTGAAGTTGATAAAATTCATTCATTGAGACCTGCGAGTATCCTACAACGCGCAAACCGGTTCATATGTAATTCCTTTGAGTCTTTACTTTCTCAATCCGTGAACATTCCACCTTCCTGAGGAGTCCTGCATCCGCACGAGTAGTGCCAGTAAAGCCTGCGGCGCCACCGCGCAGAGCACTTAGCTCAGTCCTCCAGGACTTGAATCTGGATACGAGTTTTTCTTCGGTCGCTGAAGACCCAACTCGAGATTCTTCACCCTCGAGGGCAGATATGAGCTCGTTCAAGGCGATGTCGAGCTTGCTGTACGCGCTCTCGAGCGCAAATGGATTCCCAATAAGAGATGCGGGCTTGTTTTCTCCACCAGTGCCTGGAAATGACTCCACCGGTGCGGCTTTAGAAGTATATTAACATTATATGAATTATTTTTCGTAGAGGACGGTCAATTGTACCTTGAGGATCTGATTTGGGTAGACCTATGCCGATGGAGACGAAAGGCAAACGTTCAACTTGAACGAAGACTTTGAGAGATAGATAAACTAGCTCATACCTGGCCTGGGTTCTCCCTAGAAGGAGATGGTGGGATGGCATCCGCCGACTGGTTAGGAAACTTAGCATCAGCTAAAATTATAAAAATGGCAGTATTTGAATGAGTTGTGCGTTCAACACGACGCAGCTTCACCGATACTCACCGCCTCCGAGTGACATCTTGTTGCTTTGTGCGGTTTAAAGACAGTTTCCCTTATGTCAATAATCCTCTGGTGGTGGTAGTGAGTTGAATACTGCCGGTCATTTCGAGGGTGAGCACGTTGGGGACAGCATGGTGGAGTTGGATCTCGTGACGTCACACGGTGCGAGGTTCTATGGGATGCGTATGCCGAGAGGTTCTGGGGTACAACGCTTGGAACATAAAGCGTCGGAAAGCTCCTATTGTTTTATTCTAGGGAGAATGGATGAATACAGTTCGTGGTACATTATATTCGCAAAGTTAAATCGGCGCAGTTTCTTACATCGACGCCCGTAAAGAAACTTGTTTAAGTCTTGGTGGGCTCTGTACGTTGGTGTAAACGGTCACTTCTGTCATATGTCCCCGTGGAGAGTGTTTTGTCTGAGTAATGGCTGTGACAGGTGGTAGAAAACATGAGTGCGTAGTCATGGAGTGCATAACCGCCAAGTTCAACCTGTTGTATTGCCGTATTTGGACAGGTATGATCGATCTGTAATCTTAGTTGATGCTCCAACTTTGCGCTTCTCAAGTACGACTCGGCTTGATCCGAAACATCCCACTCTGCAGTTTGAACGTCCACCTGTGGACGCCTGAAACGACTGCGTCGGTAAAGTACGATGGTACACAGCCGGTGAGTCCAGGCTCTTTCCCAAGGGAAGTTATAAATAACCTTTCAACTCTGCTTAGCCGGCTCGCATTGCTCTTATTCCACAAGGGGACCACGGCTATGATCGCCAGATGGCCGTGTTCTCCGAGTCACGGGCCCGTACTACACGGGCAAGTGGTACAGCGATAGCAAAACAAACATGTCTTCTTGCGTATCTGGGAACTCACAAGGCCATTTTATTGAACATCCAAAGCTCCGTTTAGGGCGACGGTGACTCCATTTTGTTTCCGGTGCCGGTACTCGTGAGAAGTACTTCACAGGCTAGGCTTCGGTACACATCACGTATTTGCAACGGGGTACCAGGCTATCAGTATAATGCCCAGCACCGTATTCGCGGACAGAATGTAAGTAGGTTATTTGTAGCATCTCGTCAGGCCTTGATCTTGATCTAGTCTTCCTAGATGATATCGTTGCTAGTAGGCTCTTGCCACTAGATCTTGTTAAAGAATCAAAAGTCGATGGTACATCACTGCATAAGAAAATTAATTGGCGGCTTCCCACATGGCTCTTCACACTCGTCGGCACGAGCGTTTTGCGAAATCCTATCAAACAGAAGTTTGACAGTTCGCAAACACTCTGGCGTTATAAGGAGCCGCCCCGCCCCGTCGGGCTGGTATGGACACACACCCATCCCCTGGAACTGGCCTTTATCGGCCATTCATCTCCTGCAGCCAATGATGTTTCAGACCTTCAGTACGTGATGCACCTTCGAACGACGTACGCTGAGAGAATTGCGCGCAAGAGTCCAGAAATCAAGTCAGGTACCGCATGCACGATTGTTTTCCGACCATTTTGTACTCACCATCGTGTAATCAGGAAAGGTTTGACATACTCATCGGCGGCGAACGAGCGTACCAGAATGTTGGTGATCAGGTTTGACGAACGTATAAAAAGATGCATATTTGAGGGAGAAGAAATCTTCAGTGCCTTTCGCAAATTCTGCCTTAGCACCTCTCCTCAGTCAAGACCATGGCCTTCAAGACCCTTTTGACTCTTGCTTCAATCGTCGCCTCCGCCGTTGCTGCACCTGCCAGTACCCAGGTATCGTGCGGCGACGGACGCACGGTCAAAAACGCAGCTGTATGTATACGCTCTCAAATTGCGGTCGGTATCCCGTGTTAACTGGTCATATAGTGCTGTGCATGGTTCCCAGTTCTGGACGACATCCAGGAAAACCTGTATGCCTTGAACAATCTCATCCAGTTTACTTTGTCCACTAACGGACGTCAATTATAGCTTCAGTGGCTCTCTATGCGCCGAGGAAGCCCACGAGGTAAGCCCCCTCAAACGTTATCAAAAAAACGTAAAGCTAATGTCTCCTCTCAGGCACTTCGTGTTAGTACCTCAATTTTATGTTTTAAAGCTTTCAACTCACGTCCAGTTGATCACATCAGCTTACCTTCCACGACGCGTGCGTACCCTTTTGGCTTCACTCGCTACTAGCTTTGCTGATACAATTAATTTTTGCAGAGTCGGTCAGTGCGCATCTAGCGGCTGGATAGTCTCAGAGTTTACTCAACAATGTTCTATGTAGGCTTCAGTATCAAAGCCAACCTCGAAGGAAAATTCGGGTAAGTTGTTTTCATGTGTATGCCACATTCCTTACTTAAGAGTATTCTCTTATTAGCGGAGGCGGTGCTGGTAAGATAGATCGATACAAACACAAGGCTCGATCTGCTCACCATACATATTAGATGGCTCTATCCTTGCCTTCTCTGACATCGAAACTAGCTTCGGTAAGTGTTGATAGAGCGATCATTCTTGCACAATCTGACGGCCTGTATCATTTCATCATGTTATAGCCGCCAACTTCGGTCTTGACTTCACAACCGAGGCTGTAAGTTACAATCACAATCTCACATTACCCCTGGCTTTAATTTGACACTATGCCATCTAGTTCATCCCCTTCGCACTTGCCCACAACGTCTCCTTTGGCGACTTGTACGTACTCCGCATATCCATATGTGTGGTATCTTGAATGCTAAGATGCTTCTTTCTCAGCGTTCAATTTGCTGGTGCCGTTGGGGTGTCCAACTGTATTGGTGGCCCTCGCCTCAAGTTCCTTGCCGGCCGTTCCAACATTTCCCAGCCCTCTCCTGATGGCCTCGTCCCCGAGCCTACTGACTCTGCTGACAAGATCTTTGATCGCCTGGCTGATATTGGATTCTCCCCTATCGAAGTCGCAGATCTCTTGGCTGCCCACAGTGTCTCCGCTCAGTATGAGGTCGACACTGACGTCGCAGTACGTGTCAACAATTCGGGTCCGTTCCAAGCTTGGTTTTACTAACTGTTATGCAGGGAAGCCCATTCGACTCTACTCCAGACACGTTTGACACTCAGTTCTTCGTCGAGGTGAGTTATGCTCCATCTCCCAAGAGAGCCACGCTGATCCTCGGCATGTCAGTCATTGCTGAAGGGTACGGCGTTCACTGGAAACGGTGAAGGTGGAGAAGTCATGTCTCCTATCCCGGGTGAATTCCGGCTTCAGTCCGACTTCGCTATCTCCCGTGACAGCCGCGCTGCGTGCGAATGGCAGTCTTTCGTCAGTACGTACCATTCATTGTCCCCATTCATTCTACGTGTCTGATTGGCTACGTTCTTTATGGTGATGAACAGATAACCACAATGCGATGGTGACCAAGTTCGAGACAGTCATGTCCAAGCTGGCTACCGTGGGCCAGGATCCGAGCAACCTCGTCGACTGCTCTGATGTCATCCCCGTACCCCCGGCTGCCAAAGTTCAAGTTGGTCACCTTCCTCCTGGCAAGACTCTCGACGACGTCGACTCTGCTGTACGTCATGTTTGCCGCTGTTGGTCGATTTGTTCGCTGATCACAATATTCTATTGCATTCATTAGTGTGCGGCGACACCATTCCCATCTCTGGCGACTCAACCTGGTCCTGTAACCAGTGTTCTCCCCGTGTAAGTGGTTTCCCAGATTGTCGGGGTATGGACACTGATTACTCTCACAGCACGGCTTAAACGGGTTAAATAGATCTATGTTCAAATGGCTTCATTGTATTGACCTGATTCTGGGTTTAACCCGGGCTATGTATTGTATTGACGTATCAGGAACGAGTTTATCACCTATCTCGTGGCTGTATGGCCGGACTGCATTAGCGAATACAATCTCACGACCTACAGCTTTCGCGCATGACCCAAGCTTTGGGGATATGAGATAAAGACAATGTTGTGCCATTAAAATGGTATCTATCTAGTGCACGTCGTGGCTCTAGCTGCGGTATTACTACATGGTAAACCTTTTGTAAACAGTAGTGAATCCTGCCTGAGTCATGAACAGTAGTATTACTTACTAAGGTCTGAAGGACTTAATCAGAAATAATTTTGAGTCTAAAAAATCTATTCCAAGGACCTCATCTATGTCCCTACTTTTTCACCGCTTCACGCTATTTCATGAAGTTGGCCACGATAGATATTAGATATAGAGAAATAGATCGTAGGCGCTAGCGCTAGCGCTGATATTCGTGAGTCACATCGAGGTAACGTGTGACGTGTGACAGAAATATTGATCGCTTCGGAATAATTGAGCCTCGAGGACGTCTTCAGCCTTTCCAGCTTTACCTTCAACAACGACCTCCACGCGATGCCCGGCGACGAGACACGACAAAAGACACACGACGGCTCTGACTCAGAGTCCGAAGATGAGGACGCCGTCGAGGCAGTGCCCAAGGTCGACATCGATCCGTCAACACTGACCCCGCTATCGCCTCAAGTTATCTCAAAACAGGTCCGTATCCTTGTCCTGATTATGTTCATGATTTGTGTCTTACTATAAAGTCGATATGAACTTCTAAATAGGCTACGATCAACTTGGGTTAGACGATCTGCTTGCCGGAGGGGATATCGCGTGACTGACGTACGTTTGCAGGAACGATTGGACATGTCGCGCACGGAAAGTCGACGGTGGTGAAAGCTATATCAGGAGTCACAACCGTTCGGTTCAAGAACGAGCTGGTGAGAAACATTACGATCAAGCTTGGTTATGCCAATGCGAAGGTGCATCCTACCCTTTAGATATATATGCTCCTGTGTTCTAAAATTCATGCTAGATCTACAAATGTGAAAACGAGGCATGTCCAAGACCAGGCTGCTATCGTTCATATCGATCCGACAAGGAAGATAACCCACCTTGCGAGAGACCAGGATGTGGATCGCGAATGAAACTCATCCGTCACGTTTCTTTCGTCGACTGCCCCGGACACGATATTCTCATGGCGACCATGTTGAACGGTGCCGCGGTCATGGACGCCGCTCTTCTCCTCATCGCCGGAAACGAAACCTGCCCACAACCTCAAACTTCCGAACACTTGGCAGCCGTCGAAATCATGAAGCTGGAGAACATCATCATTCTGCAGAACAAGGTGGATTTGATCAAGGAAGCGCAGGCGCTTGAGCATCAAAAGAGCATATCCGCCTTCGTAAAGGGTGTGTAGCATCTCTTTACAATGTATAGTTCCAACTAACTGACATCACGTCTCAGGAACTGTCGCCGAAGCCTCTCCCATCGTCCCCATCTCCGCCCAGCTCAAGTACAACATCGACGCTGTGAACGAATATATCGTCAAGCGCATCCCCATACCTGTCCGTGATTTCACCTCCGACCCCAAACTTATCGTCATCCGTTCCTTCGATGTCAACAAACCTGGTGCCGAAGTGGACGAACTCAAAGGTGGTGTCGCTGGTGGTTCCATCCTGACCGGTACTCTTCGGCTTGGCCAAGAGATCGAAATTCGCCCAGGTATCGTGAGCAAAGACGCACAGGGCAAGCACAAGTGCCAGCCAATCTTCAGTCGGATTGTATCTCTGCATGCGGAGAGCAATCAACTGCAGTTCGCTGTGCCTGGTGGTTTGATCGGTGTGGGTACGAGGATCGACCCCACACTTTGCCGTGCAGATCGATTGGTCGGTCAAGTTTTGGGTGCCGTCGGCAAACTGCCCGACGTCTACTCAGGTTTGTCTCTCGGCCTGTTGGCTTCTGTTTGAGTTCAGCGGCTCACCATGACTTCTAGAAATTGAGATCTCGTTGTTCCTGCTCCGTCGACTCCTTGGTGTCAAGATGGAAGACAAGAAGCAAACCAAGGTCTCAAAACTCGTCAAGGGCGAGCTCCTCCTCATCAACATCGGCTCAACCTCCATCGGTGGACGAGTTATCAGCACGAAGGCCGATCTCGCCAAGATCCAGCTTGCCACGCCCGCTTGCACGACTGTAGGCGAAAAGGTTGCTCTGTCCCGTCGTATAGACACCCATTGGCGTCTAGTTGGTGCGTATTTATTTGTGCTTCTCATGTGAGGTTTGGGTAGCATATACTGACTTGGGTTGTTTTGCGTGCAGGTTGGGGATCTATCCAGCGTGGTGTGCTTGTAGACATCGACTAAGTCTGGGTCGACTATCTGTTAACCACTCTTACCAATTGTCAGATATTCATGTAGCTTTAGAGGTCTGTATCAATGTATCCAGTCTCAACTCTCACAACACGTGTTCTGTGTTCCATGTCTCGCGAACTTGCTTGCAGAAGAACATGTGAAATCATTCCGATTTGCGACGCCAAACACCATACAAGATATGCACTCAAAGTTCCAACTTGATTTATTTATTTGTACAACGCCTTCTTTCGGGCTACACAGCTAGCTTCGAAATCATACAAACAGTACAGTTCTCTCTTCCCTCTGGGGTATACACTCGACCAACAGTTTACAACTTGGACCCGGCAATGAAAGTGACACCCTAAGAATAGCACATTAGCACAACTTGCACCGCGGGCCTATCAAAGGAGGATGTGAAAACTCACCTTCTCGATGTTCGTCTCGAGCTCAGGGATAGCAGCGTCGATGAGCTTCTTCTCGTAGTCGGAGAGCTTACCGAGGGACTTGATCGACTTAACGCCGTCAGTCTGTGAGACAGAACAAACAAGTAGTGGTTAGTACTATGACGAAGTTGACAAGTGTTCGGGACGTACGCCGAGTTCAACGGGAGCAGAGAAGAAGTCAAGCTCCTTGCCGATCTCCTTCTTCAAAGCCTCACCCCCAGCCGCGTCAGCGGTGAGATGAACGAATGTGGGTACGACGATGCCAGTCTCGCCCTTGAGAGCCTTGATTACGGAGTTGGCGAACTCAGCACCCGCGTATGCCATCGAGAGGGTCGCAGATCCAGCGCCATCCTTAGCCTTGACGACTTCATCACCGCCATATTGGATGCGGTTGGTAAGCTTCTCGAGGGCGCCCTGGTCGATGCTTGACGGGAGAGGAGTCGAGGACTGCGAGAGCAATGGTACGATCTATAATAAAGACGTAGAACCACAATTGGGCCCATGTTCGGTCGGCGTAAGCTGCTATCCCAATATGTTCGCGAGGGAGGAGTACGTACCGTGACACCGCTGTGGCCGCCCACGACGGGGACAGTAATCGATGGAGCTTTGCCTAGATCGCCAATGATCTCTGCCACGAAGGTTGATGCGCGAACCACATCGAGGGTAGTAACACCGAAGATTCTAGCGGGAACCAATGGGTAGCGTGAGCATTTGTGTGATAAGTGAGCTCGGTATCATCCGTTACTTACCTCTTGGGGTTGAACACGTTGTGTTGCTTGAAGACTTCGGCAACGATGGGAACGGTGGAGTTGACGGGATTGGAGATAACAAGAACGAACGCTTTGGGAGCTGCGGTGGCGATGCCTGTCGCGAGGTCACGAACAATACCTGCGTTGATCTAGGTAGACAAGACCGCGTCAGTCACGATGAAAGATAACGCAAGTGAGCGGGGAGAACGGCGAACCTTGAAGAGGTCATCTCTGGAAGCGTTCGGTAGTACGGTTAGATTACTCATTTCGCGTGATGCACACCACAACTGACCTAGTCATCTGAATTGATATGAGATTAGCATTGGCGCGACTCAGAACAGGGGCGACTTACTCCAGGCTTCCTGGGGACACCAGCTGGGATAACAACAACATCTGCGCCCGTCAGCACCTTCTTCAAGCCGTCATCTGGGGGAAGGTAGCCGACGACCTTTGCTGGGGTCGAGATGTGGGACAGATCTGCCGCGACTCCGGGAGTGTTGACGATATCGTACAGCCCCAGCTGTATCAAGTGATTGTTAAATTCGTCACACGTATCGCTTGAGAACAATATACCTCGGTAACGAGTGGGTTGGCCTTCAGTAAAAGAGCGAGAGGTTGGCCAATACCACCTGTTCAGTAATCGATGATCAGTCTCTCGCCAGTTTTGTGCCCAGTTACGCGTCGATTCGACTTGCCTGCTGCACCGAGAACGACTGCCTTGACCATATCTGCGAGTAAACTGGATGAAGATGGTGGTTGAGAGGAAAGAGATTATTCGTTCGGAAATGCTTGATTTGTGAGTTCTTAACCCCACTCACTCAGTCTTCGGATCAGCGGTGCCGTTTGATCGAACGAGATTGCACGAGTTTTTGCGCGAGGACCCGGCAAACCAGGGACGTAAGATTATTCATGTGACTGTGGGGTGCGGGGTATGTCAAAATACTTATGTCCGAAGGAAGCTGTGTTCCCGACGAATACTGACTGTAGAGCAGGAAAGTGACACCCAATTCTTGTGAAATCCATGCGTGCATTCACGTGAAAATAGTATGGACATGCAGTGAGTAAATTAGTATGTCTGTGCTACGTTATATCGTTACGCTAATACCGAGATGATGGCGGTAGATTCCTAACGAAGGATGGCGTCAGCCTATGATAGGAGACATATGACGAAGGTAAGCGCGCGGGAGTGGTCTGGGGTCCCGGGCTGCGTGGGCGAGAAGACCATCACAGTTATCGGGAGCAAGGATGAACTCATGGTCTCGATAGCTTTGATTGATATAGTAAAGACGTTCTGCTCCTTCATTTAGCTATATTATTAAGCGCAAACGGATTGACGATTTACATGAGCATGACATGGCCACAAGAGGACCCCGTGCACTTGTTCCTCGAATTTGATGAGAATTTGAAGATTGAAGAGGATGAGTCGAATTCAACGGGGGCATAAATTGAGTTTGCACGGTTTAAATTGCACATTCCTCTTACCTGCGGCTCGCTCCAATATAAAGAGGGAGTTCGCCCCTACTCGATGTACCCACCACTGGAAACATTTCACGTCCTCCCACCTGCTTATACTCAATTACTACTGCTCAACACAGTACTGAGTCACGAGTACAAAAAGTGTTTGATCAAAGAGAAGTACGTGATACAAAGTATAAGATGCGAGACTGACGGATGCAAGCTATAAGGCGCAGAAGGGAAAAGGGATAAGCGAGAGCGGATGATAACACGACAAGAAAGAGAAAGGAAGACGAGCGAAATAGAACACAAAGAAAGCGAGGACTGTAACGGAAACGATGAATGGATACACAAGAAGATAAAACGAGAGTAATGGTAACAATGAGTGTGCATGTATACGTCGTGTCTCGACATCGGTAAGATTTCGTGATAGTCCTAGAAATAACTACAGATGTCATTGGAGGGAAGAATGAGGGGCAAGATGATGCAATGGTGTCCATAGCCAGGGGATACGCAGGAATGTAAGTTGCGTGGCCAGATATTTTACCAATAGATAATTGAAAGCAAGGCGTGATTGATCGTGATGAGCGGTGCGTTCGGTTCGGATGCGTCAATGCAAGGAGTCAGATGGCAATTATGCTGGTACAAGCATGCTAGGACGTCTAGCTTTAGGTTTGGCTATCGGCGTAGCATCCGCGCCATCTTTCTCCATATCGCTGCCTGGTGAGGAGGGGGAAGCGGGGCCACGACTGGAGGAAACAGACGGTCGGCGTTGCGTATTCAATGCAGGTGCCACAGACGACGGTCGAGAAACGCTCCCCGACAAACGAGACGCAGCAGTGGCAGATGAAGGTGGTGACAGCGAGGAACGGGGTCTGACCTTGACAGCCGTAGACGGTGGATCCACCCGACGTGCGGTCGAAACGGCCGATCCTGAGGCTGAGGGACGGACGGTACGCGACACCGTGACGGATGTACGAGCGGCCGAAGCCGGATCGCTGTTCTTACGCTGTTTGGCCATGGTGACTGTACTGCTGACGTCTGAAAGGACAGAAGAGGGGCGTGAGATAGCGGGTGTTCCGAAGATGGAGGACTCCCGACGACCAGCGGGTCTGGCCGCAGTCTTTGGCAGTGCTACTCCCTGACGCTTCATCTATATGAAATGTCAGCGATACAGGCCATAGAGTACAGCACGACGATTACTGACCATCTCGACCTCCAACTGCTTGGCCTCAATCGCCGTATTCATTTGATCGCGGTCCTCCTTAAGTTGGGTGACCTGTTTCGAATACTGCACCAACTTTACTTCCTTATCAGCACTTTCCTGCTGTAACTCATGCACCTGTCTCCTCAGACGCTCCAGCTCCAGATTCAGCGTATTCACACGGTCCTTGAGAGCAGTCATCTGGACGTCAGCTTCAGCCTTGCCCTTGACGAGCTGCTCCATGGCAGCGCGGGCTTCCACCTCCCTCGCAACGACCTCTGAGATCCTTCGACTCTGCTCGTCGACGATCCGGTTATGCTCGCGCTTCTGCTTCGTGAGTCCATCACGCGCGTCGTCTACCTGCGCCTCATAGTCCTTAATCCGCTTGACGTGATCAGCGATCTCCGCGTCCCGTAGACGGACATTATCCTGCAGACGCTTCACGCTGTCCATGGCGAAGCGTACCTCCTGTTCGAGCTGCGTGACTTTGTCCTCGCGTTCTTGCAAGGCGCGTGTGAGCTCATCAGTCTGCTCTATCTCGGCTCGGAGCTGCTGTTCAAGCTAAGGTAGAAAGGAGCTGTCAGCTGAGTGAAATGCCGGCAACATGGAAAACCAAACAAACCTCATCTCTCTCCTTCCCAAGCTCGTCCCGACCAGCCCACGCCTCTTCCAACTCAGCCTCGAGGTCCGCGCGGTGACCCTCGTCATCATGAGATTCATCCGCCGCCCTGGCAAGTTTTTCTCTCAAATCCTCTACCTCCACCTCCAGCTCCGCCTTCTCCTTCTTCAACCGCTCCATATCCTCGGTGTGCTTCTCGGAGTGTTGCCACTGAGCCTCCACCTCCGCCCTGAGCATGGACAACTCCTCGTCCTTCTTCGCCACCGTGCGCCGTAACGAGTCGAGTTGAGATCGCAATTGGCTTTGTTCATCGCGAAGAGCGTCGTTATGCGAAACAAGCTCAGATCGTTCCTGGTCCCAGAGAGACTCTACCACGCTTTGGCGCTCCGCCTCGTCGTCAGAAGATTCTTCGTCTCTCTTCGCATGTGCAGTTATGGTGACGTTCCTAGAATCCTCCTCCGTCCAAGGCAATTTGCTCGTGACAGGGAGGTTGCCATCCCGCTGCCTGGACTCTGTCTTCACCTTCTCGAGTTCCACGGTCTTGGCGGCCAACTCCCGCCGCAAGCTCTCCTCGTTACTGTCCCTCTCCTGCTTCTCCCGCTCCAGTTCACCAATCCGCCGTTGCAACTCCCGCAACGCCTCGTCACTCGCCTCGTCCATGACACTTCTATCCATACTCTCCTCACGACTCCGCTCCACATCATCCTCCAGCGCCCTCACACACCGCTCCAGCTCCGCGACGCGTTTCCGCCAACTACGAATTACGCCTTTCCGTCTGTCCAGTTCCTTATCAGCCTCTTCCAACCGATGCGTAAGTACTTCAACGGTCTCATCTCGAGCAGCAAGGTCGGATTCGTATTGCGCACACATCTCCTCTTGTAATGTAAGCTGGGTGCGAAGAGACCAGATAAGATCTTCTTCTTTCGAGGCCGTGCGCGTATGATTCGAAGGAGGAGGGGAGGGAGGCATCATGGTGCCTGGGGTGTAATAGGTCATCGCGTGCGCGGCGAACGGGTCCCGTTCCGGGGCTTGGTACACCACAATATCGTTCGACGTGTCATTGACCTCCGCAGGATGCGTATCACTGGCTCTAGAGGAAGACCGTGAACGTATCATAGACGTGAAGATATTCGTATCGCTAAGCGCGCGATTTCGATTCGGTGACGGGGTGTGTCTCGGTACAGAAGATTCTGCTGCGAGGGAATGGAGGAGGTTCTGCCCGAAGCTGAAGGAATGACTCCGGTCGTGCTTAGCAGGAACTTTGATGGTGGGGGAAACGTCTACAGCGTCTGCGGAGATGAAATCTTCACTGTCGTCTCTCTCGTCAATAACGTTGAGCGACATCGACTTCTCGCTTCCTTCCGAGATCTCTATTGCAGAGTCTAGCATAGGTGCAGCATATCCAGGAGGAATAGTCGGGGGTTCCTCTGAGGAGAGGTCGAATATATTCCCGAGGTCAGGAGGAGGTATGGGCTGTAATATCGAGTTGACTGCCGGAGTAGAAGGTATGTCTTCGAGGTGGGACGGTGGAGTGGCGAACACAGATTGGACTGACGGTCGGGAAGAAGACGCCGACCGCTGCATGCGATTCAAGAGGCTCGGATCTTCGAACTCGCTAGCACTTGACTGCTCTGGGCTGATAGTCCGGAAAGCATCCCTGGCGAAGAACCGGACACTTTGGCCCGTGCCAGGTGCGTTATTGGGTTTGAGGATAGACCGAATGGAGTTGAACCTGTCTCCCTTGGCCTGCCCTTCCACTGGAGTGATGGGTCGGTTCAGGCTATCGATAGAGGGACGTGGGGAGTCCTGTGATTGACGAGCAAGGTCATCTGTAGAAACTCTGGCCAGTGATGTGTCTACACAACGGCAACAAATCAGAAACGGCATATATCAAAGAGGCTTTCGAACTCACCAGAGGCGATACCCTTGAGTGAAGACAAGACCTTCTTCGGAAAGGTATTCCTCGAGAAGGAGTCTACATTCTCGTTGTTCGGAACTTTGGACAAACGCTTGAACATGTTCCGTTTGTCACTTCTTGAAGAGGGTACACCCTGCTCGATAGGTGATTGTTGCTCGGAATCTTCTTCTCGAAACACGGAGATGTTGGAAGGGTGTTGATAATCGTTCGTAAGGACCTCGCCACCGGCGTCGATGCCTGGAGTCTCTGGTCTGGCCTTTATTACGTTAGTAATTCTTGACCACATCGTTAAAGTAGAAAGAGTAAACAGAAGGGATAACTCCGAAGGATATGAGCCATGAACGTTTGAAGCAGAATAACAAGCTCGCGCGTATCCCAACTTCAACATAGCCCCACGTGACCGCATCATGGGCGCCAATCATAATATAGCTGCCTATTATGGATCGAACTCTCCCCCAAGCGTCGAGGAGTCTCTCAGACTCCCACAGTCATAATCTCGACTTCTATGACTGCGCTCACACTGAGGTATTGTCACTCACTCCGCGGAGCCTTCAGCATGTATATATATATTACATCACAACCGACATACTATTGGTGTACTAACGATAGTGGATGACGATAATCACAATATATATCCAGGTCAGCTATACGCTGATCCAGGGTTCGGTTACTATTAGTAGTACTAGTAACCCGCAAAATGCGCTCGGTCACAGTCATGCTCCGGAGTTTGATTCATACAGTTAGATGATACTGTGAGTGCTAGCAACAAGCATGACTGGATAGTTCTTCAATAACGATACTATACCTTGTCCATCAGGCACTGGAAGTCTCGGGCCTCTCGGCCGCGGCGCAGAGATTGCCAAGTGCATGCCGCAGCTGTCACAGTTGTAAGGGTCTTTGACAGAAATACGATCGTCGCTCCCCAGTATACTTACATGTACAGTACCATATGTAGCATGCACGTCAGTAATGACCTCGCATAAATCCACGGTGCTCTTCTAGCCTTCATCCAGATAGAAAGATCGATGGACATGCCTTCTGAATTCTACATCGTTGCCACTATCTCGTGGTTTCCAACTTGAACTGCCCTGCAGTGGCATTAACGTTGAAACTTACTCCCTGCCGTCATGCAAACCAGCGACAGTTATTCCGATAACTTGTGGCGGAGGTTTCTCGTTCTGCTGGGTATTCAAGAGTCAATAGAAACCCTGAGCATCTCCGTCGACCGCTGACGTTCGGAACGGCCCTCCGCGTCCGCGAAGGTTCATCACCTTGCCACGTTGAATTCCTGGAAAGGGTCTCGAAGGCAATTTGTAGGCATCGCACCTTACAACATTCACAATGTTCCGGAATAAGTTCCATTGCATGATACATTAGCACCAGCCGCCCCCGTTGTAAAGTCTGAGAATATACAGTAGGTTCGTCACCATGCTCTGCGGCGCACCCGATGAACCTCTAGTTATCCCAGACTACTCTTCTGGAATGGAAGAAAATGTAAGTATTGTTCAGACATCACGCAAGAGAACCGGCTGCCATAGCCCTGTGGATATCTGCCGCAACTCCAAGAGCCATAGACTCTCAAACTTGACTTGCTCAACGTGCCAATCTTTGGAGGGATCGATGGATTGTATATTTCTTTGGTGTACGTCCTGTGCATTTCGAACAAATCACGAAAGGAACATTTGCTTGAAGAGGAATACGTCCGTACCATCATCCATCCTTGCACGGTTGTGGCGATTATCAACGCTAGCATCTTATATGTTAGCCTGCCGCCGGTTTTGTCCAACGGAATAGATCTTCGCAGGGGAGTATAACCCGGCCACTGGAAAGCAGGATGGAAGAGTGCGTATCAGCATCTCATGTTTCATCAACACAACAGGCGTTCTCACATGGATGCAGATGAATATAGTGTTAGCTCCGAGTGAAACAGGCTGATCTGCGTTCATAAGTCCGCTATAGCTCGGAGTGCTGACATCCCGTAGGTTGACGCCAGCATTGCCTTGTGCTGAGAATCGAATAGGTTCCCGAAAGGTGGGCGTCACAGCTGAGGGGGGAGAGAAAACCTGCTGAGGAACGATGAAGCGGCCTGGCCCGGCGGTAGACGAATAGTCCATAAAAGTGTGATAAGCGGATGTAGCCGAAGTCTATGGAGAAGAATTAGTGTCGAAGGACGACAGTGAAAGACGCGTATTACCTGCATGTCCGATGGATTAGACTCAGGCGAGATGTTTGGGATTCGGGAGCAAGGATCTGTAGTGAAGACCGGGCCCTTGTCCTGCAACGGACGGTCTTTGTACTCTGACACAAAGCGACCGTCGTTCTGGCGCATGACAGTTCCATGTTTCCAGGACGCAACTCCGCCGACTAAATTCATCGCATATTCAGCATGCCTGGACCCTTGAAGGCTGAATCTAACGATGTTTCAAGGACGAACTAGGAAGCTTGTCAGACAGATGTGTGGAGTTCCAAGTCCTAAAGGAGAATGGAGAATGTGCCCTTGCCAGTCGATAGAAAGAACCTGCAATCGCCTTGCGTGTATTCGATCAGGAATTCCACTAGGAGATTAGGATGCACGGAAGAAGTGGAATGTGTCAACCGGATCGGCGCTTATCGTAGCATGGTGCTATGTGGCCGAGCCGAGTATGTCAACCTCCGTGGCGTTGGCGGAAAGGGTTGCAGAATCTGCGGGTTGCCCAAGCAACTTGCAACAAATGCTTATTTGATTCAATGAAGTCATTAGACTTACCTGCTAGGTCCTGTGTGCTCTTGAAGGTCCAAGGCCATAGCGCCGAAGAAGTGTCGTGTACGCCAACATTACCATTTTAGACTGTGAAGAACGACTCAAGTCGACAGAGGCCTCGGACAGGTGAACGGAATGCAGACGATGCGGAATCCTATGCTGGATTACTCCATGAGCAAAATTTCGGCGGGAGAACGAAGGTTGGAAACATGATTCACAGGTTGACGTACAGGTACTGTTCCTTGAGAGGGAAGTCGACAGTGAAAACGACTAAAAAGGGTCATAAGGCGGAAACTGGTCAAGACGCTGTCCATAGGCGGCACGTCGAAATTTACGGATACTCCATATCAGAAACTCTCGTAACACTGGGTCTTATGCGAATATTATGGTCAGCGGAGTAACAACAGAGGATGTACCTTCGGGCCCGTGTTGCTAAGTTTCCTAGGTTCTGCCAATTCGGCTTCAACAACAGAGCTGTTTGATGCTCAACGGACGCGGAGCGTAAATTGCGTCTATGTTACGATCGTTGTCCAACCATAGCCTTCTTCGTGGGCGTCGGAGCTCTGGTGGGCCGCAAGGTGCGTTTACGCACGATTCCAGGCTCCCGAAGTAGAGGTTTCTGTCTAGGGTCTCGAAGAAAGTCACCAAACGCCTGGTACACACACACGCTGAGTTTGCGTGATACCGTTTAATGGCGGTGGCGGTGGGGCAAGTGAACGGGCTCGAAGGCTATCGTGCGAGGTCAGGGAGGTTGTAACGGAGAATTCACGATCCCAATACGCAGCTTCATGTGTCGCGAGAATACTCCTATTTGTTGAGGGCTTAGGGGTGTGATGTTGGAAAAGCTGCTTGCAACACGTGAGGTCTTAAAACCTCCTGCCTTGACAGATTCTTATACATTTTGGATCTTTAGGCTATTGGAAGGAACAGAGGACCGGGATGAGAAGAAGCAGCGTACGACTAAGGTGCGACAACTGCGTGAAATCCGCAAGTGTCAGGGTCAAGGGATAGATCATGCCCATAAGCGAACTTTCTGGTACAGGAGAAGAAAATTGTTTGTACTCAGTGTGATGGATCGCACGCAAGCCCTTGAAAGACGTGCATACCTTCTGTCGACCCATGCATGCCTTTGAAATACGGCTACAGTGTGAGATACACGGTTCCTGCTCCACGAGTGGTGCTACTGGTCATCGCTGAGTGAAGCAGGAGTGATCAGGAGGTCTCTGAACTTGCTTTCATGCTCTCGTGAGCAAGTGAATGACCTCAGAGAATAAAGAATAGAGCAGCCCACCTCAACGTAACAAGGGTTCGTCGGCTCTTGGTTTACGGCGGAAGGCTGTGCGGCATATTTATTGGTCGGACCGTTTCTTGCCGAGCAATACTACTCAAGACGTGCACAGAGATTATCCTGCGTCAGTTATAATTCTGCATAGCCATTCACTCTTCGGCGCGATTGCCACTTGAAGGCCAAGGCGAGGAGTAAACTGCAAGGCCGCTCCGTGATCGGTGCTGGATAACGCGCGTGAGGTTTCAATAGGGAAGAAACAAGCACTCATGTCTGCTGAGTGCTCGAGAGGCTATGTAGGGAACAGTATAGCGCCATCCGTTGAACTGCGTCTGCGTGATCATGGGGGATACGGTCAATAGCGGGGAGTGTAAAGCAATATTATCCGTTACATTGGAATCTGGAGGGTATAATACAGTAATATATGGGAATGCTATAGTACACAATCGGAGACGTACAACTATGACTTGCCAGGAGCAACGTAGTCCTTCGATAAGTCGATTGTTCCTTTCAAGTGAGTATTCGTAAGTCGGATCTGCCTTTGTTTCGCGGCGGCCTTCTTGCCCTTCTTCTTTGTGGCAGGCCCTTTGGGAGCGAGCGTTTCTGCAGCAGTAGCCTGCAGACCCTCATTGGCAAGCTGCTTGAGCAGATCAACTTCGTTCGGAACTTGCAAAGAGTGCCACAAATCCAAAAACTCTACGAAGCGTCAGCATTACATTCCCGGTGATAGAGGCTAGGTTTGCAGACCTTTCTCAACTTGTGACCCCTCTCCCTCCTCTCCGGGCCGTATCTCATTCCAAAATACCATTCGCAGCTGACCATCCTTCAGCGTCCTCGTAACATACACCTCACCCTCCTTTTCCAACTCTTCGATCGCCTGGGGGGCCTCTTTCCAGCTTTCTTTCAGGGTTCTGACGGAGAGACCTCCACCACCCTTCGTATGTTTCTTGATTTCCGTAAGCAAAGATATTTTGTTGCGAACATCATAGTCGTGCTTGAATGGGATGTCAGATACTAGAACGAGTTGGTCCGTAATGGAAATGTACCTTATACGAATACAGGTCAGTCTTGGGGTCGTGTATAACCCGATCATGCGCCTTAAACTTCTCTAACAGCACCATATCCGTATCCAACGGTGTGTTTGTTATTATGGCAAGGTCCTGCAGCCGCATGGGATTGCCGGTAGCCTTGAGGTGGCTGACTGCATAAAGGAGTTGGGTATTGACATTGGAGCCGGTTCCAGTATCCGCAGGTTGGGAAAACACAACATCTACGTAGCTGCCTGTTAGCATTAGCTAGTCGCCAATAGCTACAGCCACCAACTGGACTTTGGCCGTTTCTTCTTCTTTGAAGAGCCTGAGGAATCGGCGGCGTCGGATGGCCCTGTCAGTGGTGGAGGTTGTGAGTGCCAGGATGTATAGTCTTGACGACCCAGAGCATTCTTAAACGCAGCAGCGTCTTTAGCGAGAGATGACATGGTGGTGGTGGTAATAGGAAGACTTTAAAGCTCGTCGCAGTCAGCGCATGAAAGGCACGTGTAGTTTGCCTGATCAGGAAGCCACATCTGACTCTCCTCGACCTTGGGCGCCTATACACCTCCAGCTCTTGAGAGCGGTCATCATCTCTTTGGCCGCAGGATGGCCTTTTTCTCCAGGCCATCTTCGTCTGCGGTGAAGATTGTCGCTCCTTCATTATCTCAATCAGAACCTTCAAGCCCTAAATCCCAGAAGAAGGGTGAGGAGACTCTGCTGAACCGCAGTCTATACCCATGCTGAACCGAGATTGAAGATTCCACTCAACGCCAGTGTAGGAATATATTGATCTACGGGTATGAGGTACTCGATAACTTTAGAAGCGTAGGATGCTGAATGTATATTGTAGATCGTGTAAGTTCGAAGATAAAGGTTGTATCTATTATCACCCGCCGGTACGTACTCGCGTTCCCTTGGACTCGACACGCGACGACTCACACCACCATAGCGCGACTACTCCCCACCCGCGTAAGTCGTGCACTCTGCGCAACAATTTTTCTTTACTCAACACATACGTGTAGACCGGAGTCGCCAACCCCCAGTGCGGCTCTCCCAGCCCAGGCTGTTAACGCTCCTGTTTTCGTGCCCAAGAACCCAGGAAGCCCCGTGCCTGCTGCAGCGACTACTGCATCTAGACCGACATCACCACCGTGAGACATCTCACTCACCTACACTTCATCTGCTCAACGCGTTCCAGTGCGCAAGCGTCAACTGGCTCTGATTACCAATACGATGATGGGTACGATTCGCAAGGATATGGAGAGTCTGGTGGTCCGTTATCCATGAGCTATATGGCCGAGCAGCTTCAATCGGTGAGTCATATAATGTATCGGAATGAGGCTGTTAATAACTCCCCCTCAGCTTGACGCAGGCGAACATCCGACCGACGGTCAGATGCTCGATTACGACAACATGGATGTATTTTACGCCCCTCAACACGCGTTTACGCGTCAGCCAGTTCGTATTCCAACTAATGCTGCACGTTTGATGACTGATGCTGTGACAGTTGAACTACCACCTCTATACCCATCCTCGGCCTGACAGCATGCAATCTCGGTACTTTATCTCAGATACTTTGCGCGAAGACCTGCAGAAGCGTTCAGAAGCTGTCTACTCCGCGCCACCCGCGGGCTTGACACTGCCTGAAGAAACCCAAGGATACCATTCTCTGGTTCCACTTGAGCTGGTCATTGGCGAGCGTCGCAAGTTCGGAAATTGGTATTCCACCGTGTACAAAGCCATAAATTCGAACGACGGATTACCCTACGTTCTCAGACGCATTGAAGGTTGATAATTAGCACTCGCAGTTTCTCCCCACGCTAATATAGCCTCAGGATACCGCCTCAACAGCCAATCGGCGTTCGGTAATATCGAAGCGTGGTCTCGTATCAAGCATCCGAACTTGGTGTCTGTCAAGGAGGCTTTCACGACACGCGCCTTCAATGACAACTGTACGTTTATAGAGATAGCACATGCATTCCTTCTCAGCATGACACCTGACTGCTTTTGACCTCAGCTTTGGTGGTGGTGTATGATTATCATCCGAACTCTCAAACCCTCTTCGAAGCGCATCTTCGGCCCAAGGCCCCGCAATACCAGAATGGTCGGCTGCAGTCGCAGAATACCCGCGTACCGGAGCGCACCGTCTGGTCCTATGTCGTGCAGATCGCTAGCGCTATGAAAGCCGTGCATGACGTTGGGCTTGCTATGCGGATCGTCGATGCAACGAAGATCCTGGTCACTGGCCCCAACAGGTATGCAATATTTTCAAGGTTGGTGTACTTTATTGACAAGTCCCGGCAGGGTTCGAGTGAGCTCATGCGGCATCGTCGATATCTTGACTCATGAGGCACGCCAAGACATGGGCATGTTGCAACAGGAAGATCTGACGATGTTCGGAAGACTAGTCTTTACACTGTGCTGCAACAACCCATCTGCTACAAATAATATGGCGAAGTCTATGGAAGCTCTCAATAGGCACTACTCTCAGGAATTGAGAAACGTGATTCTTTACCTCATGGCGAAGCCGAGTCCGATGAAGGTGCGTTTTAGGTGTATCGGTGAGCGGTGACATGGGCTAATGGTCGTCAATGCAGAACATTAGACAGGTCTGCGAGATGATCGCCCCTCAGACACTCACTGAGTTCGACGAGACCCAATAGTGAGCGGCTATTAATATGTTTAGCATCCTGATACTAAAACATTGCAGTGCCAATGATCGACTAGAAGGAGAGCTAATGAGCGAGCTCGAGAACGGTCGTCTTGTCCGCCTTCTGTGCAAGTTTGGATTTATCAACGAACGTCCTGAGTTCGCTCGCGATCCTCGTTGGTCAGAGACTGGTGACAGATACATCATCAAGTTGTTCCGTGACTATGTGTTCCATCAAGTGGACGAGCATGGCAATCCTGTCGTGAATCTTGGTCACGTCTTAACCTGCCTCAACAAGGTGAACAGTATGATCTATTATTTGCAGATCTCGTGCTGACACTGCATTAGCTGGATGCCGGCGTTGATGAGCGCATCATGCTTGTTTCGAGAGATGAACAGAGTTGTCTCGTCGTCAGTTATCGTGAGATCAAATCATGCATCGAGACGGCCTTTGGGTAAGTGACACCTGTCTTTACACAGGCCGAGATTCTCACCGCATTTTCTCTAGCGAACTATCAACATCCCTCGGAGCAATTCGTTAAATGCATCATAACCCAACATCATACTTAAACAGAGCAAAAATTGTTTAGAATCAGAAAAAGACGCGCAAAAGAATAAAAACAGTGTTTCTTCCTCACTTTCTCAGCGCGGTGTACCATGGCCTTTGGTTCCTGTGGCTCATCATGGCTCTAGCGATATACTGACCTTCCGCATTTCCAGTCAGGATGAGGCGATTGAAGGAGATGTCATTGCTGCGCGGAGCAGCATACCAAGACCCGTGACTTCCCCAATACATTTCAGGTTGACTTATCTTCGAAGGTTGATTGGCAGGCCATTCTAGCCTCGGTTTTGCGTCATGCCATTCATCTACTACATCCTCGTGGACAGTCGATATAGGGCGGTGCCGCTGACCGTGAACCTCGTGCGTTCTTCATCTGCCACAACTGACTCATTGCAATTGATGCTCGTTGCTGCGTTGCTTCTAGTGCCCCTGCTTTAATCTTTTCTAGTCTCGTGGATATTATCTTCCATTGACGCCTGTTTCTGTGGGAAAGTCTTCACGATATACGGGGACATACGACTAGGGTCTGAGCCGATGTCCAACCAAGGCAGGAAATTTTCATGGAGAGTAAGGCTGTCGATGAGATTATTCTCAGCGCTTTTGTATCGTGCACCTTTCCTCCGAAGCTATTCCCATCCACTTCTTTACATCGTGCTTGTGCGGGCATAGGTGCGTGAAGCTGTAGTCCAGGCTGTAATTTCGGCTCCTATACTAATGCTATCTTCTAGAAGCCTGTGTATAGCTCAAAGCGGATCCCTATGATCTTCACTCGTACTAAATGTAGGCCAGACATGCGGCAGATGGGCTACGGTACGCAGTTTATTATCATTCTTGTGCCTGTGGCTCAAAGCTTCCTAGACAATGGAATCTGAGCTACCATTGCTCGTTACGCAGTTCCTCATAAGGATCTTTAGAGGTAAGTGCCGTAGCGTGAGAAGTAGGACATCGTAGACTTATTCTCATCGTGGTTAGGTATAAGTGACAGGATGCAGTTCCATATGTAAGGATGAAGATCGCCGAAGGAATTCAAACTTCATCGGCTTTTCGCGAAGCAAGCATTGTCATCCTTGCCCATCTTCAAGTTGAGCGTAATGTTCTCAACATGATACATAGCGCAACACCAACATTCATGGAAACAGCATAGTAAGCGTACAAGACCCATCACCACCCCGCCTCGGTAACAACAACTAGTGCAACATGAGAACAATGGTTTGCACGTGCACGCGTACGCGTGCAGCCAGTGATGGCGCAAAGAGAGTTCCCGGCGAGCAGGTGCAAACGGTTCTGTCCGCTGACAGCCATGCAACTGGAAAGGAGGGGAAACCTTCCGCTTGCTCAGGTGGTCACAGTCGACTGTGTTAAGGGGCTAAGAGTCGGATGAGAACAAAAGAGGATCAAGGACCTGGGTAGGCTTGCCGCCGTCCTCACTATCAGTTACAAACACCGGTGCGGTCGATCACACCTTGAGATACCGCATGTCTCGGTATCCTTGTAGCATCCAATTTCACTAGAGAGCCTTGAATACACATTGAGTATTTGTTGTGAATAACCAAAGCCATGTTTCGCTGAATCACAATGGGCGGTGGCCAGCTGAGGCGGCCATACAAGTGAGCGCCAATGAGCCCGAGTTTCCTTTTATGGGTGCGTTATAAGAGTACCTCATTCTGTTGCGGTCCTTGCCTTTTGCCTCATCGCCCAACTTCACTCACACCCAACAATCTCTGGAGGCAGGACCCCCAGCAAAGGTCCAACAGGCGAGGTTAGAATGGCTGCGACCCAACAGCAGAACATCGCGAACGCAGCACAGAGCCAGTCCCCAAGACAGCACTCGGCTCATCTCAACTCGCCACACCGAAAGCCCATCGTTTCGAAGCAACGCTTTGCCGCAGACCTTTCAAGGTGTCTTTATGACTTTGTTGTGCAGCTACTTCCAACACCTGAGGAGCTTGCCATCAAGGAGGATGTGAGGAAGCTGCTCGAGAGGTTAATCCGCACCATCGAGCCGGACAGTCGCCTGCTTTCCTTTGGCAGTACGGCCAATGGTTTCAGCTTGCGAAATTCAGGTGTGTTGTGCCATCTAAACTCAGAATAAAACTTGCTGACTCCCGGAAGATATGGACCTATGCTGCCTCATCGATTCGGAGGATCGACTGCCTGCGACAGCCCTGGTGAACATGCTCGGGGATCTCTTCGCACGGGGTACGACTTCTCTCTACTTTGCAAAACCCTGTACCAACGCCCTGCACAGAAACAAAGTTTCACATCAAGCCCCTCCCTCATGCACGAATACCAATTGTGAAGCTCTCGCTTGACCCTAAGCCCGGCCTTCCGTTTGGCATCGCTTGCGACATCGGCTTTGAAAATAGGCTCGCCCTCGAGAATACGCGCCTTTTGATGTGTTACGCTATGATAGATCCTGCGCGAGTGCGCACGATGGTCCTCTTTCGTGAGTTATTCTCAATCTTAAGATGATGGTAACACAAGCTAAATCGGCTACGGGCTGCAGTGAAAGTCTGGTGCAAACGACGGTACGAATCTAACTTTCACATGACTCTACTAGTATGTCATGCTCACGATCCCATAGAAAGATCAACTCTCCCTACAAGGGCACGCTATCATCTTATGGCTATGTTTTGCTTGTTATTTATTTCCTGGTTCACGTTAAAAATCCCCCTGTATTACCAAATCTTCAACAAATGCCTCCACTGAGGCCTATCTCACCAGTAAGTAATTGCCTAAGCTTTCCATCTCATACACTGACCGTATTTTTAGGAAGAAATGAATCTTAATGGTCACAATGTTTGGTACGCATGTGCGAATCTTATATCCGTCATTCATGTCTGACGTCTCCCAGGTTTTTCGATGATATCAACTTGCTTAGGGAGCGATGGCAATCTTCAAATACTGAGAGTGTTGCCGAACTGTGAGCTGCTACATCTGCGAACAAAGTCGTAATGCTGACATCCTTGGCCGGAAAATAGCTTGATGGACTTCTTCCGGTTTTACTCTAGAGAATTTCTATATAATATCGGCGTCGTTTCGATTAGGGCCGGTCTGCTCACGAAAGAGAGCAAAGGTTGGGATAACGATGTCCGTATTTTGATCATCATGCTACAAGTGGTATACTAACTGGAGCATTCTAGCCCGATCGAGGAACCCCAAGGGAGAGGAATCGCCTATGTATAGAGGTATGCAATCGACGATCGTTTATTCACACAAATTCTCACGCTTTGTCCTCAGGATCCCTTCGAAACCGACTTCAACGTGGCACGTTGTGTCACCAGGGATGGATTGTTCACAGTGAGTAGATCCTCGCTCTACCCGTCAACGAATTTATAACTCGACATCTCTTAGATTCGAGGAGAATTCATGCGAGCATCCAAGATTTTGTCAGCCCGCCCTGAGCGCGCCATTGTTGCGCTTGCACAGCTTTGCGAAGAACGTCCTGACGAAGAGCTGCTGCACGCTTCTCCGTCGCGCTCGCATTTTGCTCCGCCTCGTTTGTCACCTGTGCCACAAGCTGCGCAGACCCCTTATGCCATAGGGAGCAATCCAATGCGTCCCACGGGGGCACCAGAACCAGATCGTCTATCACCTCCAGAAGTGCATCAAGTTCCCGTCTGGATGCCCCCGCCGACGACCCGAATATCGCTCACACATCCTGAGCACATGGCGCCGAAACGTGCTAAGTGGACGAGTCCACCTCCACCAGAAGCACCAGAAGCTGATCGGTCGGCATTCGAAGACAGACTGGGGCACAGCTTGACTTTGGCTACTTCGTCGAACGCGCGGGAGCAAGAACATGACGGGGCATCCTCATCTGCCAACAGCGAGATACTCACAGATGATGACGATATTCGCTCCACGGTCGACTCGGAAGATGCTCAGTCTGTTCGGTCTCTCACGGACGAACGAGTGATGTATCGAATGAACGCGCAGTCCTTCGTACCCCAAGCGCAATTCTGGAATAGGAATGCTGCTCATGATCCGTCACATTCTCGCTTCCCAATACGCCTGAATGGCCCCTCTGCGGAAGGGAGTGGAAGTGACCCTCGATGGGCGTCGAAAACAAGAGGGCGGCCTTCATCAAAGGCTTCCCATCTTTCCTCTGACGGAACGGTGCCTCTTGGTCAATCCAAGGCCAGACAAGACGGGTTCATCCCCCCGCCGCGTATGGAGCCCGCACGGCGGGCCACTTCTGGACCAGGAGGTCCGCCACGGTCATTAAACCGACACTCCATGTCAGCTTTACCAACAGTTGTCACACCCATATCAGTATACCCCTCAAGAACACATATGGTCCCTCAATCACCCCAAGTAACTCATGAACGAACAAACGTGTTTTACGAGACCGCACCACTGCGGGAACGAGTTTCCCGTGCGCTTAGTGTCGAGCAGCCGTCACCGATCACTGCCAGGTTACCGTCGTTCGGTCGGCTCGAAGGGATCCCACGGTCCGACAATTCGACACCGCAATATCGCAACTCGACTCCTCGCCATCTGGTGACGCAGACCGAGTCTCCACTTTCAATGACACCATCACAAGCTACTGTATCTCTACCTTATACTAGACTAACATCTCATACGCATTCACATTCACAATCCACAATAATAGCTCCTCCACCTTCATCATCCGGCCACATCCGGCCATCCGATACCTCAATACCCTCACAACAACCTCAATCTCGTTCGCCTTCAAGATCAAGGTCGCGCTCAATAGAACGCTCTTCTGCTCTGTCATCGACAAAGTATCTCAGCGCACAATCTGAGCGATTTCGTACCTCCTCTCCCGCGTCGGTTTCCTCCACAAGTGGTTCACCCCCGATGTCATGTGCCAGCTCCCAATATGCTCCGTCGATATCTCCGGTCTCCACCTCGCCGCCTTCTCCAGCTCATAGCGAAACGTTTGCTCAGCCTGTCGTGAAGCTCGGTTCTTCCGTCTCCGAGAAACAGGCAGTTTCCCCCGTTGCACCTATCACTCCCAAGCCGCAGCTGCCTGAAGTCGAAGCACAGCTACGTATCACCGTTGTAGATGGTGATAAATCCAGGGATCTGGCGGAAACTACTGAGACTCTGTCTCTCGATCCGTGACTCCTCTCATAGTGCCGCCGCCACTCGATCCGCCTTTCTCTGTTTCCACCTATACTTGCCACAAGTAACGGAGCATAGCTATATCGATGAGATCTAGACAAGTATGATCTCAGATCGTTCCTCCAGATAACCAGATTCGCTTCATGCTCTTTTCTGTATGCTCTCCTTGTTTTCTAGTCGAAAGCATTATCCCCACCATTTCCCCCATCAAGGTCTTGATATCCCGGACTTGTGATCGCTTTTGTACCCAGGCCAAAGACCGTCGCTCCGTTACTTCTTTCAATGTGGTGTGGCGTCGAAGTTGGCAAAGGCAAATCCCTCATAGTGCTTTGTTCCTCTCGAAACAGTTCGTACCTACTACACGTGGAGAAATCTAGATATCTCCCACTTTGTACAAGTACCTCGCTTCGATGTTACATGTGAATGCGATATCAGGCAATTAACCAATGAATACTATTCCTAAGATCCCTCCTTGGCTTCCGAGGCTATGTTTACTGAGTAATCCGGCTGCTCAGCATTCCAGTTATACTGCTGTCTACTACATGCGCACGGGGCGACTAATGCTACGGCTACGAATATATAAATCCTATGTACATAGTAATGAGGATAGAGAGATTAAACAATCGTCCAGGGTGTAGAATGTCCGTGACAATGCAAGCATCCAAATCGTGGTGTCTAGCCAAATCGTGGAAATCATATGCTACAAACGTATCGAGTATCCGAGAATATGCAGAAATCTATGTTAGGAGATAGATAGAAAGGCATGGCTGTGTAATGCCCGGGTTAGCAGGGCAAGGGTAGATTCACAAAACGGCAAGGACAGGTTGCCAACTGCCCTGGGACACGTGTCGAAGCTCTAAGAGCACAAGTCTCTCGAACGGATAGTGGTTGAGCTGCCAGCCGTCGACACCGCTTGCTTCATTATATTGCTTGTCATGCATATCCTGGTCATGTCGTGTCAGTCTGCATCGTGAAGAGAAACGGTGTTGGTTGCTTACATTCCAGAAAGCCCTGATCTTCTGTGCAATGATTTGAGCCACTTTCTTCATGTTATTCGGGTTAACGTTATATGTGTGGTCGAATACATGGAGAACATCACTCCAAGAGTCGTATCCAGGCCACTATACCCACATCATGTCAAGCAAGCAGGTTTAGAGCTTTGGATAGTTGCCTTACCTTGAGACGCAGCGTTATCTTTCTGGCTGCCCCCGACATGCGAGGAACATGTTTGGCGTTTTCGAGTTCATTGAACGTAGGATTCAGAGCATCGACCAGTTTGATGCCGAGCAGTCCCTGCACATAGAACTGAATACTCGGGAGTTCTTCATAGGGTTGCGGTGCGGGATATATCTCCTGAGGTATAATTTGGCTGGTCATGAGAGGGACATCCGCGTATTCCATAAAGTTGTGTCCGCCGGCAGTCTGTGAAATATTGCATGTCGTACGCTTTTCCGTAGCGGGATGAGATCGATACTTACGCGTTGGTTGCGAGACATTGTAGGATGGAAGAGTTTGGAAGTGTGTAGGAAGCTTGGAAAGTGTGAAGATGTGTTGGGTACTGGATGGTACTCACATACTACTCCCTAGTTATACCACGCACGTCCAAAGCATATTTCCACCATTCATTTGACGAAGGTCCCAAACTAAAGGCAAGTGAGATGACATGCCAGGTGCGAGCTTGTTGCTTGCGGGGGCACCAGCCCGACGTAAATTCCAGCTCGATGGATAACAAGACATAGATGGGTGACTCTCTGTATGGTTGGACACGAAATCGGGAAGTGTAACGCTCAGAGTAGTTGGGACTCACCATTTGCACAAAGGCACGCTGGATGTTGGCGGGAAACGATCAAGCTAGCCAACGACGGGTCTATCGGTTACTTGAGTGGCACAGGAATCCGTTGAGTTCCAGCTTGCGGAGGGATGAGGTACAACAACAGGGCCTCCTCGGGAAAAGCCGTATAGCACTTCAATTCTAGCGATGATTGATAGAATGTAAACTTTACGCTGCGTGTAAGCATGTTAGACGACACTCTGACAAGGCTAGCACGACGAGCTGCTTGAAAAAGTAATTCATCAAGTTCCGTACAGGGAGCCTTAGACGCGCGGTAAGCATCCGTGCCCGGGTTACACTTGGGCCTGTAAAAGGGCCACATTATAGTGTACGCACTTTGTACTGTCCCTAGAGTACCACATACATTGGATAACCTAGTTTAGTACGGTTGCAGTATAATTCAGTAGAAACGCATATCATAGAGAGAGCATACGCATACCTTAAAACCACGACTTATAGGGATCAACCACCAGCTATGATGACAGTAAGTAGACAGCTAACCTTCATGGTTCCTAAAACGGCAAAAGCGCTCAGAAGTAGCATAGGCCCCAGCGACTCTCAATGTCGCAAACCTCCCGGTGTCTCGTTCATTACCGCGGCGAGGTACAGCTGCTCTGGGTGGCCTGCACATTTCCTTCATCAGTTTCACACCGTAACGTCGCTATTAAGCGAACTACGATACCTAATTCCACTAAACCGAATGGACTACAGATGTTGAATAAATACGGCATGACGCAGAGCGTCAATGTCTCTTCCTACGGGAAGTCCGGGCTTCACGAAGAAAGGTAGGCTGTTGGTATGCGTAAAATTTCAGCTTTCAATCCCCAGTCGGAAAGGTTCGGTTTCCTCCGTTGCTCACGGAGGGGAAGCGAAGACGGAGGACATGCATAATCTTCGACGGAGTTACTACACTGCCTCGCACGCACAGGTCGTCCGCAGCTGAATCTTTATCTCATTCAGCTCAAAGGGACGGACATGAGCTGAAGTGTACCTACCTCATTTATGACGCAGTAATGTATATACATCATTTGCAAGGTGGCCTGGATCAACGAAAGCCCGTGACGGAGTGTTGTGTAGGAAACACATTAATCATATGTATATGATAGAAAGCATCGGCTAGCTTGATCGTTTGGTATCCTCGTGTATTCCTGAGCAGGACATATGCAAGGTCTTGGAAGCGAACCGGTCAGCACCGGACATAATTTCCAGGACATACAGGGTGTCATTGGTGTCATTGACATAGATCTAGGTACCGGAATTCAAGGGGATCTACGTAGCTTAGTACCGATGGGCCTAGTAAATGCATCTTGACTGTGATTGGCTGGGCAACGATCGAAATGAGCATAACGTGAATGTTGGAGACCGTGCCTGAGCTTACCGCCGGGTTATAGCCAGTGCACAAGAACCACCAGATACAGGTGCCATAGAAATCGCTAATCTAGTTGCTTTTGCGACTTTCCACCCTGGGCATACCGGGCATGCATGGAGATGTAGTGGATACAAAGACTGGAAAAGGACGAATGGCGACAGGTGAGAGTATGTTTTCGTACAAACGGTTGCGTTACACCGTATCTCGGGGAACTTTCATTTCGCAGTTCCATGAAGACCATGATGATCTATGTAAACATGGTGAGCATGGTTTCTCGATACACAGGGAATCTCGTGCGCCCTACCAAATTTGCACCGAGCTACCATCGGAGGAGGTTTTCCCATCCCTCAACAGTTCCAGCCGCATGGTACACTACATTGAGTAGTCTATCAGATATTGTCCCGGCAGCAAGAACCATCAAGCGAAAGCATTTTGTATGCTTGGACTGCGCGTGCCCATAATTTTGCTTTCTCCTTTAGGCGTGCAATACGATGTATGCCATCTTAGGTAGCGATCGGGAAGAGATCATCAGATTATAGACTTTGCTTTCTTTCACTGTCAAAAACTCGAGCACCATCAGGAAACATGCGTCAATGCGACATGGTGGGAGGCTCACTTTTAAAGTTGATCGGCACACGTTACGCCGTCTCTGCATTCAATACAATCATATGCCTTCCGTGTTCCCAAGTGGTAGACCATACAGGGCCCAATCATGGCGAGAGAATCTGTACACCACTTGCATCCACTTTGAAATTCTCTATCTCCAGAAGCGTCGGAACACACACAACCTACGGATGGTCCTGTTAGCTGTGCAAGCATCTCCCGAGCTGATAAGCGCTCACCTCCGGGCGCAGCACTTGCGGTGGTATTCACTGCATGGAAGAACGCATCGCTGCACATCCCAAGGTGTCGACGTGCTCAACGTTGATCGGACACGTTTTACGTTTTTCTACGCACTCGGCGTGCTCTGCCAAATATGTCGTTCAAATAGTCCTCGATGCTCCACGCGTCCGAGGAGCGCCTGAGGGAAATGTACCTCGCACTGGTTGGGTGTTAGAGCTAGGAGTGGGAAGGCTTTCATTTTGCAGGCTGTCAGTTGTGTCGTATTCGTATTCTGTGATTAAAATGGATCGATGACCATCCCGTCCGTCATCCGATGATTGATGTACCTCGTGGTCTCCGGTAAAGAACCTATGCAGGTGGGTGGAAAGTTAGTCCAGACGTTCATGGCTAAGCAACATCCGCCGTACTATAGAGCTTGCAACTTTCTGATGCACAGCGTGAGTGTACGGGCACCTAACTGTTCAACGTAGACGTACGCCGTTGGAAGAGACGACTGGACAACGAGATGCACTCGCCCCGAGTGTAAAACGGAGCGAGGAAATAGAGCACTCAGCGTCTGGTGACTTTTGGCGATCGGAGAACATCGCAGGAGATGCCACAACCCTGGCTTGCCTTGGTGGCTATTACACTGGTCCTGTATGTGGCGTTAAAGTTGCCTGCAATCCGTAGACTTCAAAGACTCACAGCTTTGAGTCGCAGCAGAACTTTGACTGATACAACCAAACGAGCAGCATGTGCAGAAATCGTTCCACAGTATTCGGTCATCGAAGGCGCGAGCACTCATTAGACGCACGCTGAAACGGCGAAGATTTCGATTGATTACTCCAGCTATCACAGAGGACAAGTTACTGGCCTCATATACTTGTCAAAGCTAAGCACCACGTCAAAACGGTGAACTATCTATGACAGAAAGGCGTGTCAGAGTTTCGTAGGTTCAATCGACATATGCCAACGTACCTCCTTCCACATGGGAGGGAGCTATGATACAACAGGTATGTCAGTACTAATCAGTCCATGCATGCATGGAGAACGACGCTTGCGGATTTTTTCATTGACTTCTCATAGTCTACTGTGCTTCTTGTGCTAAGAAGGGGTTTGCAATCTCCTCCGAGCCGTCCACGGGGCTTAGCAAGGTAATAGTGGGTCCACGCAAAACGACCAGGCCTAGTGATCGGGTCCTGGATTCGGTTTCTGTGCTGAATGAGCCTGAATTCGAATAATATTATACATTGTCACACACCCGTCTGAATATTTTCCTCGACATCATCGAGTACTAGGTTCAGCAACTGGTCGAACCCCTTCAGCACACCGGTGACTGGAAGTTCATGCAAGTCAACAACACTGCACCACCCTCGTATTGTGACAACAACGTACCTTCGCGACCACCAGTAAACTTCACACGTATTCTTTCATTGGAATACCTGGACAAATCAAGGATGGCCTCGCGCTTGGGCTTGTCCATAGTAGGCTGTGGCCCGCGTCCTGCACCACCTCCGCGAGCACCTGCTCCTCGCGCACCTCTGGGTGCACCACGTCCCTACTCCGTCAGGTCAACTATCATCTAAGATCAGATGTCCAGCACTTACTCTGTCAGCCATGTGTAGGAAGATAAAATAAGTCGAGAAACACAAAGGATATAGTGTACTTCAAGCAAGTTCAAGTTCGGATAACAACCTTAATTATTATTTAAAACTCCGACAAAACGCGCTTACAGGCGCATCAGCCCGCCGTCATCCCGCCCTTTTCCTTATCTGAAATCCTGGCCCAACGTCTCCGCCTCAAGGAGGCTTTTGTCGTGTTCTGGCCATGCTCTGGCCAGATCGGCCCCAATAATTGTGCAATTAGGGATAGTATATTATCTAGTCTGCAATAAGGCCAATGCATGTTGCACGCCTGGGTTTCATTCAGATTGATGGGTTTTCTAGTCCTTTTATCAAGTCAAGGAGCGTGATCTGGCTGCATGGCCGTTAGCCATGGGGAGCACCTTGGTAAAAGGGCATAGCTAGTTGTCATTATATGCCTTTAAAACGATAAAGGAACTCAGAGAAGAAAGATAACTGGCGAAAGAAAGAAAGGAGTCAAAAATTGGCGATGGCGCTGATGAGCGTGGCGAGATGACTTTGAAAATCCACGCGGCTTTCCCTACAACCACCACCTTCACTTGTACGAACAACCTTGGAACACTCCTTTCAATCCGCGAACAACGCTCTCAACACCTCCGACGTCGACAACGATGAATGCTAGTGAACTCCTCGCCAGTACATTATCTCCAGGTGCGCGTCGAAACCGTTTTCAGGGTACGCGATCTGAGCGTGTGCTCATGTGCTCTCGACGCTCTTTTTAGATGCAACGACGCGTCAGGCCGCCGAGGAGAAGCTGGAGAGTGCATCGAGGGAGAACTACGTGAGTTTCATGTGCATTTGAACTTCTCACTTTATCCTCATTCTCATTATGCGCCACGCTTCATTTGCTTTGTGTAGCCTGCGTATTTGCTGATGCTCAGCACAGAGCTTGTCAACGATTCATCGCTACCTCATGTGCGTAATGCAGCTGGTCTTGCCCTGAAGAATGCTATCTCAGCCAAGGTACGTTCAAAAACACTCGATCCCATGCTGTTGAGGGTCTTTAACGACACCTGCAGGAAACCACGCGCCAACAAGAATACTCTGCTCGATGGCTAGGGCTAGAGGCGAGTGACCGGAAGCAGATTAAGGACCACGCACTGCACGCTCTTTCTTCTTCGAATGGAAAAGTCGGCCAAGTCGCCGCTCAATTCATTGCTGCCATCGCCGCAGTAGAACTACCTGTGGGGCAGTGGCAAGAGCTTATCGATACCCTACTAGGCTTCATGAACGATCAGAATTCGATTATACAGCTGAGAGTTGCGACACTGCAGACTATTGGATATATCTGCGAGACAATAGTGCGTTCATCCATTCGTTGTCTTCAGGATATTGCTCAATATGTATATCAGAAACCTGAGATCCTTGCCGTCAAGGCAAACGAGATCCTTACCGCCGTCATTCACGGTGCGCGAAAGGAAGAGGCTCCAGAAGTCCAGTATGCTGCCGTACAGGCATTGTACAACTCGCTCGAATTTGTTCGAGACAACTTTGAGCGTGAGGTACGCTAGTTCTCCCCCTTCACGGACAAAATAATGACAATACATGATGTATCAGGGTGAACGTAACTACATCATGCAGATTGTATGCGAAGCCACTCAAAGCCCTGCCGTAAACGTGCAAGTTGGTGCTTTCGAGTGTTTGGTCAAGATCATGAGTCTTTACTACGATAAGATGGCTTTCTACATGGAGCGTGCTTTGTTCGGGGTATGTCTTTGCATTACAATCACCGGAGATTATGAATATTCATTTTTCGTAGTTGACCGTCATGGGCATGAAACACCAAGACGAGCAGATTGCTCTGCAAGCGATCGAATTCTGGTCCACGGTCTGTGAGACTGAAACCGAGTATGCATGGGAGGCAGCCGAGGTGTGTCTGGTAATATATGCATCATCTTCAAGGTGTTCATATCTATCCTTAGGCTCAAGAATACGGCGAAATCCCCGAAAACGAGAGCAGATTCTTCGCAAAGATCGCCCTTCCAGAGATCCTCCCTGTTCTGCTAACCCTTCTCACCCGACAAGAAGAGGAATACGACGAGGATGAATGGAATGTTTCTATGGCTGCCGGAACGTGCTTGGGCCTGCTTGCACAAGCAGTCGCAGACACGATTGTCCAGGCTGTCATTCCTTTCATTGAGGCCAATATCCGATCAGCAGACTGGCATCAAAGAGAGGCGGCTGTCATGGCCTTTGGTTCCATCTTGGAGGGTCCTGATCCCGCCGTGCTCATGCCGCTCGTCAACCAGGCTCTCCCGATTTTGCTAGATATGATGGCCGATACAAACGTACATGTCAAGGATACCGTCGCTTGGACCCTTGGCCGTATTTGCGACCACCTCATCGGAAGCATCAAGCCTGATGTCCACCTGCACCCCCTTGTGTCGGCGCTTGTTCGTGGCCTCCAGGACAACCCTCGTGTGGCGGCGAACTGCTGTTGGGCCCTACTCAACCTCGCGGAACAACTCAGTTTCTCGGAAGGTGATGAGCAAGCACAGTCGAACCCCTTGTCACCCTACTACGAGGGCATTGTGCAGGCCTTGCTGCAAGTCACGGAATCGTATGTTGTCTCGTATCGTACTTTTGGCGTCTACTGATATTCCCGATAGGGCCAGCAATGAGGGTAACTTCCGCACAGCTGCCTATGAATGTGTGGTCGCATACGTGACACACTCGACACCGGACTGTATCGCTGTTGTTCAAAACACTGCGGTGACTATCTTGACTCGTATGGAGCAGCTTCTGGCAATGGAGGTGCGCTTCAGAACTCCAGCTTTCACTGCAGCATTACTGATCGTCTCTTAGAACCAAATCTTAGGCGCTGACGACCGAAACAACTGGAATGAGCTGCAGAGCGCGTTCTGCAGTGTCATTGTGGTATGTCTACCGCGTCCGTCTGGATGATACGTGGTTTTCCTCATACTGCCGCACAGAGCATAATCCGCAAGCTTGGCCAAGGCGTTCAGCCGCTCGCAGACCGAATCATGACTCTTATCTTGTCATTGATCCAACGCGCCAGCAAAACGTCGACCGTACTGGAAGACACCTTCCTTGTTGTTGGCTCTCTTGCTTCAGGTGCGGTAACGAGTTTGCTCTATGCCCATTATTTTTACTGAAAGAGACTACTACAAAGCCCTCGAACAGAACTTCAGCCCATACATGCCGGCCTTTCTCCCATCCTTGTACCCAGCGCTCAAAGCACACGAAGATGCTCAGCTTTGCACCGTCGCCATCGGCGTTATCGGTGATCTTTCACGATCGCTCGGTGACCAGACCGCGCAATACGCTAATGCCTTCATGGGTGTCCTGCTTGAGAACTTGCAGAGTGATGTACTGAACCGCAACGTCAAAATCACCATCCTCTCATGTTTCGGTGATATCGCGCTTGCTATCGGTCCAGCGTTCGGGCCGTTCCTCAGCACTACCATCGGCGTTCTGCGACAGGCAGGTTCCGTCACGCCAAATCCGGTATGTAATGTCTGTTAAGCTGTATCATCAGTACTGACTGACCGTACTCCTTCACAGTTGGACATAGAGCTTGTTGAGTACGTCACTCAGCTGCGCGAAGGTATTCTTGAGGCATACACCGGCATCGTCGGCGCATATAAGGGCACTGATAAAGGTAAGTTGTCGTTGACCGATAATGCCGATGTTGTCTAATGCGTCTATAGTTGGAGAGTTGCTTCCATACGCCCCTACTATCTTGGAGCTTGTTCAACGCAGTCTAGCTGACAGCGATCGCACCGAGTCTACAGTCAGACTGGCTATCGGCCTCATCGGTGATCTCGCTGACTCCTTCCCCAACGGCGATATCAAGTCGCTTCTGCTCACGGAATGGATTGCTGTAGAATTGCGGTCGAAGGGTCGTGGTCACTCTCCAGAGACAAAGCGAACCATCAAGTGGGCTCGCGAAGTAAGTGCTGAATTCTTAGAAATTTCACATCAATGGGATCTCATGTCGTCTCTTTCTTCAGGTCGTCAAGCGTGCTACGGCGTAGTTTCGTCTTTTTCTTCTTTCTTCTTCCCATGTATTCGTTAGGCTCTCTTTGTTGATCGATGATGTCCGTAATGCCCCCCACGTTATCGCCTCTGAAGGAGGCTCATGCATGCAGTAGAATGACGGCGCAGCGACGCCCGCATATCCCAGACAGGACTATTCTTTTTTTCTTCTCGCTTCTTGCTTTTATTCATCCCCCTTTTTATCACTCATCCTCTACCCTCCTACAAGTCATCAATGTATCACTGGCTCTGCAGATATCTTTTCGTCCTCAATCGTGGTGGTGGCGCAGCATTTTTCTCTTTTTCATTTTACATTCTGTATAATTTCCTCCCCATCCTTTGTTAGCATCCACTTTCGCTCTCTTTTGACTGTTTTGCTGTCTATTGTCATGGGTACAAATAGCTCCTGAAGGGAGCATCGCATCTAACTACTTGCAAAGCCAGAACATGTATCTTTTCATCGAATAGTATTCCCGTGATCGTTTCATACCCTTTGTTGTGCGCAATTGTAGCATAAAGCGTGTTTTCTTGCTCTCCTGTTGGTGTTCCCATTTTTCTCTATTTACTAAGCTAACTGGAGTCAATAAGCATTGTTCTCAACCAACCCCTTCCCCAGTTCATTCGATAGCCCCGCGTACTCATTCCAGGCAGTCCCATGCATTCCAAGATTGGCAGAAATAGAAACTAGTTTACAGCAAGAAAAATGCACATTGTCCCAATCCGATGTATATGTCCGTGGGATGTCAAACCAACGGTGGTCAATCACAATCTGCTCTCAAGCAACACATCCTTCGGTCGCCATCCTAGAGTACCCTTGCCGAAGGCAGCCTCAAGAGCCTCTTCGACAGTTCTGACGAAAGCGAACTGCATGGCTGAGCGCACCTCAGGGGGAACGTCATGTTCCACATCTTTCCTGTTCGCCCAGGGCAGTATCACTTTCGTCACATTTGCCCGATGTGCACCGAGGACTTTCTCCTTGATACCACCGACAGCACCCACACGTCCCCTCAACGTAATCTAGAGGATAGCCGTTCAATAATGTGAACACAGGTATGCCTATATCTTAGCGACGTACCTCGCCAGTCATAGCAATACTAGAGGGCACACATGCACCAGTCAGAAGAGAGACGAAGGCGCAGGTCTACAAGACGTCTTTGAACATTTACCATAATATGAGGCAAGATAAAACTTACCATGGCAATACCAGCGGATGGCCCGTCTTTCTTGACTGCCCCAGAAGGAAGGTGGAGATGGATATCAATACCGGAGGGATGCTTCAGGGGATCTTGCGATCGCGTGGTAGTGATGCAAAGGTCATACGCGTGCCTCTTAACCCAGCTTAAGGCAAGCTCCCCGCTTTCCTTGATCACATCTCCAAGGCTCCCTGTCAACTTCAGCCGGCCGCTTCCGGGGACGGCAATCGTCTCTACGGGCAGTATTCCACCTTCACCCATGCCTGTGACGACGAGGCCATAAACAACCCCTCTCCTCTCCTCTCGTTCATTCTCTTCAGCATCCCACCGTGCAATGCCGAGGATGGCCTCAAGCTCGTCTGCTTCGACAACGTCCTTGTACTCCTTGGTGACCTTCCCTGCATTGTCAGTCTCGCCATCAAGATGCTCGGCCCATTCCACGGCTTTATAGCGAACAACACCGCCGATCGCTCGCTCCAGTGAACGGACACCAGCCTCGCGAGTGTAGTGTGTCGCTATGTGAAGGAGAGCGGAGTCTGAGAGCGTAAGATGTTCGGAGGCGAGTCCGTTGGCCTTGAGCTGCTTGGGGAGTAGGAACTGGCGGGCGATGTGCATCTTCTCGTCGTATGTGTATCCGGAGAGATGCACTATCTCTGTACGATCTAGGAGAGGCGCAGAGATTGTATCGAGGGAATTTGAGGTGCAGATAAACAGTACTTGGCTGAGGTCGATAGGGACGTTGATATAGTGGTCCTATATAGACATGACTCAATCAGTGAGCTGAATAGAAACATAAATACATGAAGACCGACATTGAACGTATGGTTCTGCTCAGGGTCAAGGACCTCAAGAAGGGCGGCAGCGGGGTCACCATGGAAGTTGCTCTGGCCGATTTTGTCAATCTCATCACTAACGCAAATTTTGTCAGAGGCAGTGACGAGGGCCAATGGACATAAGAACTCACAGCAAGATCACTGGATCAGGACGACCAGCTTTGCGCAAGGCTTGAACAATATTTCCCGGACCACTGGCAACGTACGTTCTTCTGTGTCCTCGAATCTCTGCTTCGTCGCGTACGCCGCCCAGCGATATCCGCTGGAAAGGTCTGTCGAGGGCACGTGCGATGGACTGACCAAGAGACGTTTTGCCAGTACCCGGAGGACCAACGAATCTATGAGTATGTGAGTTGTGTAATCAAATACCATGGTAAATTCGGAACGTACAACAAAATGGGACCTTTGACAGTGTTTCGGCGTTGTGGTGTCTTTGCAGAAGCTGAGGGAGTACCGTGGCTAGAATCAGAGGCGGGAGTAGCTGGTTGCTCTTTTGCCTCTTGATCCGCCTGTAAAGCCTTGAGCCGAACAACAGCGAGATACTCTATCAAACGCTTCTTGATCTTCTCCAGACCGTAGTGGTCAGCATCAAGTTGTTGACGAGTCTTCTTGAGGAAGCCTCGGTCACGAAGGGTATCAAGGGAGGTCGAGGGGGCGGTAGTGGATGAGCCGGGCCACGGGATAGCGACGAGCCATTCCAACTGATTCTTTATTAGAACGTTGAGCAGACATAGCAACGGCAAACTCACGTAGTTTCGAATCACACCATACTCGACACTTCCTTGCGGAATACGCTTCAACCTCTTCCATTCGCGTACTGCCATCTTCCGTTCTTCGCTGTCCTTGGCCATCGCCTCAATCTTTGTTTTGATGTCGGCCATCTCATCGACTTCGTTCTGCTGGTCGTCGTCTAACTCGGATCCAGAAGGAGGGCGCGCATCTTCCCCTGAGGCAGGTGGGCTTCCACTGAGGGGTGAGGAGGTGCGTTGGAGGTTGCTAAGTTCGCGCTGTATTGCAGCAAGCTGTTGTCGAAGGAAGAACTCCTTCTGCTGTTTCGACAAGGACTCATCGACAGATTGCGCGATGCGCTTCGACACTTCCGATATGGAAGCTTGCTTCATGAATAGTGCGGTGGCGCGACTGAGCCGATCGTCGGGATCGGCAGCAGACAAGAAGTCTATGTAAATAGCATTAGTTATACTGGAACGTATTTGAGGAGCCGCCCCAGCTGAGCACGGCTCGTAAAGAACACTCGACATGGGATCGTGTCCGTGCAGGTATCATCCCAAATCGGCAGCTGCCATGTTGGGGGTTCTCCTGCAGCAACACGCCTGCCTATGATCCCTGCAGCCAGCCACTCACCCAGCTTATCCTTATACTCAGCATTGGTACTCGATAGTATCACATCCGCGATCCATGCGGCCTTCACTTGTGAGACGTCCTCCACAAGTGCCGCAACCTTGTTAAAGGACTCGCGCTTGACCTCCTGGGTGGTGTCTCTCGAAAGCTGGTTCAATAGCTTGAGAGCGGCCGCCTTGAACTTAACCACGTTCTCGTGCGAAGGAATACCGTCAGTCCGAGGGTACTCTACTCGAAGATGCACTATGCCCGAGCTAAGATCGGTGGACAGGTCATCAACGATGCGTACCCGGGTTACACCATTTAGGGATAACAGGTATGGCTGCTTTGGGTTACGAATAGGTGGCTTTATGAGGCGCACAATACGCGAGGCTGTACCCCATTCGTAGAGTGACGAATCTGGCGACGTAAGAGGTACAGCAGCAACGACCGGCTGGTCCTCGGATTCTTGAACGAGATTGAGCAGTGCTTCGCCGATACGTTTTGAGACTGGTAGCGTTACGCGACCGGTAGGTAGCAGAATAAGGGGATGAGCGAGTGGAAGGACTGGAAGTGTGGTAGTCATGGAGGTGGTGGTTGTAGATCAAGTTGGGGAGGTGGCGGCTTGGCACAAGAGCCTATCAGAAAATCACGTGAAAGCTGCAACCGAGCACTTGCCCGGGGGAGTTTGTATTCCTATAGGCGTGGGTACGGAGATCATAGCGTCTTTTCATCGACAAATTATCTATAGAAGTCGCAAGACCAGGAATTAACAATGGAATGGAAGGTACGGCGGTTGAGTGGCATTTGTGTGATGCTTTCTCATTTGAGCAATATATGTGCGCTTACTTGCAAGATGCACAAGCCGATCAGCGAGGGCTGCATATTATTGAGGACGTAGATAAGACTCTTTGCGACTTGTAAAGCGCAGAGGATCGGAGCTCTATGACGTGTTGAACATGTATATTTTCAACAGTAGACGCCAGAAGTAAGCGTTGGAAAATAGCCATATTGGGTAAAAGCTAGAGAAATCTATATTTGAAACCGCAGCCGCGCCAAATGTTCTCATTTGATTCTCCGATGATCGTACCTTACAACTCTTTGTCATGCCGAACAACGGCAATAACACGTTTTATCCTCCGCTGATCCGCCAGAAACACATAATTACGCCACAGTCGCAGTGGATGGTGCGCATCCCGCCCTCTCAGCGACGACCAGGGCAACCAGAACGACCTGGACAACGTCGCGACATGAAGCCCATTTGTGGTGGAGATAGTCTCTGGGACCTTTCTTCGCGATGCATACGCGACTCATGGTTTTCCGTAATTCCTGTCGTCGTCGTCGCTTTTGCGATCCGCGTAATGGTCGTTCCCAACCCGCCCCCCATTTCGCATGTGGTCAAGGTATTGAAGGCTCCATTTCAACCATTTCTTACCCTCTCTGAAGCGGAAGCGCTGCTTATACAAGACGAGAAGGCCGAGCTTCATTCAGTCGTGAAACGAACTCCTGTCTGGCCTACCGCAATTCTCTCGCTTGCAGGTCTTGTCGGTGCTCTGGTGTGGATTGTACTCGGCTCGTACCTCGCCATTGTGGAACCAATAAACGCCTGGCAAAACGCGTTGCCGTTCTTGGTTGCCGTATCTTGGCTGTACGCTTCTGTCAGACCAATTCTGAAGCCGACCGCGACGCCTCCATATGACCTGTTCATCTTGTATGTTGCACGCGTAATCCTGGACACATTGGTCTTTGGGGGAGTGCTCTATGATAAACAAGTGTACAACATACCCCTTCCGAGCCCGTTCATTGTGGCAGCTCTAGTGGTTAACTTGGTCGCTGGAGTCACTTCGTTGTTGACGGTGTTGAGCATGCCATTGGCCATCCCGAGTGCACGCGTGGATCCTGCCGAAATTGTGCGTAATGAGTTTTCTTCTAATATAGTTTATTCACTTGCGTGTAGGGCAAATCCGTCTCTCCCGAAGATTATACTTCCCTGTGGGGGTGGGTCAGCTTCCACTGGGTGAAGCCTCTTATCACACTCGGCACGAACACGACACTTCAAGAGCCAAATGTGTGGAATCTTAGCCCTACTATGCAAGCCCGTCCCGTGTACATGAAGTTCTGTACCATCAAACGCGCTACATTGCTCCGCCGTCTATGGGCCGCAAACTCACTGGACCTCATCCTCGATTTCGTGCTTACATACGTCAGCGTAATCTTCAACTACCTCGGACCGTTCTTCCTCAAACGAATTCTGGATTCCCTTGACACGCATGAAAATGAGACCGAGCAGGACCGCAAGGAGCGTATCTCACTTGCATACACTTACGCGTTCCTGGCGTTTTTATCGACGCTTGCGAAGGCCGAAGCTGATGTCCAGCACCTATGGTACGGTAGACGGGCGGCGACCAGGATACGGTCCAGCCTTATGACTTCTATCTATGACAAGGCGCTGAAGAGAAAGGATTTCTCTGGTATCGTGAACAAGGACGCCGAACCCAAGAGTACGCCTGCGTCAAAGGGTGCGTACACATGTTACTGTCTGTTGGAAGATCAATATCTGAGACCTATAGCAGATCCGAAGGCCGACGACCCCAAAGCGGGCGCTGACGTTGGTAAAATCGTCAACCTCATGGCAGGAGACGCGAACAGGGTGAGTGTCCTCCCTTGTCTGATATGATTTTTCCTCACCTGGTGTAAATCAGATCGCACAAATGGTCTCCGGTGCCTACTTCATCTATGGCGGTGCGTTCCAGGTTAGATTTTCCGTATGTGATGTACTCATCTCCGTATATAGCCCCCTTCGAAATTGTCATCGCTAGCGTCTTCCTATATCAGTAAGTCTAGCAGGAACAGTGGTATAGGGACCTATGCTCACACATGTATCAGGTTACTCGGTCTTTCCGCCTTCGCAGGCTTCTTTGTCCTCATCATAGGATGGCCCCTGAACAACTTCGTCGCCAGACGCGCCGTGCGGATCCAAAAAGGACTTTCTAGCGCCCGCGATAAGCGCATGGGTGTCCTGAACGAGCTGATTACCGCGGTACGTCTTTCTTTGGATACTACTCCGTGGATGACGCTGACAGCTAGCACGTCTGACAGGTCAAGTTCATCAAGTTTTTCGCATGGGAGGATCGATGGATTCAGCGGGCACTTGACGCGCGTGAGGTTGAGCTGCAGTGGCTCGTCAAGGGTGAGTTGGAAAACGTCTTTCTGCCTCCTGTACAGGGCTGACAAGACCACATGTAGCCCGTGTCAACTCTATCTGCTTTTCCTTGATTTGGACCACTGCTCCCATAGCCGTCTCGGTGACTGCGTTCTTCGCCTACATTATGCAAGGGAATCAGTTGACCGTTGGAACTGCGTTTACGGTAAGTTCCTCTGCCCGATTGATCCACCCGCACTTTCTGATGGGCTCTACAGGCAATTGCATTGTTTGGCATGCTCAGGTAACCATACCACCCTTTTATGGCTGAGACCTGTTATTGACATTGAGCATAGGGCGCCCTTGAACGTGATTCCTGCATGGATTGTCCAGGTTTTGCAGGTGAGTGTAACGTGCTATTCTGGAGGAAATTCATATCCATTCTATACGGGTGTAGACTGGTGTCGCCATGAACCGTATCTCCACCTACCTCGGTGAAGACGAGGTTGACGAGCAAGTGTCCACCTTGAAGAAGCAAAAGGTCACCACCGCAGAAGACGTCGCTCCAGGCTTCGGTATTCAAAATGGTAGTTTCAAATGGAACGAAATCGAGGAGGAAAAGACCAAGAAGGATCACACACCCGAACCAAGCACGGGTACTAGCAATGGCGACGATGACGCTTCTACAGTCGTCGACAACGCCTCTGTCGCAGGGTCTGAAACCAACGAACGGCGCTTTCAACTCAACGACATCACCGTCATGTTCCCAGAAAGCGAGCTCACGGTGATTACTGGTCCAACAGCGAGTGGCAAGACTGCGCTTCTCATGGCTCTGCTTGGCGAGTTAACGCTACTCGAGGGTCGGTTAATTATGTCGAAGGATCCATTCGTCGTTGACGAACATGGCTTGCAACACGCAATTTCGTATGCCGCTCAATCCCCATGGCTGCGTCATCAGTCGATCAAGGATAATATCTTGTTCGGTTACCCCTTCGACGAGGAGAGGTACAAGGCTGTTATCGAATGTTGTGCCCTGTTGCCGGATCTGGACATGCTCGAGGATGGAGATGCTACGGAGATCGGTGCTCGGTATGTTTGCTAGCATACCCTCTTGTCAAACGCTCACTATCAACGATGTCTGTTTAGTGGAGTTAGTTTATCTGGAGGACAAAAGGCTCGGTACGTGTCAATCTTGTCAGTTGATCTGTGCCCCATTGACGAAGCTTCACAGTGTGGCGTTGGCGCGTGCCATCTATGCCGTAAGCTTTGCGTCGCCCTGCATATCGATTGGTTTACTGATAGCTTTATAGCCTACTAAATATGTATTGCTTGATGACCCGCTGAGCGCTGTGGTAAGTGTCGGTAGATAACTCTTACGACTCGTTGTTCTAACATACTTTGCACGGTATTTAGGATAGTCATACCGCTCGGTTCCTATTCGAGAGACTACTCCAAGGCCTCTATTGGCGAACCGTACGGTTGTGAGTACATCATAGAGTCGTCCGCACATCCACATCTTTAACATGTGCATCCAGGTTCTTGTCACTCATCACGTCGAACTGGTGCTCCCCGGAACAAACTATCTCGTCCGCATGTTGGACGGGCGTATTGATACTCAAGGCGCTGTCAAGGACCTTCGCGCTCGTGGTATTTTGGATGATATCGCTCATGACGAGTCGGCTGAAGTGCACAAGGAGGAGCAACAGGCGGCCGAAGCTGTACCATCCGCTGAAGTCGTAGCCGTGGCTGATGTAGACGAAGATGCTCCACAGGAGCAGGCAAAGAAGCCAAGAAAGTTGATCGAAGAGGAGAAGCGGGAAGAGGGTAGCGTGAAATGGAACATCTACAAGACCTACCTCAAAGCTTCGTGAGTACCCTTGGTACATTATACTTCATAATCTATAATCTGTTCGTTCTCAGATCGTACTGGACGTGGGCACTTCTGACGCTGCTCATTGTCTGTAACCAAGGCCTTGCCGTTGGGGAGAAAGTATGGATCAAGGTGTGTGGAAGTATTGGAGAGGGTGGTTAGGTATTAACGGTTCGACTGCAGATTTGGGGTGAGGCGTATACAACGTCCAATAATACCTTCGTCAGCTCGTATGCATTCCGTAACTCCATGGTTCCGGAACACGAGATACCTATGGATGGGTCTTATCTCTCCATACACTTCAGCCATACCGGCGCCGAGATACCTTACGCAAAGACGTTTGCGTCTCGCTGGCCCGCAGCCCAAGAGCATCCCTACTTCTATATCGGAATCTACGCAGCAATCACCTTGGCCGTGGCGGCCTTCAACGTGCTCAGTGCTGTGATACAGTACACAGGTGCACTCAGGGCATCTCGTAGACTATTCCATCAGTTACTCGTCGGTGTAGTGAGGGCTACGATGCGCTGGCATGATGTTACACCCCAAGGTGGGAGCGCAACAGTCACAGACTCTATACGGGCTGACTAATTTGGTGCTGCAGGGCGAATGCTGAATAGGTTTAGCAAGGACGTGGAAACTGTAGACTCTTCCTTGTCAGGAACCCTGCAAACGGTCAACTCATCGCTCGCTAACTTTGCGGCATCGGTGATTACAGTCATGTGAGTACCGTTTCGTTTGAGTTGGAAGGACTGTTGCTAACTTTGCTATAGCGTGATCTTCCCTCTATTCGTTTTCCCCGCTGTCGTCATCGGGTTCATTTATCGCCAGCTTGCCATAGGGTATCTCAACACCGGTCGGGATCTTCGCAGAATGGAGTCGAATACAAGAAGTCCTATTTTCGCAAACTTTGGGGAGCTTCTTGAGGGCATCGTCACAGTTCGAGCTTTCTCTGCAGAGCAGCGCTTCCTCGATCATCACAATGCCAAGGTTGACTTGACAACAAAGGTATCTTGCCTTGCACTGTCTTTAGGTGCTTTTTAATTGTTTTGTAGATGTGGTACAGCTTCTGGATGACCAATCGCTGGCTTCTCTTGCATTTTGATGCACTTGGTGCTGTGGGAGTATGGATCACCACTCTCTTTGCTCTATCCGGATACGTAGATGCCGGTCTTGCTGGTGTCTGCATTACCTCCGCCATGTCTTTCACGAATAGTGTCTACTGGGCTTGCAGATTCTGGACGGCATTGGAACTCGATCTCAAGTACGTTAATCATTGCTTTCTATACTTGCAGTCGATTGATAAGGGTATGCCAGCTCGGTCGAACGTGTTGTTGAATATCTCGATCTCCCCCAAGAGCCGCCTGCGATCATCGAAAACAACCGTCCTCCTGCTTACTGGCCATCGACTACCAGCTCGAATGAAGACTCCCTCATCTCTGTAGAGAATCTTGTGATCAGATACGCCCCAGAATTACCGCCTGTGCTGCACGATGTCTCGTTCAAGTTGAAAGCCAAAGAGCGAGTGGGTCTGCTCGGAAGGACTGGCAGTGGTAAATCGACTCTGGCAATGAGCGTCCTACGCTTTGTAAGTTAGGCCAAGGCTCATCTATATATCGTACTGATCGGTCTCCTTTTCAGGTTGACCCTGCGAGTGGCCGAATTGTTATTGATGGCATTGATATATCGCAAATCGGTCTACATGACCTTCGTTCGAGAATTGTAAGCTGACTCACATTCGTAGAATGAGAAAATGCTAACATGAATGTAGACCTTCATTCCACAGGCATGTACTATCGCCTCCGTCGTGGGGTTTTCACTGACTTTTATTATGGGTTAGGATGCCACACTCTTCTCCGGTACCTTACGCGATAATCTGGATCCCTTTGGTAAGTTCAATCCGTGTTGGATGAAACCACATCTGACTCACCCACTATAGGTGAACACGATGACAGCGAATGTCTGGATGCGCTGTACCGTGTGCACTTGCTGACAGAGAACCAGCTAGCGTCTCAGAGGGCTTCGAGAGAAACGTCCCGTGTTGCATCTCGCAACCCATCCGGCCGGGTTCTCTCCACGAAGTTGAGCGGGAAGGATCCCTCGCAGCCTCCAATGTCTCTTTGAGTGCGACGGAAACGGACAGCAAGGTTGCGATCACGCTTGATACACAGGTATCTGCGGGAGGAACCAACTTCTCCCAAGGCCAGAGACAGCTGATTGCGATGGCTCGTGCCCTTCTTCGCCGAAGCTCGATCATCGTGCTCGATGAGGCAACGTCCAGTATCGACTTCGCAACCGATGCAAAGATTCAGAAGGCCATACGGGAAGAGTTTAATGAATCTCTTTTATTGACAGGTACAGTGCACTTGGGTTGTCGAATTCTCGTCCTCTAATATTCATTCTCTTACAGTGGCACATCGCTTGAGAACCGTTATCGACTACGATAGGTTGATCGTTCTTGATAAAGGAAAATTGGTTGAGTTCGATACTCCGTACAACCTGATCCGTAAGGAGGGAGGAATATTCAGGAGTATGTGCTTGAAGAGTGGGACGTTTGCAGAGCTTGAAACGGCAGCCAAGGCCAAGGCTGAGTCTTTGTGAGCATCGGTGGGCGAGGATAATCGGAGGTGATGTACCTAGAACTATCTACATGTACGATGGTGGACTTTACACAACGCCCAAGTAATGTATGTCTAACTTATCACTCTGGTATGACAGATACACCGCACATTACTTTCATACATCTTCGCAGTCTTCTATGGGCGACATCAAAGTCATAGTGTATATCTGGCAAGTGTCTTCAAACTTCAATGCAATCGTCCATCCTAGTTCTGGCATAGGTTGCTGGTCCACGATATTCGGAGCAAACCAAGCTGCTTATATAGAGTGCTTGCCCCACTGATGTTGGTGCTGACGCCTTGTTTTAAAACTACCACCGACCCTCAGTGTATCTATTCCGGTTGCTCGTCCTGAAACTGGTTGAAGTTATAATCGATCCACTCAATTGAAGATCAAAATGTTGCTACTATAGCTGAAGCTGCCTCGGCATGGCTCAAGATATGTAGCTAAGTAGGTATCAAGCGTCTGCCTCGGCTTCTGCAAGAACAGACAGCCAAGCTGGGCGCGATGAGATCTCTTTCCACCATCTGGGAACGCGAGTAAGTGAATCGCAGCTATATTCCGGCCACATAATGCAGATTACTGACCTTGCAACGTTCGGTCGCTTTTCAGTATCTTCCAGTAACTTAACCCCGACGTTCGAGACGACTGCTCCGAACGACAGATGCGCCAGATCGGCTACTGTGATTTCCTATTGAGCTAATTCAGTCTCAGAGAAGAGTAGAACTGAAAATGGTATCGCCGACATTGCCTGCGAGAAATCGTTGCTTTCCCAGAATGGTCTCATAACCATCGAGCTTTTGATCAAGTGCCGATATGAACTCTTTAAGTCGTTCCTCATCAGGCTCTAAACCACGAAAGCTGTATTGATATGTCTGTGAGTCGGTATCTGGCGTCGCTTGTTCGTTAAAGCACTCACCGTTTACCATATTTTTCCACTACGATACCGGATGCAAATGGGAGGAAATTGTTTTCTTCGATACTGCATGCTGCTTCAAATAGCGCTGTCGCCCTTAGATCACTGGGATTGGGGAGAAGCGGTGTTCCCTGACGGGCATACTTGACAGCAATGTATTTGCTGATCGCGAGGCTTTCGTATAGGATAAAACCGTCATCATCAATGTATGGAATTTGCCCAAAAGGGTTCTTCTTGAGAAACGGAGCCTGTGTGTGCTCCCCTCCAAAGAAGTCGACCGGAACAAGCTCGTACTGAACTTGCTTCTCCTTGAGGACGACCAATACGCGCTGAACGGATGTGGATTTTGAGTGACCGTAAATTCTCAGGACCATCGCTCCGTCAGAGAGGTGTCTGGTGTAGTGGATTTTTCGCGAATAGTGGCTTCGACGCTGCAATGGATAGCGATGGTTGAACCAGAAGAGTACTTATACACTGTGAGTGCAGTGGGTTACCAAGTTGATGACATATTGCTGACCAATGTCCAACCGTATTACGCATATCAGCCAATATTGATGGTACAGTAGTCAGAAGCATTTACTAACACTTAATGAGATTTAGCTGTTATAGTCTCGTTGGTCTCGCGTTTGGCACGAACAACCAATGACAAACGTGTGAAATTAAAACCAAGAACATCGTAGCACTCAGACTCCATTAAGCTTTACTCAGGTGGGCAATTTCAGGCGTCTGCAATTGCCAGCACTTTCTTCCAGGCTGGTCGGCTTGAGATGTCGTTCCACCATCTAAGAAGCCTGAGGTTCAGCCGACATTTCCGTAATTTTCGGTTGCCAATGGTGACACATACCTGGCGACATTGGGTCGCTTGACTGGATTCTCGAGGACTTTGATACCGATATTCCCAATGAGTGTTCCGAAGGGCAAGTGTGATAGATCAGCAGCTGTGACGATCTGTGTTGTGTATCATACTCAGTCTGTACGTGTTTACGATCATGAATCTGAAAAGTACTCACGTCTCCAGCCAAAAATCGCCGCTTCTTGAGGATAGCCTCGTACCCATCAAGCTTTTCCTCCAGATTTGCAACGTGCGCATCCACAACTTGCTGGTCAGGCTGAGCACCGGAGAGGCTGAAACACATACTGAAGATCAAGCTCTGGTCCTGACGCGGGAAATTGGATCGACTCACGGTTTTCCGAGCACCTCTTTTACAATCCCGCCCGCCAAGGGGCTGAAGTTGCTGACTTCGATGCTGAAGGCTTGATCCATAAGTCCAATGGCCTTCAAGTCATTTGGGTCTGGCAGAAGTGGAGTCCCGCTATCACGGTACTTCGCCGCAATGTATCTGACGATGGCCGAGGTCTCGTGAAGGATAAATCCGTCGTCGTCCATGTACGGGAATTGTCCAAATGGGTGTTTCTCTAGATAGGCCGGTGTCTTATGCTCTTTGCCAGCCCAGTCGATGGTAATGAGTTCGTATGGGACATTCTTCTCTATAAGGACGACAAGTACGATTTGCGTGAAGGCAAATTTGGCGACACCGTATATCTTTACAACCATGATGCTGTAGCGCACGAAAAGATAAGTATGAGGATGCAGGTAATAGTGAGAAAGGCGATACTTGCATCCTTTATACTCTACCTCTTGTCCGTGACGCCGATGTCGCGATTGTCACTGTATCGGAGAACATCCAGGTGACTGTACTCAGAAGAGACGAGTATATTATCCATCATCCGGATTGATCGATGAACCACGGACCGCTGTGCATTGATATTTAGGGATCTCGCGCAGTTCACATGAAGAACCTCTATAGTCATGGGAATGATCACGTTCTGCGTTGGAATTGTACGTACACAAGATCGATAGGAGAACCGAGAGCTCTAGGCCGCTTCCAAGAAGAACTTTGACCAAAGATCGATGCACCGGTCGCAGAAAGTAGCGTACCACTGATTTTCAAGGCGACCCGAGAGTACAGGTATCAGAGTTAAGCGTTGAACCGATGAATAAGAATTCCTTTTTGGTCTCCCGGTTGTGTGTGTAGCACTTCCGAGTCACTTGATTGAGAATGAGTCTTGGGATAATTGGACTACTGAAGGATAATCAACACACAATACGAGGTCTGTCACCAATAGCTACGACCCCGAATCAAGCTTCAAACCAGCAGCAGCAAAGCTAGTTGCCCTCACCTCCTGCCAGCTTGAGCGTGATGCAATGTCTCTCCACCATCTGATATCCATGTATTAGCGATGTTGAAGCACAGTAGTCAAACCCTAAGTATCACTAACCTGGCAACGTTTGGCCGTTTTTCGGCGTCCTCAAGCAGCTCCACTCCGTAGTAGCTTATGAGTGATCCTGAGGGAAGATGCGCCAGGTCTGCCACCGTGATGTTCTAGAGTAATCAGACAGTATCGGTCTTAGTATACTCATGCCCAGCAGAAGTATGCTTTCACTTACGTTCCCCGCAAGATAGCGTTGTCTTCCTAGCAATCTCTCGTAACCATCTAATTTGCTATCCAGCTGCGATGCAAGTTTTGCTACGGCCTCCGTATTGACCTCACCACCGAATAACCTATTGTTCAGAATCAGTAAGAATTGATCCCTAATCAAAGGGCGATTCGTACACTTTGACGTAACTTTCCAGGACAATTTTGCTAGTAATTGGGTAAAAGTCGCTCGCTTCAATGCAGATAGCTTGATCCAGCAAAGCAACCGCCTCTACATCTGCAGGATCCGGTAGGAGCGGTGTGCCACTGCTGCGATACTTTGCCGCGATGTACCTGGAGATGGCCACGCTCTCGAATAGAATAAAGCCATCATCATCGATGTAGGGTATCTGTCCAAACGGCTGTTTCTCCAGAAATGCAGGGGTATGGAGCTGTGTGAATTCGACTGGTATGAACTCGTATGGTACGCCCTTCTCCTTGAGCGTGACGAGCGCTCGTTGAGTATTGGTGGATATGAGAGCACCGTAAATCTTTAACACCATGTCGGCAGCTAGTAGGAAGTGTTAGATGGCTGTTGAAAGCTAACGACCTGCCTCACTGGATTTTGTATAAGTACTGTATGTATCCAGTTCCGAAGAAGCGGGATCGGAGTAAGTAATCATTGATCAGCGATATCGATCAGCTTGGCACGTACTTCGAACTATTTTTCCAAAGTACTTCAGAGTTACGGTACATGCGCACTTATAATCTCAGTGGCTTATTCTGAACGTTAAATAAGGCGAATTACGATGATGCAGAGCTCAACGACGCGCAAACGAGCCCGAGTTTCGCCATTATGTATCAAGCAGCATTGCACATAACGATTCATGTATCATGGCGATATATTGGCGGGGGTGACCACCTCCTTCCATGTTGAGCGGGTAGATATTTCGTTCCACCACCTCATGATAGCTAATGAGTGAAGCCAAATAATGCAGGGAGATAACCCTCACCTTGCAACGTTCGGTCTGCTTTCTGAATCCTCAAGTAGCTTTATCCCAACGAGGCTAAGTATAGTTCCTGTGGGGAGATGTGCTAAGTCGGCGACCGTGATTGTCTAGTATCAAGACATGTTAGGCTTGTACAAAATTGTAAATATACATATTTGTGAATGCTACTTACATCACCAGCAAGATAACGATGTTTAGCCAGAATAATCTCGTAGCTTTCGAGCTTGTCTTTCAGGGCAGCAACATACCCTTTGACAGCTTGCTCGTCAGGCTGTACACCGCGAATACTTGTCGTTTTTAAGACTCAGAGTCTTGGAGCAAAAGGAGTAGAATTGGCTTACACTTTTCCGAACTTCTCTATGACGATGGGCGTCGTGAACGGATTGAAGTTGCTCGCTTCTACACTGCATGCCTGCTCCATCAGCGCATTCGCTTTGAGGTTGTCAGGATCAGGTGACAGCGGGGTGCCTTGGTGGCGATACTTGTGCGCAATGTACTTGGCAATGGCGATACTTTCATAAAGGACGAACCCGTCGTCATCGATGTAGGGAAATTGGCCAAAAGGATGGTTCTCAAGATACGCGGAAGTCTTGTGTTCTTCAATTGCCCAATCAATGGTAACGAGTTCATAAGGCACGTCCTTCTCCTTGAGCACGACTAGGACCAATTGGGTAAAAGTCGACTGAGGATGACCGTAGACTTTGAGCACCATGTCTGTGCGGTGTCTAGATGGCGCCAGTGGAGAGCCGAGTTGAGTGTAGAACGATAGCCAGACTTGAAGGGATGATGTCCTACAATATGAGTGGCGATTATAAGCGGTAGCACAGTCGTGTGGAGCTGCGGTCTGGACTTAAGCATCTTCACCATGAGTTATTCGAAGCTGCCATATATCAACCTGGGTATCGCACGTTGAAGATGGTTAGAATAGGTCTGGGTGTTTCTGAATACACGCAAATGTATTGAGACATACGTCAGCTCCCGCCGATGTCGGATAAACGGCTTAGATAGGCAATGGGCATTGTAAGCACCACGCATTCGCATGAACACAAGTCGTACGACCATTGCTAATTAGTTGATAAGTCTCCCGCTACCACCAGGAAAGAATAAGAGGATTCAACGGAAGCTACACATCGCGGTGGTGAGAAAAGACGCACAGTTTTGTTCGGAGGTCATGTCATGCTGTAGTCTGCAGAGCTTGCAGCATGATTTTATGTCCCCTCAAGCTGCTAGATAGCTTCTGAAGTCATAGCTTCCCTATGACTTCTACAACTTGGAAAGACACACCTGATGATAGCAATATTATTCCGACTCGGAGTCCTCTGCTTGAGTGTCGTTGGTAAGCCGAATCCAGGCTATACCCCTGTTAAATATGGTCCAGCATGAAGTGATTGAGGCCGCGCCTGACCGTGCCGTATTGAACATTGGGCTTTGCGACGTGAGCTCTCAGACGTGTATTGTTGTGTAGTGGGCGAAAGGGGAAAGGCGTAAATAAGATGCCGCGCCACAAAGCGATCGGCATCCCAAATTAAGATATTCAAGCAACCGGATTTTAAGTACTCAAGAAGGCAACTTGAATATCACTCTGATATTCACTGTCATACCTTGGCTGCCGCGCAGCAACGCCAGCATCTTATCCTTGTCGGTCTCATTATAAGTAATTACATATATAGCCGAGATGTACGACAAAAAAGAAGAGATAGCTCAATAGACCTGCTAATGTGTCGAGCCCTCAGGCCTCGTGACTGGCAGGCTCGTCCCACTGGCAGTGTCAATTCCGAAACAAGTATGCAACGGCACGAGCAATCACGAAGGAATGGTAATGTACGAAAAGGAACACGTAGGTAGATAAAACGCCCTGCAAGCAAACCCTCTGTTTGTCTCATCCTACGCTGGCACGTAGTACAGAACTGGCTGCCAACTTCCCTGAGAGACGTGCTGAAGCTCCGTGATGAAAAGGCGGTCAAAGTCGACCGTTCGCAGTGCCCAGTCCTTATCGAGCGGGATACCTGCACTAGGAGAGCTCATTTCCTAGAGATTTGGTCGAAGGTTAAGTGCGATTCACAATAATACCTCGAGCGATCTCACCTGGTAGAACAGCCAGATTTTATTGGCAAGGGTATTTAGCAGTCTTTCCATGGAATACGTGTTTGAATTGACGGTATTATCAACTACCGACATATTTCTGAACTCCCACGAACGATAGCCTGGCCACTATTTCACCATGAGCATGTATGATCCAGCCAGAGATACGTGTAACTCACTAGGATCCTGATACCAATTCTTGAGGCATCGATTGTGTGAGGGGCGAGTCGGTTGTCGAGATGAGTGAGATTTCCGTTACATGCATCTCGTAAGTTGATGCCCGGAATCCCCTGTACGGTGAATGTGACAGGCTGCTGACGTTGGTACGATGTAGGAGCAGAGTAGATTTGTTGAGGTACTAGGATAGGCCGGCTCATTGTGGGTTGAGATGTGGTGTTTGGAGGCTACGAAACGTCTATCTGTCAGTTATGAAAGGACCTGTAGATATATACTTCGTGGTAGTAGTGCAGACTTGGAAGGCAGTGCCCTGGTTGAAGAATGGATAAGTAGTCTGGACTCAATATTCAATAGCAGTGCAGCTTGGCATAACGTGGTATGGTAGAACGTGGTCTGGCGGGAAAGGCATGGTTGTAATACGTTACTTACCTAGATAGCCAAAGGTATCATCGAGATTTCATCGAGGCGTTAATCTGACGGTTCCACCGTGCCTTCGCGGGAGGGGTCTGTCAGGCGTGGAATACATGTGTCCTTCAAGTTCGCCTTGCCACCGGTTCTATTGCACCACGTCGGACACCAACACCCAACCATAGCGGTACTAGTGAACTGGGGTTAAATCTGCGATCCGTTACAAAGGGCAGTATAACGGTAATCTCCTCCAACGAGTAGTACAAGCGACAGTTTCATACCTTGGAGCATACAAACAGAGCGACACATGCTACTGACATGTACGGCCACGGCCATGACGAATTTGTGGGAATCACTTCGTTTATCCACATTCTGACCTACTTAGGAGCGCATGGTAATGCGTTAGTAAGGTATCGCGTCAATCACGGTTATGCAGAAAAATGAAAGAATAATCAGTTTCCGTACAGCTGCAGGCGACAAGCTCAACCATTTGGGGACAGTACACGTGTCAAACTCATGGGAGTGTCGAAATGAACTTCGAGTGTAGTTACTGGGGGAATCACAGGCCGTGTCTAATGTCCAGGGTATGTCTACAGCAAAGAAATTCCATGTACTCGACGTCAAAAGCAACGATCAATATGAAGCCCACACACCTGAAACCACCAGGACCGCGACTGGTCTTACTGACAATGCTCCGTTCCATGACGTAGTGCGTAAGCTATCTGTCTTATGTAAGTGGATGAGTTCCAACCAAGTACAAACCGTTTGCACACTCTCATCACCACGATGCTTGACGAACGTTACGGTGTGAGCCACTGTGACAGCGCTACGGAAGTACTTGCTATTGGGCGTCTCGAACTAATCTAGCGCGTTTCAACTTCCGAAGCGGATCCAACAGCTCTTCTACCAGCCTCACGTCCTGGAAGGCAAACCCTTCAATTGGGGTCCCTTCCCATCCACCTCAGGGTACTTTCTCCAAGGTCGGTGGGTTTTGTCGAAGTATTCGAGGGACGCCGCCCGATGTCAAGGTGCAGGCGCTGAGGACAACTGACACATCGAGGCGTGGGTTAGTTGGTCATGGCAGACGTACATAGGGTCCAAGGTTCTCTCCAGTATGTTCCCTCGCTCTCTTTAGACCTCTATCTGTGCCGATCTAATGTACATATATTAATGTGTGCGGCTGTAGTGCACCAAGGGTCTTAGTGTCCCGGTGAAGGTTCTGTAAGTGGCAACGTGAATAGGCGCGCTACTTTTGTCCAACCATGACAGTACTACAGACCAGGTCCGTGATCATTTGTAATGTCATGCACATAGCCTGATTAGTATCGCATGTAGGTTGCTCTTCGCGTGCGTTTCGTACAGAGAGATTAGCGTCTAGCATCTGCAGCAAAGATCTCGAACGCGGACTACTTACTACCAACGTCCTGCGTTTCACTTTATGGGCATACGGAATTCGCCATCGATGTCTCTCTTGTGGCTCGGGAGTATCGACACTACTGGAGGTTCTATGACCCGCGGAGATGTCTGGAAAAGTACGCCCTCCCCCCTTTGGTCTACATTGGCTGCCTGATCTATGGTCTGTCCAGAAATTTTGGTTCTCTGAGCTTTCTTATGTTGAGGCGTTTGTATATTTTTCCAAGTATCCCAGAATGAAGGGCTGGACCTCGTTCACTCAGTTGTGATTTCCACCTTGCACTAAGCACGCATGTCGGTAGCATGGTGCTCGGAACCTGACACTACAGCGAGCTCCTATAAATGGACCAACGCTACTAGGATGACTGCAACCCATCTCATTCTCTGCTGTTGATCAAGCAATTTCTCCACGATCACTTCGAAGCATCGTTATGACCCTCCACTTGGTTCCTCAGAATACCCCCAAAGCACAGCCCAACTTCCAGCCCCGCCCATCCATATTCTTTACATCGAGTACGGGGTCCTTTGCGCCCATCAACGTCAGCATGGCGTGCTTGGGACAAGTGGCCGATCTTGATAGGAGGGACGAGCACTGTATCGTGAGCGAAAATCGAAGAATAAGTATACGGATCTGTGTGCGTGTGATCTAGCCAGTATTCCAGGTGAAGCTAAAAAGTCGTTATAGTGGCCTGGTCTCCCCGAGTGGAAGTTCATCAACTTGGCCGTCTATGACCACACAGCGGATCCGAAGCCATACAGATATCGCGAGTTTGCACAACGTCTTGCTTTGATTATTCAGAAGTTCCACAAGGTAAGTCCATCACCACGATCGCAGGGCTCAGCTACTAATGACTCCACGTAGGAAATGGTTTCTGACGATGCGGCAGTCAGTGCCGTGCCAGGCTGGGATCTTCGTGCCTTTGCTTTCGAGCGATTGTACGTTTCCGAACTGCGCCATATCTCTACTGGGAGCTGGCAGCCTATACTGCATTATCGTTAAAGTCGATCGACTGAGGCGCTGTGGCATGATTACGATTCTGCAGTGTAGTTCTCATCCTCTTAGTATGGACCGGTAGATATCGCATCATCCGGACCATTGACATTTACATCAGCGTGTGTTGTCGGTGAACGATTTATAGTGACTATAAGTACTCAGTATACCTCCAAGATTCCTATACGCAATTGTATACGGGTTATGTGCTTATATATTGTATATATGTCTCGCACTGTATGTGTGAGCTTCTTGCGACTGTTTACGCTGTACGAGATGAAGCCGTCCAGCTGGATTCGACCGCATAAGAGCCTGACCGCGAATACGTGCGGAGTTCGAACTTTCACACACGGCCAGCGGTAGCGCGCCTGTGCCTGATTTTTCCTGCTTACCGTGATCAGCTCAAAAGCTTGCTTGCTGCATAGTACATCGATATATCCAAGGGGTTGGTCTACGTTCGCCACTCGTATCAGTATGGATGATATTCCGAGTTGTAGCATATTCATCTCCAGGTGAGAACCGTCCGCATCATTTTTACAACCACAGTGGTTCTCTGGCTCATACAATCGTTCGTCACTATCGCAGCTGTATGATGCGCATACTCACTGCCAGATTTATACACAACGCAAACTGCGTGACAACTGAAAAACGTTACACATCAAATCCCGTTCTTTACAGTTAACCAGTCCGGGCGTGACGAGATATCTTTCCACCATCTGCTTTCACTTCATTCAGCTTTCAAAATCATACACGAAAGTGAGCGACTTTCCTTGTAACATAAGGCCTCTTCGACTCATCGAGAAGAACGTTTACGCCCAGTTCGTCGACCAACACAGTTCCCCATGCGAGATGGTAGATATCTGCGAGGGTGAGGTTCTGTGAAAACATTATCAGCTCGGCGGCGTTAATATGGCAAGTTGATCCAGTAACATACCTCACCAGCAAGGTAGTTCTGCTTACTCAATATGGCATCATATACGGTAAGCTTCTCTTCGAGTTTATCGATGAGCTCTCCAACGACAGCAGCGTCCGTTGTCTGCCCTTTTCGACTGTTATATAACTACACAGTGAGTCATGTATCTATGATATAAAGTAGAAGTATGACTTACGGTTTATATTTTATCTCGAGAATAATGCTCCAAGCAATGGGATCAAAATTGTTCTGTTCGACGCTCAGCGCTTGATCAAACAGCGCTGTGGCCGTCAGATCAGCTGGATCTGGGACGAGCTGGACACCTTGATCCTGCCACTTCGTGGCAATATACTTGCAGATTGCCCGACTCTCGTATAAGATGAAGCCGTCGTCGTCAATATAGGGTACCTGGCCGAACGGATGCTTCTGTAGGTATTCGGGAGTCTTGTGCTCCTTCGCGGCCAAGTCAACAGGGACAAACTCGAAAGGAACTCGCTTTTCTTTCAATATGTGCGCAACACGAAGAGCCGGGTGAGAATCATTGCTCCCGTAGAGTTTGAGGACCATAGTAGAGACGGATGTGAGGTGGAGAGCCTGCTTCAAAGCTATCGAAGAGTCACTGGTGCTGCCCGCACTTATACTTTCCTACTAGATGACTGACTAATACTCTGTCTCAGATTACTCACCTACCCGAAGCACCAGTTACATCGGCTTTTCGGCATCAAACTTGCAGAAGAAGGCTGATTCAGCAAGTACCGAGGTACGATATCAGGTTCTTGACGTTTTAGAGGCGAAACGACGTTCCTAATTAAAATTCTGCGATTATTCGCATGATGTGTTTGGAGAAGGTGATTAGTATCGTCTCATCAGTGGCATGATCTCTCGAGAAAACGAGCCGTGAGACTCTAGGAGATGTTAGTGGCGTACAACGCATTCATGCCAACGCAGCATGTTCCAGCCCTACTTCAAATTATTCCTGCTGATCTTACTTATCGGAATTCGAGCTGAGCCAAACGCCGAGTGATCGGCGTCAGGTAAGCCCCATGTAGACTCTTCTACTTGTGTATGCGTATGTTGTGAGTTGTAGTTGGAAATCACTGACCATATTTGGTTAAACTACTGCTGAAGCTTCTACTTAGCACGTTCACTTAGATCATGAGTCCGCGTCTGGTAAATGGCTAGCGGTAGGGTCTATGTCACAGCATGTGCGGAAGGACAATAGCTTGCATATGAGATTTTGGATGAGGATACATGACACGTTCCGTGGTTCTACCTGCATGCGATACAAGACAGAAGTGACTGGAACTGAGTGACTTGTCAAAAGGCATATCTTTCGTAGCAGGAAATATACAGGCAGGAGGTCTACTGAGATTGGACGGAATATCATGAACGCTCCTAAGCAGCAGCAGCAGGGACGTCATCGATCCAGTACCAGAGAATTGGCTGCCAACTCCCAGGCGAAACGTGGCACAGACCAGCAACGTACAGCCTGTCAAGTGCAAAGGTACGGAGGTCGAAGCTGGGGTCGGTGCTGACTGAAGCGGTCTCGTGTGTCATTTCCTATAATAACACTGTTGAATGAGATCTCGTATAGCTGAATGTATCTGCATACTGACCTCGTAGAATGTTCTAATATGGTTACACAAAGTGTTGACAATATCTTCGTAGTTCAGAGGCGTCGCATCAGGATCATAGCGGCGGACTGCCATGTTGCGAAACGTCCACTCGTGAAGTCCAGGCCACTAAAATGTATGTGAGTATATGGCTGACCAAGTGCTATAGTTACTGACACCAATACGTATGTTGGTCCTTCGTTTATCACCAACGATACAGGCTTCGCCGTGATGATCGAGTTGCTCTAGCCTCCCTAAGGATGCTTTCACAACATTGACTGCGGGGATTGTACCATTATTCGCAGTGAAAAGGACGGGAGGGTGTGGTGTGAAACCAGTAGGGGTTATTGGAGATTGTTGGGGGATATATCTCCAGGCTGGCATGGCGTAAGATGTAGATGTATCAACGATGAGAGATACAGTAAGAGACTCTGAGGATGGTTATTGCTGCACTAGATACTCACCTTCATATATAGGGGCATAGAGCCACTCAGATTTGGGACAAGTGGCCGTTGTATGACCAAGAACAGTGGCAGCGAGCAGAGCCGTGCGCTGAATGAGATCAAAAATTCTGGCAGCGCGTTAGTAGGGCATATGCATTCTGCTCACGAGGAGACAGTAGCCCACATAGTAGTAGTAAGAGTACAGGGTCTACAAGCCCGATAGCTCGCCTTCACAATGGCGAACAGATTCTGAACATTGTCAAATTCTTGTTCTTGACGAATAATCGCGGCGTGTTCGGTATGTAGAGACCTTAGACTGTTCAACTGATACACGCGCCTCCTGTTTTATGAAGAATATGTAAGATAAACAAAATCCGTACGACTTCTCAGAGAAAACCACGTAGAACTAACCTCATACCAACGTGGTGATGCCCCACTTGAAGAATGTTGTATCGCGGTAGAACGGGCGATATGAATGCACCTTTGGCTGTACATCTCTTGATCGGGACGCCCGAAGTCAATGTCAGCTATCGACTGGTATTCCGCCTAAACTGCATGAACATAAAATTTAGTCTTACGCCTAATGGAAGACAATAAACTCGACGCACACTATACAGCTATATCCTGGGTCATTTAGCGTAGCCTGAGTGGCTGACACTCATGTCGCCGTTCACCATCATCAAAGCCCGAGTCAGATAAGTATCTGTACTCGACTCAATCCTTGTCGCGGCATGGAAAATACCAGGCAGTCTAAGATAGAGTCTCTGCATATTGTACTGGTTAGTCATGAGTTATGTGAGTGAAATTTGAACAGCAATGAGACTTCGTACAGTAGCAACCCCAATTCGATCCTCGCCAGGGGTGTTGGCGGCAGAAATTGGTGTTTTCGAGAAGTCGATGATGGCTGCATAACACTTTTCTGAGTTCCATGTTATGATACCAACTGTATCATCACTCTCCGTAAAGGCAGTCTGTGTCCAATATGTATGTAATGGATAAGGAAGGAGAAGGATCTTCAAGTTCAACTTGAAGCTTTCAGTGCGCGTGCGTGCCGGCAGGCCGGAGTTGAGGCGCCGACGGCTGGCTAGTACGAATCCGGCAGCGATCGTCACCGTGACAGTCATGTCGATGCGCAACTCACAAAGCGTGGCCTTCTCACTCCTGTCTTGTACGGTTTGAACGACTCAGCGTAGTCTGTTATCCGTTTCTGATGAGGCTCGGTGGCTGTAATTCAACGTTCAAGCCCAGCGGAATCAGACGGGGCCGAGTTGGTCACGTTGACTCTGTCCTGCCACAGGCTGCGACACCCACGCACTTCAAGCCCCCTCTCCCCCACCGACTCGCTCAGGTATGCTCCTCGAAACACACCTGAATTCATATTATTGAACGGTAGTGGTTTATCAGGCCTAAAGTATGGCAACAAACCTCACAGAGCGGCTTCACGCTCTCAGCCTGCTTCGCCCTCTACCGGTCGAACTCTACAGAGACATCTTCGGCTACATGTCGTCTATGCGCGACCTCTGTAACTTGAGTGTTCTCTGTCACGAACTGCAACCAGAGGCGGAGTTCTTCATCTACCGCTCCGTACAGTCCACCAGCCGCTCTCAAACCGAGTACCTGTGCGACATTATCAGTTCATCGAGCCACCGTCATATGTTGGTCAGGACCCTCGATATATCCCACGACGAATGGAAAGGACCTCCCATCTCTGTAGCTCGCAACCAGGAGTATTGGGAGCGCCTCGCTCGCCTACTTCATGACTTGCCCAATCTCGAGGCCCTCAAAATCCATGATATGGCAATGCAACATGGAAACCCGAACGCCTGGGTGCTTTCCCGTGCCACATGCTCCCTTGTCCAATTTGATTCGGACTTTGTCTTTGACGAATGTCTGGTGTCCTTTCTCCATAATCAGCGCCAGCTAAAGCGCCTTTACTGGACAGAGAATTACGCGGATGACAATTCTCGAAAGACCCTTTCCGGCATGGGTACCACAAGCGAGGGCAAGATTAGCCCTTCTGTAGTTTTGCTGAACACTAACAGCCCCTCATTCGCCATCAAGTGCCTGAGAAGTGCGAAACTCAGCCACGTATGGGTCTGCGGCCCGTGTGCGTACGAGGACGATGGCTGGATCAGGTACATGGATGATTTCGTCGACGGCTCTAACACAGCAAGCCTTCTATCGCTTCGACTAAATCTTCCTTATCGGAAGCGTACGTTGGTCAGCATACTTTCAGCACTCGTGAAGTCCACGCCCGACCTACGTTCTTTGGGATTCCTGCCATTGTTCAATTCTACCGTAAGTCCGTCCTCATCTATGGCTATCCTTTAGGCTTATACGGACTTTGATCAATTGATTGACAGGACACCGAGTTAATAGACGTGCTCTCACAATTCAAACACATCAAATCCATAGTGACTTGGAACGTGATCGAACGCAATACCTCCCGAATCCTTGCTCAAGCATGTCCATCGCTGCGCTTTATCGCCTGCCTTCATTACTCGTATTCGCACGAATACGTCGTCCTCCCCGTCAATCCTCTCGGCACGCCACGTCCCCTTCATGATCCCCAGTATCTGCTCTGGAAGGACGTGTAACGCTTACGTAGACGTCGTGGTTTGCTCCGTAGGAATTTGTCTTATCCGGGAATTGGTAACAACCACGCCTTTCCCGCGCGAATCGAATCCATCATTCGCGCACAGTTGCCTAATAAGGAGCGCGCGGATTCTCACCACCAGACCCTGTACGAGCCACGCGGTCTCAACGCCGAACCATACACCAGGCAGAAATTAAGTCATAAATGAACCATTTAACCGCATTTCTTTCTTCGTAGAGCGACTACACTTGAAACAGCGGGTTCGATGCGTTCATTCCCGTCCTCACCCACCAAACCGCGTTCTGTCAAACCACGTTCTGCCAAACATCATTGCATTCTACCTATCCACCTTTCTATGGCGGCGCGCGCCCTTGCCGCTCTGCTGGCTCGAGATGGCTTGTATAAATTGGGCCTCATCACTTGAGTATGGCGAACACTGTGACAGGTATCCTTACCACTACAGCTCTAGTGCCAGATGTCGCAGCTCATCGAAGTCCCACAAGCTCCGTATACGCCACCGACCCGATTCGTACCCGAGCCATCAGTCTTCTTCAGTACTCAGGGTATCCAAGGGGTAAACCTCCGCGATGCTTACGACGGGAATCTGAGCTCGTTGGATTACCGCGACTATCCACACCATATCACGCCACAGAGAATCACCCTACACATACAGGTATGTGCTATGTACTATACAACGAGCAGGCGCACTAACATGCGGATAGTGGCCAGGCTACAACGTATGGGTTTTCAGAAATATCACAATTATGTCTCTGGGAAATCCCTCCGCCAAACACACTATCCACAAGCTGGTCAACACTCTTGCGCGCAAGATTCAGGACTTTTTCACCGTAGGTTCTCGTTTAACAATTATCAATGTTGTCGCTAAACACACGTTTAGGAAATGTCCTCAGTCCATGGAAGGGTCCCAGGCTGGGAGCTGCAGAACATTGATTTCGATGCACTGTACATAACAGAGCTTCGCCATGTCTCTCAGGGGCGCTGGATGCCGGTGCTGTACTACCGAGTGCCACATCAGACCACTTATCCGGTGGGAGGCGCTGCAGTGCATTACTACAACGTCTGATGTGCCCGCGGACCAAATGGTGCTTAGTATCAGATGGAAGAGTTTTCGTAGTATGTTTTCGTAATGTCTCGGTTGTTCTGGATTGCTTAGCTGCCAGTGGTGCCCCGCTACCGCAGGAGGTAGACTGTTCGGATATTCTTCTTATTTATTCGCATGATTTTGTACAGACTCCTGCTGTTTTCCGTATTTAACGACGGTCACAGTCATTGATATCATCGTGAACGACTTATGTAGCAGCGGTAACTCTTAGCCAATAGTCATCTAGGTCGATAACGCGCTCTATCTTATTGGTGATCGGAAGAAAGATGACGTATGAGACCTGCAAAATAATTCTTCGACGACGAACCAGCTTATACTGTATGTCAATGAACGGCAGCTAATAAATATATTCGGTTATGCATACAGGTTCAAATGATCGCAATGCATCTACAGGACACCATGCATGAGATAGCGAGTTCTTGCTACAATCATGAGAAACACTTACATACAGTTTTGTTATGTCTTTTTACGTCGAGGCTACGGCCCACCATACCTCGGCCTCGCCGTTTACAGGCTCCATGATGATGTCGTTCCCCGGAGAGACGAAAACGATGGATCCTTGATCCAGCGTCAGCGACTCTCCCGCAGTAATCTTCACAGCGCCCTTCAGCACGATCCCGATCGAAGGACCATCTACTGCCTGTAGAGTCTCGTTCTCTCCTGCAGCAAGACTCGTCCCAAGCACGACAAACTCCTCCAACGGAGGCTCGTACGACTGCGTCTTGCCGTTCTTTGATTTCCTATACGTCTGATGCCCCAATCTCCAATGATCCTGGTCCCGTGCGGTGAATGTCAACGCCCTGATGAAGTCCTTCGACTGACGCTCTTCTTCTGGTACGAATGCGACATTGAGAACGTTATCAGAAACCGCCATGCACTCGATGATGTCGCCTTCGAGATATGCGTGTACTTCGTCTGCGCCAATATACACGGACTCTCCGCGCTTCAATTTTACGAAGTTCATGAAGAAAATCGACGATAGCACTCCGACGTCTCCGGGGTACTGAGAGTTGACCTTCTTGACAAGCCGGGCGATCTCCGGGGACGCAGAGTCTGTGCCCCACTCGGCACTGGACACTCGCTTGACGAGGGCTTCGACGTGAGGGGTCACGTCGGCCTGCTTGCGTCCCAAGAGAGCGGCCTATACCTCCTTCAGAGTCTCCCTCGTCGGTTGCGGGATGAAAGCTTCAACGAGGGTATCGTTGGAGATGGCTTTACGAATCTCGGGAATAGATTGCAAATGGCTGCTGATGGTCTGTAGTGGTTGGAACCCCACGAAGCCAGTGAACGCGGTGTCCTCTCCCCATCCTTCTTCTCGTAGTGGCTCTCCGATGACGACAGCAATCTCCGGTTTATGATTCGCATCCACAAATGTTTCTGGATCGCGTTTAGAAAGTTCCTGAGCCAGCTGCCGATCTGGGTGGACTTGCAGTGGTAGAGCTTTCTCAGCGCAAATAATCTTGAACAAGAATGGGACGTGCGTCGTGTTCGGCCATTTGCGCACGAGGCCTTCACCGAGGTAATGGGTCGGGTTCGAGGAGAGGAAAGAGGATAGTGAAGTTTTAGGATCGTCGAAGAGGAAGGCTTCGCCGTTCTGGTGCGTGCCCACCCATATCTACCGTGGCGTGAGTAAACAGCATATGACACGCTTATAGATGCTTAGGCCAAGACGTACCTCTGCATACGACTCTTGCTCATCGAGCTTGAAGCCTTCCCCTACCGCGTTAGGAGCTAATCGCGCTGCTAGTGAAGATGACCCAGTTTTGCCCCGATCATACTTCTGCAATTCGCCCTTCAATCTAAAAATCGTCTTCTGTGACATGTTTGCTATGAGCTGTTGGACTTTAGATAAGAAAGATTCAGTCTTCGAGTTAACGTCATGAGGGCCATTTTATGCGTGTGTGTTTATATACGTGTGACATGGATTGGAGATGCGCAACCTGTGACGAGGTTGGTGTGGTGGAGAGCAAATCCATAACGTCACAGATGGTGCGCTCTCTGCTTCCCGGCAAGTCCCGATGGCCGTGATGCCGTTTGAGCCGAATGCCAAATTTATACATCGCAAACTTTGTGGCGCACCATCATAATGCTTACTTCCAAGTCAATGGCCTTATCCTCATGTATATGTCGATCAATCAGCCCGCTGAACTATAGTGTCGCATCTGTCACGAAATCGAGGACTGAAGACAATTGTTCACAGAACTCCATCTCCGATATTTGTTGTCTGGTCCTGTGGCCACGTCAATTCGAGTTTGAGTCAGCTTCATCACAATCCTTGCAGGCTGATCGACATCCACGGTATCACAGAATGCATAGGAAAGGCGTGAGTACCTATCTGCATGCTAAACCAAGCTAAGTGCTAAAGTAATTGACTTTAGACATTTCCGACAGTTGCGTATGAAGTCAGCCTCTCTATGTACATTTCTCGATCGTGCAAGCCGCAGGCTGACGACTCTGCGATATCTATACATACTCTTTTGCCTGACTCGCACTTTTCAGACTTCGACTCCCTTCCTGATACCTTTATCGTCGAACTGCCAGGCGCATCCCCAACTTCTCTATCGTCTAAACGTAACCTTATCTTAGTATGAATGCAGCACAGTATAACGCCCGCTTTCTCGAACCGATTCCTCGAAGACTCAACGCTAATGACTCGACGTTATTAGTGTCGGTAAGTGTTCAATCTCTGCTCACCATCCTTCTACAACATCGATATTGAACATCCTTCTTACAGGATGCAAGTGACAGGCAGGGGCTGCTCTCGTCCTTCCCGAGCCAAAGTCTTCCGCAGGGACTTGCTTCTTCAGCTAGTGCACCCGAGCTCGGGATCAACGACACTAGTCTGCTAAATGCTTTGGACGAGTCTATCTTTTCCATCACAACAGCGTCTGTGTCTACTATCCCAACACCTATAGATGTCGATGAAGACCCGTTCACAGTTCCTATCAAGGCCATGTTGGACGAAGCACATCCCGTACCGGCGATGTATAGCAATGATGGGGAGGGCATCGATGCCGTGCTCGAGAAGGCTATGAACACAAAGAAGAACAAGCACAGTATACTCCGTGTCGTAAAGAAGGCGAGTGCGTCTGCGAAGAAATTTGCTCACAAGACCAAGAGCTTGACAATGGTGAGTCATTGTGGTCACTAGTTGTGTATCTCCATACTGAGAATGTGGAATCATAGCGTCGGGAGCACAAGATGGCAATACACGTCAAGGACCTGTTCGATGTACCTTCAGTTCCGCACAATACGCCTGCGCTAGGGCCCTCGATTGCGGTCTTCGAACCGGAGGAGCACAGTGGTCCTCCTAAGCTGGTGCTGTTTGGCCCAACGGAATCCGTTGAGTCATTGGCGGCCACGTTAGGCTCTCCTACCACTTTATCTGCCTTTCCCATTTCGCCGCCTATCAAGTTTGCGCTCCGTCCTCCGCCTCCAAGTTCTGCATCTCTGGTCCACAGTCGAAAGCCATCTGCCTCCAGTCGTGCATACGGCTGCCGGCTACTATTGAAGGCTGTTATATTCTTGCCATACGCCCTTGCTGTAGGCTTTCTACCATTGCTTGCCCCTGCTCATCTCTCCCACATCGCATTCTCGCCCATCTTCGGATATGCCTCCCAACCCGAAACCCCTTTCGACCGCTACAACCACCACATGAGGCTCCTTCCCTGCCACATCGGCCTCGCATGCGGCTTTCTCGGCGTCCTCGGTTGGAACCTCCTACACAGCGCACCTCTTGTTTGCGCTGCACTGGTCGCTGTGCTTGTAACCACGACATGGTGGATGTGGCGAGACTTCGATGCAGAGTCCTCTAGGTCTTCGATACTAGATGACCAGGACCTCGGAGTTGACGATATGGTGACGATCTATCACCTGTACGAGTCTACCGTTCCATATGAGATGCGCCATGCGCTTCATAATATGGCAGCGAGGCTCCCCTTCCGGCGTCAGGCCACGGGCGCCCCCCTCGTGTCGCAAGAGCATGGACCTGAGCGAGTACGCATCATCGTCCAGTACGATGACTAGCCGCGTCTCTCGGCCTTAGCTCTAGTTTTTTGTTCTCGTGCTTGAAATGATTGATTCTCGGAACATGGCTTTAAGTAGTACAATATGAGAATGTTTGTTATGTGTTATGTAGGAATACAATCTTCACAATGGCTTGGATCTAAACGAGCGAACGAGGACAAGTGAAGGGTATGCTTAAGGTACTACTACTGCTATGGGAGACCGAAGAAACGAATGAGATGCAAGAGTCTTAAGCATGATCAAGAAGGGCGTTAAATCGTTAGAAACAAAGGCCGGGACAAAACGAAAAATGGCAGAAAGGAAGTATGCAGGGAGAGGCGATGCGTGGAATAATGATAAGGTGAACATAGAGCTACAAGTGACCATCGTTCTGTGGATCGTACCCATCGTGAGGAGATCCGCAGCTTCTTATCGCCTCGCGACGCGCTTGCGCTCTCGACCTTCTTCTTCAACCTCCATAGCGTCTGAAGGAGGATGCTGACCGTGATCGTTCGCCTCACGCGCAAAAGCGGAGGTTAGATTCCGTGAGCCTCGAATTCTACGCCTGGAGCTACTTGATGCTGTAGGAGAGACACTTGTCGCGGGCGATTCGGTGATAGCTGAATGGCGGCGCTTTGAGCCTACTGTTTCAGAACCTGGGCAGGGGGACATGTCGGGGGTTGAGGGTGGAGGAATGATGGCCAGAGGAGCATCGTTGGGTGTAAGGACTAGAGGCGAAAACGAGCTAGACGAGGCCATAACAGCTTCTTTGGCGTTAGCGAAAACACGATTTCGCAATCCACGTTGCATGGGAAGGGAGGGCATTGATGTTGAAGATCGCGATAGTACTGATGGCACAGGTGTCGGTGAAGGGGGGTGTGCGGGCGCGGGCGCTGGTACGGAGGTGTGAGGAGACTGAGGGGTCATTGGTGCTGTCATACCCTGAGCAAAGAATGAGTAAAAAAAGCGTCTAAAGTCATGAAAACTTGATCAACGTACGAATTCACTTTGCCGAGAGGGGTTCAGAGGCACGGGCGGTTTGGAGACACAGGTAGTAGCACCTGATGGAGCTTTCGACTGCCGTTCCCTCTCCTTATCCTTCTCTTCATCTTCCTCCTCTTCCTCTTCCCTTGACTTGATTGCCTCCAACCTTGCTTCCAAATAGTCCATGACCCTGCCAATGGTCATCCCGCTCCCGTTCAAGTCGCTTGTCTCTCCAGCCGACACTCCTTGCTGAATCATCAGCAAAAGATCCTGGCAGGCCGCTGCATATCCAGAGTTGTAAGCTCTCTTGGACGTCCGCAAAGAAGACTTATAAAGGGTGGTGATGCTCAATGCAGCAGCTGTGAACAGTTTTGCGCATGATAAGTGACTAAGCCGACTCAACGAAATGCGCGGACTTACCCTTGAAATTATTCAACAGATCCTTCTCAGCATTGACGAAACTTGATGCAGGAAGTGAACTAGCCAGATTCGTGAGGGACTCCATAAGTTCGTGGTGGTTGCAGGTGTTGTAGCACAAACGTTGCGAACGCCGCGGCCACAGGCAGCTGTCCCATATATGGTAATGCACACGTGAGTAATGAGCGCTAACTATCTGACTCCGAAACCGCCGCTGAATTCTTGAACTTGAACCAATCGTTGTGTATATTCAGTATCTACTTGCACACCTTCACAGAGTTACTCAGTAAGCTTTCTGATTTCTCAAGACACTTCAAGCACTTATTTTCTACCCAGGATTAATATTAGTGTACTCCATCTGCAATATCTGTATATTCCAGCACATCACTGTAATGTCTCTTACTTCCTTCTTCGGTCGGTCGCCTCACCATTAAAAGTTGTTTCATTTTTTGGCAGAAAAAATGGAGGACAATGGTACCTTCAATTCCGCGATGCCTGGCCCGACCTCGCCCATCCAGCGCCTTCCTGCCGAACTACTGTCGCGAATCCTTCGCCAATATGCATCGTCGATCTTCGGCCGTCAGTGGCAAAAACATTGGAGTGTCCTTCCCGGAGATTGGTATAGTTGGATTCTCCTGGGAGATGTTTGCAAGGACTGGCGAGCATCCATATATCAAGACTCATATTTTTGGAGCCATCTATACCTCCCCAGTCACGATATCCTAATTCAACTTGGTCTCGAACGTTCTAAACGTCGGAGCATTTGTGCGATAGCTGATGAGCAATATCTTCCTCTCGAAAGCTTACAAGACTCGATTGGTGAAGTTTTCGAGACCGGGCGGGTCGAAGAGCTGCATCTTCGACTAAGATGCGACAATGGCTGGTTCCTCGAAGATCCGGCATGCATGCTAACGTATGCTAGGCTCAAAAGGCTCTATCTATCTATGAGTATGCCTCACGAACTTCACATTGGCCGCATATTTCCCCCCGACTCTGGTATTCTCCCAAACCTCACCGAGTTACACACACATCGTGTTGCTTTGTTTTGGAACCGTCTGACGGGTCTTCACATGATGCAGAGTCTTTCGGTTGATTACGATGACTTGGGCGAAGCTGGAATCACAGAAGTACTACGCGCATTGCGGGACATGCCGCTTCTCCAGGAGCTCAACCTTGCCGTCGATCTTTATGCCCCCAAACCGAAGGACAAAACGCTTCGTCATAGCCAAAACCCTCTTGGAATTCCCGTCATCGAGCTTCCCCACTTACAGAAGTTCAGCCATGTGTGTAACACGGGCTATGGAACACGTCTTCTGCTGGACTACCTGCGTTTCCCTAGCACAGCGAGGATCAAATTCGAATTCGGTGAAAATGCACCCCAAGCCGTAACTGCACTAGCTTCGAAGCTCACGGGAGAGACTACCCTAACTCCCACGCAGCCTATCGAGAAATTCTATATCTCCATTGGGAAGTCGAAAGGACCGTTTACCTTTAAAGGTCGAGTAGCCTCTACCCCGTCTACTGGTGCCTGGGGTAAACGGGACCCGAAAATGGCGTATACATACGAGATCAAATATCAGGCAAGACTTGTAGAAACTGGTGAAATATGGAATATGATGACGGACACACTGGTTCCCCTCCCTCTTGCATCTGTTCGATGTCTGGCGTTAACCTCGACCTTTTGCGATCGCACAACGGATTACATCTTCCAACGCTCCTCCACTCTTGGCGAATGCATGCCAAACGTCGAAATCCTACGTTTCGCAGGAACGCAGAAGCTTACCTGTGCCCTAGAGGAACTTCTCGCCACGCTTATCAGAACCTCCCAAGGCTCCTCTACACCATTCGCATTCATGTTCCCCCGTTTAACGACCATCGAGATACGAAACTTCGTGTTTGCGCGGTGTGACCACGTGACTAGTGAGCATTACGGCTGCTTGGAGTCTTTCATCCAGCTCTTGCAAGTGCGTCAAACCCACGGGTGTGCCTCTATCGAGCATATTCGTCTCGACCGCTGCGCCAACTTCTTCCAGCCGAGCTCTATAGATAGGCTTTCGCAAATAGTTCCTCGCATCACCTGGGACAGATCAGAAAGTGCCATCTTTGACGATACTGAGCACGAACTTTTTGGGTAAGTGAATTCGCACAGCTCGTCTGAGATATTTACTTAACGAAGACGCAGCTCGGAGTATGATGGAAGTAATATTGCCAACTGGAGAACTGCGTGGACAGACATTGATAAGGGAGGAGTATGTACAATGTACTAGCCAGGTAAGTACACACTCATATGCATCGTATCATTTGTTGCTGATATATTGGTTGTTTTAGAAATCGCTTTTCAAACAAGCCGAGGCACTATAGATGTTTTTTTTTAGCAATTGGACATTGATATAATATCAACGGAGAGCATATCGGGATATGTCGTAATTCGCTCATGATCTGTAACATTTTTGTTTATGTTCTTAGACATGTCGTGTACATATACTACCAATACGGCGAGCACAAAGATGCATACAAGCGGATTGTGATGTTATGAGCTGTACACACTATAACCCGCCTTTGACAGCCAACCACGCTGGGCGCGATGACATCTCCTTCCACCACCTTAAAATATCCATGTGAGTGTTACGTTTGATGATCGTATCGTGCTACGCGACTTACCTCGCAACATTAGGGCGCTTTTTATCATCGGTCAGAAGCTGGAAATCCCCTTCCTCTACGAGTAGTGAGGCCCACGCAAGATGATAAAGGTCGGCAAGTGTAAGATCCTTTGTGTTCGTGCATCAGATGCAATGATATTATATAGCAAAAAGGAAGACACGGTCTTACCTCTCCAGCAAGGTATTTCTGCTTGCTCAGAATTGCCTCATAACCATTAAGCTTCTCATCAAGTTTGCCAACCTGCTCGTCCAAGGCAGCTTGATTCAACTCTAGATTCAAATATTTCCTATGGGCTACATGTCAGTCCCACTATACTGAGCACGACCTATCAAAAACATATACTTACGGCTTGTAGATTTTCTCCATAACAATAGAAACGACGATGGGATCAAAATTGCTGTACTCAATGCTGAGCGCCTGGTCGAATAGTGCGGTGGCCTTCAGATCGCTGGGGTCTGGAAGGAGGGAAGGTCCTTGACCGCGCCATTTCGTAGCAATATACTTGCAAATAGCCCGAGTCTCGTAGAGAACAAACCCGTCGTCGTCGATATATGGAACCTGCCCGAACGGATGTTTCTGGAGATGCTCAGGCGTCTTATGCTGCTTCGCCTGCACGTCGATGCGCACAAACTCGAAGGGAACTTGTTTCTCCTTCAGAATATGTGCGACTCGCAGGGTCGGCCTGGAAAGCGGCGAGCCAAAGAGTTTGAGAACCATAGTAACGTATAATTGTAAGCCTCGTGATGCGGAGGGGAAATTGGTGATGAGATGATTGGTGACGAATATGGCGCAATAGTAAGGCTTGAGTATATATACTTGCCATCGAGAAGTCGCACAGCGCGTCTCGTGTGGCACGCAGCGTAATAACCACACACTTGAATGTCACGGACTCCATCGATAGTCATACCCCGGTGCGTCGGAAAGCAGACAAAACGGGGAACGCTTATTCAGCATACTTTGCGTCGCGAAGCCATATCGTTGATAGTCCGTGGGATAGATGCAACGAAGAACCTTTCGACAGCTGCGACTATTGAGTTGTCCAATAAGCGATCACTCAACAATTCTGATTCTGTGATGCAGGCGTCAACGGTCAGCATTCCCCCCAATCTCATATTCTGTATTCAGGATACTTACTCATTATAGGAAGTGAATGCTTTAATAGAGGCCAGATTGGTGCGTTCATGACTTTCCGTGGTCTGCTGGCAGTCTGGCCGGGTCACGGGTAAGAACCCGAATAAGGGCCTACGCCACAAAGCTGTCGGAACTTCAACATAGCGGTATCGTCCGACGGTGTCACACTGGCACACGGCAGGCGATTGCCGTTCATATATAAACATGTACGTATAAGTACCACTTACCGGAAATAGGATCTCTCACACTACTCGAACGTAGACGAGGCATGTTTGTAGATCCGTGTACTACATAAGGAGCGGGGATGCACGATGAGAAGTGGCTGCCAGTGGTAGTAAGTAGATGTAGCTTACATAAGATGACGAATAACCTAACTCCGCAATACAAGTGTGCAAACTATATATCGCTAGGCTACTCGCTTTGCGGCTGAGTATGCAGTTAGTGTCTACTCTGTGAGTATTATTCTTCTTGCCTCAGATATCCAGAATTCTACAGCGATAAGAACCATTGTATGGGTGCACTACTTATATGTACGATCATTTCCCCAAACAGGCAATGATGCCGCGTGCGTTCCGTCACGGTCACAGACTGAGGCCACTCGAGTGCAGTTTTTTTTCCTTACTTACGCTTTAGTCCAACCTCTGCCACTCAGTTCCAACCTCCGTGAAAGGCAACAACTTCAGTCGAAGTATTTGGTGAGCCCTTGGACGGTGAGTATGATGTCTCATTGATATGTCAAGTGCGAATTACTGGCTCATCGTTCGCTATCTTACATGTTGCGAAAAACTCTTCCTGCCTTTCTCGCGCTGCAAGCCTCGCAGGGAACTCATTTAAATGTCGAGCAACAATTCAGTCTCCGCTCCTGCCTCAGAACCCTCCGTGTGGGTTAAGCAATTCCCTCCCGAATTACTTCTCCGAATATTTCGTCTTTGCGCGTCTTCCCCGATAGTCCAACAGAGGCACAAGAATTGGAGTGTATCGGGGAGCAAATGGTACTCATGGCTTTCTATTGGGCTCGTTTGTCGGCTTTGGAGATCACTACTGCTGCAAGAATCATACTGCTGGAGCTTCCTTTATCTACCCGCCGGCAAAGCCCTAATTTCGCTAGCTCTAACGCGCTCCAATAAGCGGCACCTCACTCTTGTGGTGGACGATCAGTACATGTTGAAAAAATTTCCACATGGTCTTGATCCCCTAATGGATGTCTTGGGCAGCGGACGCGTTGTGGAACTACATTACCGATTTGCCAACGAAGAATCTGAGCGTCTTGTTCTAGAAGATCTCAGGTTTCAGTCAATAGTCCACGGCATGACAGTCCTAAACCTATCTACCACTGTACCCTTCGATCCCGACGAATCTGACGACGAAGAAATTCCCTTTCCTTCCAAAGAGCCCTTGCTCTACCCAAAACTCCGCGAATTAAATGTTCGTTCGATTGCGGTTCAGTGGAAAGAGCTCTCACGCTTTCCGTCGCTACAAATCCTTTCGTTGAATTGTGCCGAAATGGAGTCATACATGGTAGACATCATGGATGTATTGGGTGCGCTAGGCTCCATGCCGCTTCTCCGTGATCTTTACCTCGCTCTTCACTTCACCGTCAACGACTCGGAGGACCTCAATGTCTATTACAGTGACAACCCACTTCAGACTCAAATCGTCTCGCTACCTCAGTTGGAGTCATTCTCTCTCCTCTCGAAGGATAGTCACACTACAGATCTCCTCTTGAAATACGTGCGCTTTCCTGGGACTACGAAGTTCAAGATCATGTTCGATGAATACGTCCCATATAACGCAATCGGGGCCAAACTCGCTGGAACGACTACTCTTACTATCCCTGAACCCATCGACAAATTCTACATCTTCATGGAGCGCTTCGGACCCTTCTTCTTCCGGGGGAGGGCGGGACCCGAGAGGACATTAGTGGAGCGAGGCGCACACCTGCCATATAGCTTCGAGCTCGGGTTTGCCAAAGCGATTACAAATCGCGATCGTGGGGTTGAATGGATGAAATCTACCCTATTTCATCTTCCCTTGAAGTCCGTACGATGTCTCTCGATCTCCTCAGGATACGGAGATTCTCTCGACGGAAACATCTACCCTGAGCCAAGTAACCTGGCAATGACCATGCCCAACGTCGAGGTGCTACGTCTTACTGGTACAGAGAAGAACCTGTGTGTACTAGAAGAATTGCTCGGATACGCTGTGAACAACAGATACTCGACGGAGGCTGGGGAGTATCCAAAGTGCATGTTCCCGCGCCTTAGAGCTCTCGACATGCGTGGCTTCGTGTTCCGACTCTGTGGGCACCATAGCAGAAACGAGGACGAGCACTATGGCTGTGCTCACGCGTTGCTTGAGGTTTTGGAATTCCGTAAGAAGCAAGGATGTGCTCCAGTGGAACACCTGCGCATCTCTCGCTGCTTCAATATCGGCGCACTCACAGTAAAACGCTTGGAAGCCTTGGTTCCCCGCATCACATGGGATGGGAATGTGCGGATCTGGAAGGAGGACAGCGATCTGCGCTTCCACAACGAGTACAGGTCAGTCTTGCCTGCAAATTCCCCATCTCTTTGCTAACGACAAGTGACTGTTAGTCGCGAGTACTCGTATAGCTGGCGTAACGCTTGGGCCAAAGCCATCGAGAGTCCGAAGACTAACACCGAGTCTGATTAAAAGATTACGTAGTAGCATGAAAAACCCGGAATCAAGTAAACGTATCGCTTTCTTTGCCTCGCAACTAAGTGTGTTGTCACTTTGCGCTTTACTGAAATCATGGGCCCACCTAACCAACGTGAAAACTCAGATTACGCTGACCATCATTCTCATGGTTCATGTCAACCAGCGTGCCTTTCCCGTTCTACATGCGCACCGTATACTTTGACACAATAAATCATATAGCAAGGGATCACAACCATCTGATCTACATCTACACTACGACTCCAACAAAGGGATTGAAATTGTATTCCGTGCAGGTCTTCTCGACGAAAATGCTGCCGTATCCGTCTTTCACCTTGGCACCATTCCTCAGAATCTGAATGTACGGTATCTGGCTATCCTCGACAGGAAACGGCACACTGCCCATAGATACCTGGTTGCCATGTGCGGTAAACTCGGCATGGGACGATCCGATGTCGAGAGTGATCGTAGCATCTGAAGTGACCATTGCCAGTGCGAAGACTTCATCTGCTGGGAAGTCAGCGTTGCGTGGTGCAGAGGTGGTTCCACCTGTACAGACAGCCCCTTTGGGATTCTTGCGGTACCAGAAGATCACTTGGTCATCCTGCGCTGTGTATTTAGAAACTGAAAAGAGGTTACAAACGCGAGACGCACCGTTATCGTCGGTTGTGTACCGGTCTTGTACCAGCTGATATAGTACTGTGCGACCCTTCTCCAAGGAGAATGATCCTGGCCGTTCACATAAGTTGCGTTGCCAATGTTGATATTAGAGTTGAGATCGGCAATGTAGTGTGATTCGCCGTAGTCGTTCCAAGTAATGATCTCAACGATATCAGGCTTGATCTGAACTGTTGCCCGAATGCTGGTTAGTATCGTAGTTAGTAAGCCGACTGAAGTGGTCCATACGAGCTTGCTGCCACCGATAGTTCCACAGCGTGTCCGAGTATTCGATCCAGTTCTGATCGGCCGAGAGATCTTTGTACTGCCACGGAGAAACACCTGGCGATATTATTGGTTTTGTGAGGGCGAGTATATTATCACAATAGGAGAGCATACCCATAATGTACGGGCCCGTCCGTTGTTTGATAGCACTTTGATATGCAGCATCAGTATCTGTTGTAAGATTAGCAAGGACGTCGTTAGGCCTACAGATGATGTTTGAAATGAGTCATTGACAGTATTGATGATGACGAGCAACAGCGTACCAGGACCACCAGTTCATGAAGCCATCGATACTCGGATAAGTGTTCAAAAGTTTGCCAGCTGCGCCAGGATCTCTATATGTCGTGAACGCAGGAGCTAGGCTGATACTAATACCATCGTTCGCCAAGTCGTTCTTGAATTCACTCCAGAAGCCGTCATTGGCATAGACCCCGGTATCTCCAGCATACGTCGATACAAGCACCTTATCGTCCCACTTAAACTGAGCAGGCGATTTTGCGTGTGCAGCGACGATTGAGACCATGTCGGTGATTGACCACGAGTAAGACATATCGAAAGAGATGAAAAGCTTGAAGTCAGGGTTACTGAATGTCTCCGCGGCTGCATAAGCATCGACAAGTTTCGAAGCTTCGTAGTCGTTTGCATTCATGTTCAAAGCTATAGGAGCAACGGCCTTCAGCTCTTGTTGGGCAAGGATGTCCGGGCTCCTTACCGAAACCATCAATTCCAATAGACCGTGCAGTAGCGATATCGGTTTCCCAATCGCTTTGCGTAAACGAGTATGCTTCAGCCAACTGCAATATTAGTATCAGTGCTTGCCATATGTATGTTGCATGCTGCACATTACGACAGTGGACTCACCATCCAATGAGCAAACACATGTTGAGCGCCAGCAGAATGTAACAGAGCAAGAAGCCCAAGCAGCACTTGCAGCGACATAGCAACAGCTATCCTGGACCTTTGAAGCGTTCAACGTAAGATCGACGTGAGAAGAGGACCGAGCAAGAGCAGATCTCTGCTCGTCAACTTATACCAGAGCCAGCTACTTTATTGCAGGTTGTACTTCTCGCCATGTCGTCAACATGTGTTTGAGAAGGCATGGTTGCGATGCCATCCATGCGCGACATCCAGTGCGGTGAACGGACTGTCCGCACAAATGAACTGTTTACATCACAGTTATTGGCGTCATCAAGCGCGATAACGGGCTTGATGTGCACTGTCAGGTGCGTCGAGTTGACGTGAGAATGGGATGATTCTGCGGAGATGCGCGAGAAACAATACAGCCTTCACCGGAGTGCAGTTGTCCGAGTGAACAAGAAGCAGAAAAGACGGATCCCATGACTTCGGTGCACACCTGTATCATGTCAAATATGATTCGGCTCACGTCTGTCATCCCCGTTGTGGCACGACGCTGATCAGCAAACCTGAGTATCCCAGGATATTTGGTATTGGCAGGATCATATACGACTTGCCAAACAATCACACCTGCAGGAGAAACACAACGCACGGACTCGGAGAGAAGCATCGTACAGCACCTAAGAAGTGTTTGTGATCCAAAAAGCTTATGAATGATGAAACTCCGATTGTTTCATTGCAATGCATCATAGTCACAAGTGATTTGAGGATGGCAACTTGCTGGAGGTGCAGTACAGTTCAGCTTGCTAGAAGTCCGAGTCCAATATGTCGGATTGCGATGTATCGGCTGGTGAATGACGCCGAGGACGTCGAGCCATATGTTTAGAGCCGTCTCTCGAATCACCAGTATCGCTGGCATGATGGGAATCGTCAGAATCAGGGGCTCTGGTTCCTGGCCTTACACGAGAATGGCGAGGGACATTCGCATGTCTAAATCGGTCGGCTACATCAGCTACACCCATAAGACTGACACCAGTGCGACCTACTTAGAATCTGCAGTACGTTTTCTCTTTGAAGCTTTAAACGGTAGGCCTGTATCACGGCGGCGGGGAGCACTTGATATCATAGCAAGAGATGGTGCTGGCAATAAAGATGGCGAGCGCGATAAGGAAGGAGACCTGGCATAGATAAATATTAGTTACACCTAATTATCTCGGCTCATGGGCCTGTGAGTTACCTCACCTCGAAGGAGGTGGCCCAATATTTGCACCAATATCGTCATGCTCAGCTTCCTCAGACATGGATCTGAGTTCAATCGAGTCAGCCAATACGTCCAAGGTCTACTTGATGCAGCATTCCGAACCTTGCTTTGCGTCTCGTAGCAGGCTTCATAGGGCTCAGAATCCTGCCACGGGGTAAGTCCTCATCTACTTCAGACTTCTCTGCACTCTCGTCCGACGACTGGTCAGAAGACGCGTCTGCGGCTCGAACCAGCTCCAGAACTGCCTGGTATCGCGGGTCCTCTGTGTAGTCATCGTCGCGGAGACCGCTCAGCTGCTTGGAGTACTGTTTGACAGCTCTTGCTCCAAACCGTTCTATCGCCTTTTGAGATCCGGAATCCTCAATTGAGCACTAAAGATTGTCGTGTTTAGTAGGCCCCCAGGGTATGCACTAGACACTTACGTGATCAAGCTTCGACAACAGCAGTCGCAAGCATAAGAGGCCCCTAGTATCAGGCGTCGAAGGCAAGTGTAGCTTCGGCAAAATTTGATAAACAGGTCTACGTTCGGCTGCAGACCGGTCAACTAAATCTACGATGAGGAAGAGGGAGGAGCTCACGTGTCCGTTCAGCGTCATAGCAACTCTGCAAAATATCGATGGCAAGGTTAAAATGGGTATCCTCGCTGTCCGAGCCAAGCTGCGAGGAGGATCTGTCAAAGTCTACTGCTTAGAAGACTATGCGTGAGTTATTCAGGTGATTTACGCACCCTGAAGCACGCTTCTGAGGATCTGTCCAGTCAACAAACAAGGCGCAAAATTGGGCGGGTGTGATCATCGTCTGGTCTTCCTCCATCTCTCCATATGCTTGCGTAACCAAGTCAAAGACTGTAAAAAAGATCTACGCGAAGATTAGCAGGAAAACACAACCACGTTAGCTAAGAAAGACTTACGGATTGCATACGTAATTGATTAGCATATGAGCTGTGGCAATAAGCTGGGATGAAAAAGGAAAGACATTGTCGAAGCTGCTGGTTGTCAGAGTTTGCGGGTGATACAAATGCCAACACTAATGCGGTGAGAACCTGATGATGCTCAGATTAGAGATTTAGCAATGCAACATCTATGCTGAACACGCACGCGTTCATCACCGATGATACCGTTTAGCATGAGCTTGGAGAGGCCCACACAAATCACAGCTCGCACATCGAGGGCTTCGTCATCCTCGAACGTCTGCAGGAGAAATGAGAGGATCTGATCCGTCTGTGTTCAGGGGATCTAATGAGAGATCAATCTTCAAGCTAGCAATTTGAGGATGGCTCACCGTCTCCTTCGATCTCTGGAAGAAGACGCCCGAATGCATCAATAGCAGGTCCAGCACGATCTGTAGAATTTTTGGCTTGAGACTTCCCGGCACGTGCTGTACTTGACTGCAGAACAACCCGAATGACTGCAATGCCATATCCTACAGTAGCAGTCAGATTTGATGAGCACATAGGAGTCGAACGACGTACCCTTGCAATGAGACAGCACAACCCCAATGCAACCAGTCCGAGCTCGCGGAAATTGGCTTCCACCCGCTTGATAGAAGGAACGATCAAGTCGTTGACAACACCTTCGAGGGTCGAATTTTCTTCGAACCTCTATACAGCAATTGAGTTTATAAGAATACCGACGATACGGGCGTAAGAAGCAATTACCCCGTTGACACGTTTAAGCATAGCAATGCAGAGAGTAAGACATCTCAGGTCTATCTCATCCGAACGGAGTTTCTCTTGTTCATTCAACTCTCGTGTGGGTCGCTTATGCCTTCCAAATCTGCTTGTGTTGAGCGAACTCATGCGAGAGTCATCGACGTCCTTCGCGCCCATGGAGTCAGAGTCAGTCTAGCGAAAGGAGAAGTAAACTCACTGGCGGAGGTTCCTCAAAACCACTGTCATCCCTACCGTCAAATAAGCTGTCCCGTAGCTCGACCATTGTCTCAACGGTAATCTTGATCATCTCGCGGTCGTCAGTCGTTAATTTGAGAACTTCGAGGCATGAATCCATAAGTGTCTCCGGTAGGTACTCGACACCAATCATGGATCCTACGCGTCACAAAAAAGCTGTCAAGCACATCGAGACAATGAAAGCGGAGGTACTGACGAATCACAAGAAACATCTTTCTTCGCCCTAGCTCATCCGTGTAGTCCAAACAACATGCAATCTTGAGCATTTCACCGAGGATACAAACTCTCCGGTACATCTCTTCTTCACTCCGTTCGAGAGCTGAGAAATCTTGTTCGTCATCTGAGAGATTGTCAAAGTCTTCGCCGGCCTTCAGAGTTTCGAATTCTTCGATAGCGTCCAGCATGAGGTTGCAGTTCTCCTGTACGAAGAACGCGAAGGCCATTACGACTGGAATGCCAGCATCATCCATCATACGACTAGTATTGAGTCCAATGCCGGAGCACGAAGCCTCAGTGGAGTCTGGAGAAGTGTATTCGATAAAGCATCGCGCGAACACCGCAGCTTCGAGCGTCATGCCTTGCCAGTAGGTATCTGCGACAATTGTCATCTCCAGGTACATGTAAATAGATGATAAAGCCACCACACGCACCAGGAAAGACGACTTTGCGTACAGCCGATGCTTTTGTGACGAAAATCGACCGCAAAGCGTCCAAAGCGATAGCGAGACCTTCTTCGTTGGTAAGATCAAAGAGACTCAAGAACTGGGAAACTCCCGTGAGGAAGTCACTATCGGGCTCCGAACGTGCGATATCGAACCAATAGTCGACCATGTCAGCTGCAGCTGCTTTGACCTTGTCGTCCCTGTCACCTAAACCATCACGGACGAGCGTCTCACGTTGAGCAATTGTTAATTGAGCCGGGTTGAAATGGCGAAGGGTCTTGTTGAAGACAAGGGCGCGAATGCAGGGATCGATGTCTCGAGTGCGTGTGATAATCACAGGAAGAGTGGTTGGCGTCAGGGGGGTGTTGACGATAGCTAGACGGCGGACTTCACTGGGTACCCTTTAGGTTGTGTTCAACGGCTCATGAGAGTATGACATACGGAGAGACGTCTGCGCAAAGCGAGTCCAAGATGTATTCGAGAATCCCTTCTTCCTGCTCTTCGTCTTCATCCGCGTCGGTGTCCATCAACTTCGCCAGCGCCAATATTGCTTGTGCGCGGATAATCGCTTCTTTGTCTTGCCGTCGTTCGAGTAATGCGCGTCGAAGCCTATCGTATATGTCCTCGCTGCGGTATATCAATAAATTGGAAGCATTGTAGAAGGGACGACGCGTACTCTAGTTCTCCCAAGTGACACAACAGTTCTGCGACTGTACCTACAGAACGAAAGCGCACATTCTTATCCTTCGCGACGAATCCCTTCAAAAGAAACTTGAGCAACTGTGAGATGAACCTGGATACGGGTGTGTCCAAATCTTCGTCTTCTGAGGAGGAGCTCGATGGAACGGGTGGGGAGAGACCTACGAGTGTGCGTTAACGAATCTGACTCTGAGGAAGAACAAGTGGACGCACCCTTTTCCAGTATGTATGCAACATATGACCCGACAAACTTCAACACTCTGTCCGCCGGTTGTACACCCTTCTTGACAAGCAAGACGCGACCCAACATGTCTACAAACACCCTGCTGAACCAGTGTTCGCCCGTCAATCGCAGAGACCCATCCGCTAATCGTTGCACATTCTTGACAGCTTCCACATGTATCTTGCCCAAACCGATGCTGTTCTTCTTATGGTTCGCCACAGAAGTTTGCACCTGGTCGAATATCGCTGCGATGGGTGTATGTAGAGCGTCCATAATAACTGGTCTTGCTGAGTTGATGAGAGTCACTGTTACAGGGTATACTTCCGGGAATAAAATTAAAGAAGGGGCATCGCGAGAAGCTCCAGGGAGGGGTTCAGTGAAAGAAAGCTTGGGTTGACCTCAAGTAATAGTAGCTACAGACAAAGTTCGGCGTTGGGATTTGAGTATCAAGCCGTTCCCACGCCACAACGTTTGCATTTACCAAATCGGGATGACCTCCGATTTCATACAAGAACAAGGAATTGATCAGAAACAAAGCCAAAAAGCTTAATCGATATCGGTACAAGCAATCGTCTATCCAATAATCGTACATATTGTTCAAGTCTAATCTTTCTGCTTCAGCCCCTCGTCCTCTCATACCGATACGCAAGCACCGGCTGCCAGCTTCCCTTCGCTACATGCTGCAACCGAACCAACTCCAAATCGTTGATGTTAATGCCGTCAACAAACCATGCCGGGTTCGTTGCAGAAGCTCGGTGCGTGTCTGTGTTTAAATCCTATCATTATAGCCAAAATCAGCGCTAATCCTCACTCAATCTCTCGGTGACACTCACTATCAAACACAGCTGAACCTTCCTCGCCACCAAATGGGCCAATCTGGCCAACGTCACCGGATGTGCTTCATAACAATGGTCAAATACATGCACCACGTCACACCAAGGCAGGTATCCCGGCCACTAGATAATCGTGTGATCAGCGATCTCATTATGGAAGGTAGGAAATCCGGGCCAAAACTCAGAAACGCACGTTGATCCGCAAGGTGACCTTCTTCGCGTTAGGCGTTAAGATGGGCGTAAAGTCCGCATGGTGCAGATCCTGCAGCTCGTTGTTGAGTGCGCGCCCAAGATTAACACCAGGCGATCCGTTCTCCTCAAAATTTATGCTTGGGAGAGGGCTGAATGCTCGTGTGACGTTGTAAGGCACCTGAGGCACTGGAACGAGTTGCGTCTGGTGAGCCATGAGAGCGAAGGAGTCGATGGAGGATGACGAGAGAAGTCTAGAAGCGTTGCTTGCATTTAGAGGGTCGACCCGTAGCCTGTACTTATACGCAGAGCAGATCCTGTGCACCGTCGGTGGCACAGTTAGAGTAGAGCGTTTGACAGGTATGGTCAACGCAAGCACATAGTTCCGTCACTGAAAACTTTCAGAGTGTCCACCGACCCTTAGAGGAAGTCATTGAAGCCAAGCAATGTCATGAAGCATGGATTACGGCACCGAGCTGAGAACCTTATGCTAGCTTGAAACAGCGCTGACATTCCCGCGGCATTGGCACTCTTCGGATGTGTGAATCCGAGGGGGCGGGTGGTGTGGCCATACAACGATTGCCTTATCGGGAGAAGAACAAGCTTCTTGTGCGTAATAATTGCTCCATCAGCAGCTCAGTCCAGGCCAAGTCGATGAACCTTTATGGAATTAGACTTCCACTCCGCATGACAGTGGCCAAGCTCCCAGACCCCTTGAAGACTCCTTCGATCGGAGGCGGTGACTTTGGCTTACCGAATGCAACGGTTAAACGTCGGACGAAATGAGGCTCGGAGCGCGTTGCAGATTCGAAAGTACGGGAACGCTGAATCCCGAGTGGAACGGAAAGAGATGCATATGCGCTACGCTGTGGTGTGCGACATGCACAGGGATTCGGTGATTTTGAGAAGTATTGGTGCTTCGCTCGTATGTTCAGAGAAGTAGAACTCGGAATATCAAGTTCTATTAGCGTTACGCAGGGCATCGTAAAAACTTCCAAGAGTTGAGTACGTACAGATGAGCTTGGAATCATTGAGCCCATATGGCCCTCCACGTCTGCTGCCTTTCCTGAAACTGAAGTGGCCTCCTGGGTGATCGCTTCGCCTCACAGCCTTCTTGCCTCCTGGCGAGGTTCCTGGGGTGTACAATCGATCCGCAACGCCACAGTGCGCGGATTGTCGAAGATTGTCGATAGATGAGGGGTGAAACCCGCAAAGATACAAGAGCAAGGAACTTAGGTAACCGTGAATTCCGAATTGTCCCTATAGTTCCCTAGCACGAGGCATCAACCAAGTCTATGGTGACATTGCCGCTCGATGGATGACACCTGCCTAAACGCTCAAGTCAATCTTTCAGTGCTCCTTCCTACAGGCTGCGGAGGCTTGGCTGTACGGGGTTCAAAGGTTGTTGCAGAGCCCCATCATACAGTAGAGCAGATTCCCCGCACGGCAGTACTGTACTGTAAACCCATGTCTGAAATCCGGGTGCAACGGCAAACTTGGGAATATCAGTACTGCATTCATAATCATTACTGTGAAAAGTCTAAACGGTCACATCCCGGAACTTCCGAAAGCGTCTAATTGATTACCTGCGCGTCACTATCCAAAATGAACGGACGAAAAACTATACCATGGAGCTCATAGCAGCCTGCAGTCCCTGTGTGACCCCCTGAATAGCCTCCAAGTTCTTCTTGCGCCTCTCCTCCACTTCGGGCCCCAAGGCATTCTCAAACCACCGTTCACCCTCAGGAACTTCCTTCCATCCGCCTGCCAAGAATTTTTGGAACGTCTTCAGGTGGCCCTTTGGCAAGTCGGGTTTCTGCAGCTCTTGGGACTTGACAAAGTGGGGCGGAGGGTTGTCCAGGGAGTAAGGTTTCCCGGAAGCATCGGTGGGTGATCCGGTGAATCCTTCGCAGGCGAAGACGAGATTAGGCGGAACAGTGATCCTGCCAATCTTGAAGCACTGGACGGAAACGCCAACACAATGCACTGTCGCGCCGTCGGGTTCTTCAGTGGGAATAAGTTGCGCGATTCGTTCTGCTACATTGCTCCCGGATGCCTGGGGAAGCGGGGTAGCTGATCCCGACACGGATCCTGAGCTCAGGTCAGAGGGTTGGCTTGGTGTGTGGAAAGAAGGAAAAGGCGCGGAGTCGCCAGACGGAGCAGACTTCTCCGAAACAGCGTGGCCATTAGAGATGGCACGCGACTTGCTCGACTTGGCTTTCTTGGGAGTTACGTAGCGTACGACGAGGTAGAACTGTTACTCAATGAGTATCCTGATAATGCTAACAGAGCTGAATGTGTACCCATTTGTTGTCCCATGCCACCAGGTTCATCCGCATCTCAAACGTGTTAAGCATAGGAATTTCCCTCAGGAACTTGAAGTGAGTCGCTGAAGCTATATTTAGGGCGCTGTCAGAAAAGTGGTGACAGGGATGCGCACCTCCCAAGGCAATCCATCCTCCAGCACGGAAAAACGTTGGGCAAACGCGCAAGGCAGCTCTGAAGCGCGCCCAATCGAGATGCTAAATTCCCCTTGCTTGCTTAGTTGTGTTGTGACTTTATGAAGATAGCTAGCACACCTTCGGATACGACGAGTTCGACAAATGCATGTTGAAGTCACTATCGTCCGGACCTATCCGCAATTGAGTGTAAGAGACAGTAGAAGAAAGGCATTATAACGTACCTGCCCAGGATTTGACACTTATAACGAATTTAATGGGATCCTTGCCTACAGGACATAGCTCCTGCAGGAATCTGTCCTTCGCTTCCAACTTCTTCTGCTTCGACAAGAGGGATGTTCGTATGCTCAAGGCCAGGACTCTAAGTCGATAGTGTACAATAGGGGAGAAGACGTGCCCTATAGAAGTAATTGGTCAGTATGATATTGCAGAGATAGAATACAGAGACGTACAATGCCATATTAACGGCCACGAACGGATATTGACCAGAAGAAGCAAGCCCAGCACGTATTTGAGCACCGTCGGCGTACTCCACAGCGCAGACTGCAGCAGGCCACCCACACGACCGGCGAAGGCACCTGACAAGAGCTGCGTGAAGTCGGCGGACGTCATGATGTCAGTCCTGGAAGAGCAGTGCACAACGCAGGCGAGACGGACCTTACTTATAACCTTTGCCTTATCCGCCCTTGTCAGCGTGCTTGACATTATGCCCGATATTGTTCACGATAAATTTGACGAGGTGATGCAGAATGTTTCTGGCGGGAGCGGACGAGGTACGATCCATATATTTGGCGCCTAGTACGCCATTTGTTGGGGTTTTGGCCAGCCAGGGGGCTTATCACAGCCTATCACGACGGGTGCCGGTTATTGCTGTGCCGGTGGCCCACAACGCGCCTACGCGTCTTCGCGGGGTGCACGCGAATGAGCGTGATTTTGGGGAGTTGCGAGAGATTTGGGGAGAACTGCAGAGACGAGTAACTTGTAAAGTCTATTGACCGACCAGTACGCATGCTTGCGGCTTCGACAGAAATGTTGGTGGCGATGACGGTAAGCATTCGGCGAGATTGAGGGGTCTAAGTTGAGGTGGATGGTGGCAGAAAGAGCGAAGATTCGTCCCAGGGAACTCGTGTTCTATATACCGAAATTAAGGTTTTTAGCGATGACGTCCTGAAGTCACAGCGAAGGCAAAAAGGCAATCGAACGAAATTATCCAGGAACATTCGATCAATATTAATAGAACACACGTGTACCAAATAATCAGCGGCCCCAGGCAATCCTCCTTTGCAACACAAGCTACAAACACCTCGGACTACATATGATGTTTTGTTATCATCATCATGGTCTGTCGAAGACCTGAACCAATCCACCCTAAATAACTGGAGCACATCAGGTGCATTCGTTCAGTAGCACATCTACGAGAATACAGGGACAGAGCCGGGTACTGACTAAAAACTCGTAATAGCTGTTAGTCTCCACAGCTCATATGGTCAACCAACGGCGGTAGAGCTTATCTGCGAGTGGTGCAGCCCCAGTAGTCATATAGATGATCGATAAGTTATACGCAGTTTCAGATGCAATGCCAGCATCAGTCTGTATGCTCGTTAGTGAGTATGAGATCGTCTGAACAAGTAGGAAAACTACCTCAGGATTATGTTCGAGACGCCTCTCAATCTGCTTTAAAACACGTTCGTAGTGCTTCACAGCAAGAGTCAGCAGTCCTGCACACACAATAGTTAGCGCCATGAAGGAGACAGTTATCATTGAGTATACCTAGCTGGTGGAAAGCCCGCCCAAAGTTGTATTCGACCTCATCGGGTGCATCTTCACCGCGAAGCTCTCGATACCGAGTGAGGAAGGCCATCCCCTATGTTCAACAATCAGTAAACACGCAACGTACGATAGACATTGCGTACTTGGGTGATGAGATGATGCCTATTATCAGCTTGGCGCTGCATAGCTCGTCCAATGGATGCTACAGCCAGGCACAAGCAAATCAGAGGGTCGTCCGGGTAATAGTCGTAAGCATGCAATAGGTAGACTAACAAACAGGCCGTGTTAGCAATCTAAACCCTATAATGACACAACAGAGAAAACTCACACAAAGCACTCTGGTAACTCTTCGCCGCGAGACATATCTGTCCATATATCGCCACACAAACCGGATTCTCCTTCGTCGGCAACCGCGACTGATGTGCACCAGCAGCTTCACCACCATCCTTCCCACCACTCGCGATATTTTCCTGGCCATCCTGCTCATCATCGTCATCCGCCTTAGTAGACACGCCACCAAAGCGCTTCGTCACAGGGTTCCACCGGAGACTATCGGGATTTTTCAGAGCTGTATCGAACGAACGAACTTCGCGGAGCATGTGCTTGGAGAGCGTGGATGCAAGGAACGCGTCGGTTGCTGCGAGACCGCTACCGAGTGAGGCGACGAGGATGCGGAAGGGCTCGTTGTTGAATTGGTAGCTGTTTACGAGTTTGCGGGATTGCTCGACGGCAACGTCATAGCGCTTGGCCGTAATTGAGCACGCTGGGGAGTTTGTTGAGGAATAGATAGTCAGTAGATAGTAAATAAGGCACGTACCGATGATGGCAAAACGGATGGTGTCCTGGTAGTTTCGTGCTTGGAAGGCGTTCGAGTACAGTATGTGCCGGAGGATTTCTGACGCCTCTTCGTATTGACCTCGTTTCGTGAGGTTAAAGGTGTACTACATTTCGTCATAAGCGTTGGTGCGTGTTGTGATGTAGAGAAGAGTCTTACCTGCATGAAAATCCGTAGCCAGTCATCGAACTTTATAGTACGGAACGAGTCCACCACTCCGATTTTCTTCGTCATCGTGTCACGCCCTAAAGTTAGTATCCCATAAGCATCATACACACAACTTGAGGTATGGTAGATTGCATACCCAGTTCGAGCTGCAACCGCGAAGCCATACTCTCCTCATTCGCCTCGACATTCGCATTCGGCTTCTTCCTCCCACCGCGCGTAAATACCCCCTTGAAACCCACATGCTACGAACCCACAGCACACAATCAGCTTTTACAATCCACCTCACCCACATCCCACGTACCCTCGAAGACAAAAACAGCGCTCTCGTCTCCCTGAACGACTCCACAAGCAGCTCAGCCTCATGCATCCACTCACGGTCCGCCTCTTCCTCCCCAGCCATCATCCTCGCCCACAAATCCTTCACGCGGCGATAAGACTGTGCGGCTTCTTTCTCTTTCTTTGCTTCGAGTTCACGGAGCTGGGCTGCGGTGAGTTTACCTGCCTTTGATGCTTTGGCTGGCGCCTTCTCCTTTCCTGTGCGACCGCGTTCTTCGAATAGCGAGGTACCTGGGCCGCGGTCTGGCGCGACGGAGCCTTCTGCGGTGTCTTGGCCTTGGCGTCCGGCGACTTTGTTGCGCCTTCTTTTCTCGATGACTGGGGGAGTCAGTCAAGGCCTTAGAGTCACTAATAGAAATGTCAATGTTACCTTGGAGGACAAGGTCCAGCGCTTTGCGCGTCTCGCCTAGGATCTCGTATATGGCTGCGAGTTCTTTCTTTGCATCGTCCAATGTAGGATCGGCCTGAAGCACTGCATATATCATCAATACTAGCTTGGGTTCATGGGGCCACGAGCGAATGCAAACCATGTTCGTAGACCTCCGCTGCCTCCTTCAAATCTCCTACCATACGGCGACAGGACGCAGCTCGCAGCAGTACTTGAAGGCTACTGGTCTATAAGGCTGTTAATCAACGTAGTCCGCGGAAGATGTAATACTGTCACTCACAGATGCGTCTGCACCAAGCATCTCGTATATATGCCCTGCTTCTGCATACATTTCCCGGTCAAAGTACGCATCCGCGATCTCTGCAAACAAAGGAGCATACTCGAGCGAATCTTGCGAAAGAATCACCGACGCATGCATCTGTATATCCATCGCCTCAGACACAATTAGTTTCTTCCACTCCTCAAGAACGCACCTGTCCCTCCGCGATATCCCCCAACTTGACACGCGCAATCGCCAACCGATGCCTCGCGTTAATATCAAGCTCATACATCCCCGGCTGAATCTCCCCATCACCCACCACCCTCCCACTTTCCCCATTCGGTCCAACAGGTATATCCCACTCCCTATCATCCTCAATCGCATCCCAGAACTTCTGTGCCGCCCGACCCTGGAGCCACCTACACCCCCGTCGAATCGTCGTGACAGCATGCTCATGCCTACTTGTGGTGTTGTACAAATCCGCGAGCACGAGTACCTCCATCAGGTCGAACCCGACTGCAGGACCGTCTGGGTCTTGTTGTGCGAGAGGGACTTCGCCGGAGGGGAAGGTGGAGGTGTAGTGGTCGAAGGCATCTTGGAAGAGGGAGGCGCATTGGTCGAGATCTGAGAGTTCGATGAGGATAGGACGTAGTTCTGCGAGAACGCTGAGGTCGTTGGGGATGCGTTTTAGGATTGACAGGAATGCGTAGCGGGCCTGGCGTCTGAATCAGTATTCGGTCTTGGTTAAGCAGGTGGGCATAAAACCTACTGTCCGTAGATCTCCAACCTCCTTTGCCAAAGACGCTCGATCCCAGAACGCGCCGATGTTCTCTGGATCTACTTGGCATAGTTTTCGGTAGCAATAAAGTGCCTGTTGGTGATATCCTTGCTGCCTGTTTTCATCTCGGCCTCAGCATCCGCGCATATAGCGAATCAAATCTCATCCTGACCGTGACTGCTGTGCTAGTCTATCCCATTCCTCTGGATCCTGGTTCAGATGGGCGGCCATGATACGTAGCTGTAGAGCCTTCTCGCGCTCGCCCGTATCGTCGTAGCATTGCGCCAACACAGACCACGCAGCTCCCGCGCGAGGTTCTATTCGAATGACCTCTTGCATAATACGCAAAGTCTCTGGGATATCATTATCGACGTATGCTTGGTTTCCTTCTCCAATCAAGGCTTTGACTTGTTGGGACAGTATGACACCTTTCCGTCGCCCGGGCTAGATAGTATGGTGTGAATATCCAGTAGCACAGTAGACGTTCTGACCCCTCACAAACCTTTCGCCCCCTTTTCTTACCGACTCCAGATGCTTCACGGAGGTCGTCTTTGAATTCGTTTTCTCGATCTTTCATATCGAAGTCCCAGACCTTGCTGAGAGCCCCGTTTCCACTGCTGTCGCCGCTGCGGATGTCGCGAACTAGACGACTAACGAAACTGTCAGAGTCGTTTTATACCACAGTATACGTTGCTAAGCATACTCAAAGTCTTGATCCATCGGCTGGTCTGAGTCTCCTGTATCTCTCGCCTTTCCCTTTCCTTTGGTAGACCTGGAAACATCGTCCTGTTCTTCGATTTCTTCGCTTGAGCTGCCTTCCTCACTTTCAGTGTAATCTGAGGAGGAAGCTCCAGACTCCTCTCCTGTACCACTTTCTATTAAATCGCACAAGGAAGCAAGCATAAAAAGACCTCACCAAAGACATCGTCTTCGTCCCAGTCATCCATCCTGGGGGTAACGGAGCTACATGGAAGTAAGCGTTGCGTCATTTATGGCGTCTGGATAATATTATAGTATATATGTCTTACGTTGTAGTTTGGTGACTGGATAGAGAAGAAAGGATTTACTAAGCCTGTGATGAGGCGTCAGAAGCCCTGAACGGTAGTTACCAGTCGTTAGCTTTTGTGTCAAGCTTACCGCCGAACTTGTCAAACACAGGCCGCTATAATGACACGTACCTACTTGCTTGTTAGTAGATAGCTCACCGAAATTATATCACCCTGAGACCGAGGTGTTCACTACTCACGTCTCACTACTAAACTTGCTGCCTGCTCTCTTTCAGTGGAGGAGTGGTTAAAGTCAAGATTACCTGGTGGGGCAATACGATCGTCCGGACTTCGGTGATGACTGATCCGGGTGCAGGGGAGCCCGAATCGGACGTCGGTAGCATCGGACATCGGCCGGAGTACCCGGTGCGCCCCGGGCAGATGACGGCGTAACTTCACTTCTCAAAGTCGGTCGACTTCACTTCGTCGTTCGTGTTTCTCTCCATCCATCTACTTACCCACCATGTTGACCGTACAGAGGGCTGCTCAACGTGTAAGTCGTTGTTGAACCACTTAAAGTCGTCTAGCTAACCAAATATCAATGGCAGAATGCGGCGCGTCGTTTGCGGGAAGCGACGCTCCAGGCTGCTCGCTGGCAAGCGACCAGGGCAATGTCCTCAGAGTCTGGGCCCTATGATGCTGTGATCATCGGTGGAGGTGCGTTGCCCATGGCTTTGTTGCTTCATGAGAACGTTTAGCTCAACGTTCCTGCAGGCCCCGGTGGCTACGTCGCAGCAATCAAGGCGGCTCAGCATGGGCTCAAGGTGCGTTGCGAAGATTTTCTCGTGGGGGGATGTTCGCAAAACTGACGACCATTGCTTTTTCGTAGACTGCTTGCATTGAGAAGCGAGGGTCTCTTGGTGGAACATGTCTCAACGTTGGCTGCATTCCGTCAAAAGCCATGCTCAACAACTCGCACATATATCACCAGACACAGCACGATCTGAAACGCCGTGGTATTGAAGGTATGCTGCTTTGTCCTCTGCACTACAAAATAAAGATAACTTACAATGTCTTTAGTCTCTGACGTGAAGCTCAACCTCGACCAAATGCTCAAGGCAAAGACCGACTCAGTCAACGGTCTCACCAAGGGTATCGAAGTCCTCTTCAAGCAGAATAAGGTTGACTACATCAAGGGGTCCGCATCTTTCGTCTCTCCCACCCGTATCTCCGTTCAGCTGAACGACGGCGGTGAGACCGAAGTCGAAGCCAAGAACGTCATCATCGCTACTGGTTCCGAAGTCGCACCGTTCCCTGGTGGTGCAATTGAGATCGACGAGGAGCAGATTGTCAGCTCAACTGGCGCCCTTGAACTGAAAAAGGTTCCCGAGAAGCTCGTAGTCATTGGCGGTGGTATCATTGGTCTTGAGATGGGTAGTGTCTGGAGTCGGTTGGGAGCTCAAGTTACGGTGGTTGAGTTCTTGGGTGGTATTGGTGGTGCCGGTATCGATGAGGAGATTGCGTGAGTGCCAGCATATCATTTTTCGCTGGTGAATGGTCACTGAGCCTATTTTAGCAAGCAATTCCAGAAGTCACTTCAGAAGCAGGGCCTTAAGTTCCAGTTGAACACGAAGGTGCTTTCTGCTGAGAAGAAGGATGGCAAGGTTTACCTGAAGACCGAATCTGCAAAGGGCGGCAAGGAGGATACCGTAAGTAATGAGTTATTTCCCATATCATTTATCTTAATTCGCTGCAACAGCTTGAAGCCGATGTCGTCCTCGTCGCCGTCGGACGCAGACCCTACACCAAGGGTCTCAACCTCGAGAAGATCGGCGTCGAGCTCGACAACAAGGGCCGCATCGTTATCGACGACCAGTTCAACACGACCGTGCAAAACGTGAAGTGCATCGGTGACGTCACCTTCGGACCTATGCTCGCGCACAAGGCCGAAGAAGAGGGTGTTGCTGCCGTCGAGTACATCAGCAAGGGCCACGGACACGTCAACTACCACGCCATCCCCTCCGTCGTGTACACCCACCCTGAGGTCGCTTGGGTCGGCAAGACCGAGCAGGAGCTCAAGGCTGCTGGCGTCAAGTATAAGGTCGGCAAGTTCCCGTTCGCGGCGAACTCGCGGGCGAAGACCAACCTCGATACTGAGGGTCAGGTCAAGTTCTTGACTGAGGCTGAGACTGACCGTGTCCTTGGTGTGCACATTATTGGTAAGTTCACGGTGCAGGAAACAGTATGCTTGTTCTCACGTGGCACTTCATTTTAGGTCCTAACGCCGGTGAGATGATCGCTGAGGGTGTCCTCGCTGTCGAGTACGGCGCCAGCTCCGAAGATATTGCTCGCACATGCCACGCTCACGTACGTACTCTCTTCCCTACACCACGACATGTTTGCCCCAACTGATTTTCTTTCACTTGTAGCCTACGTTGAGCGAGGCCTTCAAGGAGGCTGCCATGGCTGCGTATGACAAGCCCATCCACTTCTAAGTAACGATACGCGTACGTTGTTCCTGTGTTGCACATCCTGAGATAGACTGTTTTTGCTTGGCATATGATACATTAATATAACCTTGTTCGTTTCATCGATACCACGGCACTACCCCTGAGAAGCAAGTGAAACTTCAGTTACAAGCGTACGGTATTACGCGAAACATTCTCTACTAGACGACAGCGGAAGTGCGCGTACAACTTATATGTGGCATACACACAGCGCACTTAGTCCCTTCCTGCCTGCAGATACTGGACGTCATAGCAGTAGCAGGATACTATGTAGTCAGTAAACGAACGGCACCGACACTGACAACGTTAACATTGACAATTGTACACCCAGCGTCAAGCTACAGCGTCTCTCCCCTGGCGAAAGCGTGTTGATTCACAACGCCACCTAATTTGGAAGGTGGAGTTGCGTGGAGAACCGCTTACTTGCCCGCCTTCGGCACCACTAGTGGCAATAGCATCCTCACTGCGGATACGAATGTAGGATGAGTCTCTCCACTACGGCACTTCAGTACCACGATGATACGAGGGTGGGCTGCATGGCCACCGTGACGGGTATGGGCACGTAGCGGGCCTATATATATACGAGGTCTAGTATTCCCTTGGGTCTATCATGCATATACGTACCATTCCTCGTAGGTTTTACACCAGAAATCTTCAAGTTAGCACCGAGGGTGTCACTGGTGACTGAACTCACCGCCGCTATGCAGAATTCAGTGCATACTATGCTCCAGGTAAGTACTAAACGGTACCTATCATACATACTAAGCGACAAATCTGACTATCTCACCAACAGGATTGTCAACCTGACCTTGTGGCCATACCGTTCGAACCCTACAAGTTATCGCGGAAGCAGTACGGAACAAGAAAAGCGCACATGAAGTCCAATCTCATGTTCACGGTCAACGGTCGTTGTGGCGCACCCCTTGTCCAGTCAGACCCGTTGGAACAGCTCGATGGCCGACTTGACCGGATGTTTGAGGGTTATGGCACCAAAGTCGCGTACGTGATGCAAGTAAGTACTCATCAGCACTGCTTACAGTATTCTGCAAAGTCCGGCTATGATATTGATAAAGGTTTTGTCAGCTTCCCGGATACCATGTATTCAAGCGGCAGAAATATGCCTTTCAAAAAAAGCACGGTCAAAAGATTAGCATCAATCGAGAAAAAGTTCTGCAGCAGGTTTCTGAAGTCATAGAGGCCTTCATGTCGTCCGTAAGTATGGGTATTTGGCTCTGCCACCTCCCGAGAATTCAGCTGACTCTCCCTAGATCCAGAATGGTCAGAACCCTTTGTTCTTTGGTCCTGACGGCGTAAGGCTTGAAGATTTGTACCTGCTTGAAATTCGATCGGTTGCCAAGTCGTCCGTTCAGCCCATCCTCGCCGTTAAGAAAGAACGCCTCATACACTGCGGGATAGATCATGCGTATACATTGACGACCATACCATCTAGTACCAGCGGAAAGGGGCACAATATTGATAGTAACACGATTGCCAGTGTACATGATTGCCAACACATGCTGGATGCAGGAGCAGTAGTTGGGGAAACCACTGGCATAGAGGCAAGGCCGGATATATATACATCAGCGGCGATATCCGAGTCGGATGTTATTTCCAACCAACAGGTGAGAAATGTCAACAATCATACGAATGTGCAAGATAGTCAAAGGAGACTGGATGCAGGAGCAGTTGGGGGAACCGTAGAAGCGGAGGCCAGCTCGGCGTTACTGTATTGGTTGAGCGGGATTAGCGCTGACGACATGCTTCCTTCCCTTGACTTGGACGTGTTTCCTCCCCTCGACGACTTCTCTTATTCCTTCCCTTGATGACATCATTTGATGGACGGCATGTGCTCTCCCCTCAATGATTCGCTTGCCCATGGCCAGTAGATTTCCACAATGTAGTACAACCCTGGTCCCTCTGTCATTCTCTCTCTTCCTCGCTACGCGCCGTGATTCAGCCCTCGTTCAAAACTTCAAGTACAAAATACACTCTATTCGTTAGTCCTTTATGTGCAAGCAATGTTGGTACAAGCCTATAGATGGGAGGGGCGTCTAGATCTCTGGAGCGCTGGACGAATATTTAACACAAGTACTTCCTGAAAAGGCAGTTATAAATTATGGTCGACTTGAGGCTCGCTACTTCGCTATGCGTGTTGCTTCAATTTTTCGCCCTGCATTGAACTATTGCTCTGGCCGCGATACATTGCTAGACACTGAGCCTACTGGATTTCAACGAGTGATTTGCTCGCATGAAGCGATTCAAATGAGACTGGCGCTTCGGCGCTCAATCTCGAGGCGCATCACCGCATCACGCCGGCGGCACTCAACCCGTAAATCTGCACTGTCACCACAATGTCCAACGACGGTTTGAACACTTGCAACACCTCCAAGCCATATACAGCTCTCTTTGATTCGAAGCAAGCTTGTCCACCATGCACTCTCTTTTCAATAAACGGAGTGACTTCGTTGACAAGAGCGCGACACGTCGAAGACTGACTTACTCAACAAGATCAGCCTGAGGATAGTTGTCCTACTCGTAGACCAATAGTATTCAATGCCTTGCACTGTTTTCGATACTGATCTCACGCTCAATGAGGACAACAATCAGTACCGGTAACGTGCTAGCTACGTCAGACAACTTGATCAGACACACTATCGAACGTGCGTCCTGTGCTTGCGCTGAATGGCCAGCAGGTTGATGACGCTCGTCAAGATTGAATACCTCCACGCGGTATAAAGCACGTTGGCCAGTATCGCGTACGTCTTCCAATCCATTCGCATCTTCTTCGAATTCAGGCACTGACTGACTTCTCTCGACCAATCTAGCCGCTCTCATTCGACGTACATATACGTACAAACCATGCAGCTAGGAGGACACCGCCCTCGCCCTCTGAATCTTCCAGGTCAAGTTCCAGCTTCAAGTCATGTCGAACTCAGACTCTCATGGCAGTCTTGTTCGCGACGAAAAGCACGACGACAGCGCTGAGCCTCAGCCTCAATGTCCTCGCTCGAAGAAAGTCCTACTCTTCGGAGCATCAGCTGCACTCATCGTCATCCTCGCGCTCGCCCTAGGACTAGGACTAGGTCTCGGATTGAAGCATCACCACTCTTCCCCTTCCTCCTCCACCACCTCCTCCGGCAACTCAAACTCATCTAGCAACCCATCGAACCTCCCTCTCCTACAACGAACACCCCCAGAGAACTTCATCCTCGGCACAATAAAAGGCCAACCGCCCCAGACGCGGTTCTATAACTTTACGGTCGGGGAGGTGTGGGGTGCGCCGGATGGGGTTGGGAAGCGGATGTTGGTTGTTAATGGTACGTGTTCCAGTGTACGCCAGTACTGTTCTCGTATTGAGAAGTGGAATTGTGGGCTGGTGTGTCTACAGGGATGTACCCAGGCCCGACTATCGAAGCCAATCAAGGAGATAGGATCGTCGTTAACGTGACGAACACTTTGAGCACTCGGACGTAAGTCTCTCCATCCCATTCCCCCTTCCATCCCCCTCCTCGTCCTCCTACTCTCACCAAACTAACCTCACACCACGTTATGCAGGGCTATCCACTGGCACGGACTCGTAAGCACCAACCTCCTCTAAGCGTAAGGCAAGAGTTGGGAACTGACGGATTGGGGAGTGAAGTTCCAAAACGGCACGAACTTCTACGACGGGACGACGGGTATTACGGAGTGTGGTATACCGCCTGGGCAGTTCTTGGTGTACAAGTGAGTCTCTCTGCGCCTCTTCTCTCCTCATATCCCCTCGTCTCCCCTCGCCTCCTCTCGTCTCTCCTCATTTTCTCCCCTCTCCTCTCGCGTGTGTGGGTGCTCATGAAGAGTTGGAATGTGGTAGTTCCACGCTAGGAGAGTTCTCAGGGACGACGTGGTGGCAGTAAGTCTCCCCTTCCCTCCAAAGTCTTACCTATCTTACCCTAATCGTGCACACAGCTCTCGTAAGCTCCCAACCCTCCTCATCGTACTTCGCTAACTCACCTCTCACTTCTAACTAGATTGTAAGCACCCCCTCCTCATCCCATTTCTCCTGCTCTTCCCCCTCTCCATTCACCCCCGTCCTTGTATCTCGAATCCTGACACGCGAAATAGACTCCACACAATACACAGACGGCCTAACCGGCGCCCTCATCGTCCACCCCTCCACTCCCCCACCTTCGTTGCCTTCCTCAAACTCCCCGACGTCCTCCTCAAACCTCCCGACGTCCTCAAGCTTCCCGACGTGGGACGCAGAGCTGAGCATCCAAATGGCGGATCTGTATCATAACTTCAGTGGGGAGCTGTTAGATGCGTACTTATCTGTGCGTCCTCCTTATCTTCTCCTTTTCCCCCCTCTTGTGAAGGGAAGTTGGGGCTGATGGTGGGTCGATTTTGTGGAATAGCCGTTTGGCATAGACGGTACGCCGGGAGACGAACCTGTCCCGGATGGCGGGGTGAGTCTCCTCCCTTCTCTCTCCCTCTATCCCACTCTCTTCCTTCATCGAGTGCTCGAGTGCTGTGTAAGCTGATGATATCGTTTGTTGGAAGACTCTGAATGGTATCGGGCAGTGGGGCGGCGAGGGCGATTACTTTAACGTACGTCCTTCCCCTACCCCTCCTCCCACCCAACCTTTCCTTCCCCACCTCCTCTCCTCCCTACCGTCCTCCCTCGTCCCCTTCCACCACCTCACTCCCCTCCTCACCACCTCCCACCTTCCCTCCTCACCACTCCCTCCACCCTCCAAACAACAACAAGTAAATCGCTCACTAACACCCCCTCCCAGTTCACACTCCTTCCCCAAAAAACATACCTCCTCCGCCTCTCAAACACAGGCTCCTTCGCCTCCCTCCGCTTCTCCCTCGACCACCACCCTCTCACTATCATAGAAGTCGACGGAACTTTAGTGACTCCTTACACCGTCGCTGGCGTAACTATAGCCGTCGCACAACGTTACGGGGTGCTTGTGAGGACTAATAGAACGGAGGGTTCGGTGAGGACGAATCAGACGCAGGGAGGAGGAGGAGGAGAAGAGGGGGGGAAGTACTGGATGAGAGTGGGCGTGCAGAGCGATATGTTCACTTATGACCAGCCGGGTCAGAATTTGGACATCCGTGGCTTTATCACCTACTCTTCTTCTTCTTCCAACTCCTCCACCACCAATACCAATAACAGCACGACGGGGAGTGCCAGTGAGAGTCAAACTGGGAGTGCCAGTCCTAGCGGACTGCCAAAAGAGCAAGAAGACCCAGGACCGGGCGTACAGGGCTTGGGAGATATGGATGTGGGGATGTTGGTGCCTGCTGTGCGGGGGAGTGCGCCGGAGCGGACTAGGTGAGTTCCATCCTCTCTATCTTTACGTTTACTTTCGTTTTCATCGAGTGGAGGAGGAGGCGTTTGTATCCACCGAGTGGAGGAGGAGTTGTATTCACCGAGTGGAAGAGGCGTTTTTATTCACCGAGTGGAGGAGGCGTTTGTATTCACCGAGTGGAAGAGGCATTGCTGACGCTTGTTTGGTGGTGCTGTAGGGAGTATTATGTTAGTTTTGATTTGCAGAACGACGTCAACGGACGGTTTTTGGGGTTCGTTAATGGTACTGTGCGTCTCCCTCTCCATCCTCCTTCCTCTCCCTCCCTCCTCTCTCCCGGCTGATAATTGATTTGGTCGCTCACGCGCAAGTAGAGCTGGACACCCCTAACAGGCACCTCCACCCTCCTCACCGTCCGCGACGCCTTCTCCCCTTCTAATAGCTCAAATTCCAGTAGTGCTGGTTATAAGGAGGGAGGAAGCACCCAACCAGGCGACCAGTTCATGATCACGGAGGATTCGGTGCAGGTTGTTGATCTTGTTATCGTGAGTCCCCTCTCCCTTCTCACTCTTACTCCCTACTCTCCCTTCGACCTTCTCCCTTCTCCTTCATTCCATTCTTGCTCCCTTCGACTTTCATTCCCCTTCTCCTCCCTTCGACCTTCATTCCTTCAAGTTTGTTCCCGCGATAAAAAGAATGGGAGTAAGAGAGGAAGAACGGGAGTAAGAGAGGGAGAATTGAAGTAAGAAAATGGCAGAAGGAAAGGTCGCTGATGTGAGTGTGTGGTGTAGGACAACCTGGACGATGGAGACCACCCGTTCCATTTGCATGGACATCGGCCTTGGATGTACGTCCTCTTCCCCTCCCCTGATCACCTCTCTTCCTTCTTCTCCTTCTCTCCTCTCTCCCTGCCACCTCTCCCTTCACTTATAACCAACGTGGATGGACACCTGACTGACGGGAAAATGGGCACTTCGTTGTAGAATGGGCACATCAACAGGCCGCTACCAATCCCAACCCCTCAACAACACGAACCCGCTCCGGCGGGACACGGTGCTCATACCTGCGTACAGCTGGATGGTGCTCAGGTTTGTTGTTGATAACCGTACGTCCCCACCTCCTTCTCCTCTTTCTCTTCCCTGCTCTTTCCCTCCTCTTTCTACTCCTTCTCCCTTCCTTTCTCTCGGCTCCTTCACCACTTCCTTCCGTATATTATTCTTGTTGAAAAAGAAAAAGAAAAGATACTGACGTGCGTACTGGGACATAGCCGGCCTATGGGCATTCCACTGCCACCTCGCCTGGCACATGGCCGCAGGCCTGCTCATGCAGATCAACGCGCTGCCGTCAAAGGCTGCGCTGTTGGATGTGCCGGGGGTTATTGTCAATCAGTGTGCGGCTAGCGTACCGGGGGAGTAGTCGTAGCTATTGGTATGGGCGAGGGTGTGGCGTGGAGGTGGGGTGTGTAGGGTTTGCTGGGCAGTGTATACATAGTAGGGTAGATAAGTCGCGTAATTGGGAATTATTCAGTGAGCAGATCATGTGTGACATTAATATTACGTATACGCGAGACGTAACACCGTGACACTACGCGTCCTCACGACGGGCTTGTCACACCCTCCTCTACCTTCCCCCTTCCCATCACCACTCCCCCACGTCACGCTCCTTCCACCCCTCCTATCACACCCGTCACAACCACCTCACCCAAAGATGGCAGCCCAACCGACAGTACTCAACATCCAGATCCTCAGCCCACCCATCCACCCTCCTCCCACGCAACAAGTCCTCGGCAAGCGAGCCGCCAGGTCTGACGATGGTACGTACCAGTGTCTCCTCATACAAAGAGTGTGACTGATGTGGATGGTGGATGGGGATGATGTGGATGTGGATGGTGTAGTGACAGTGCAGATTGACGTGTCGAGGCCGATACCGTACCCGCCTACGCCTGAGGTCGTCGAGGCGTTGAGACAGCGCATCCTCCACGTACGTCCTCTCTTTCTTCTCCACTTCCTTCTCCTCCTTCCTTCTTCTCCTTCCTCCTCCTTCACCCTCCTTCTAACCATCACTCATCGACAGCTCGAAAGCGAGTTAGCCGCAGCCAGCCGAGGCGCAACCTCCAAGAAAGCCAAGACTGCCCCTACTACCGTGCAGACCACTCTCCCTCTTGCCTCTGGTTCTGGCTCAGGAACAGGAGTAAAGAACGAGAAAGCAGAGAAGGCAGAGATTGCGAAGACCGAGAAGGAGAGCGCGAAGACGAGGAAGTCGCGCGGGAAGAGTTTGTTCGATCAGTGTGTCTCCTCTCTCTCCCCACCCCTCCTCCCATTCTCACTCCCTCATCATCTCCTCACTCTCACCCTCCCTCCAACCTTCTTCCTCTCCCCACTCTCCTTCTCCTCCCACTACTCCTCTCCCACTACTCCTTCCCCTTCCTCACCTGCTCATCCTTCCCACTCCCACTCCCTTCCTTTATCCCCCCCCCAATCTCTCATGCACTGATAATGACGGTGCTAGGTTAAAGAAAGCAGCCCGCGCTGAAAAATACCAAGGCGGCCCCCGGCTCGTCAAATTCGAGGACCACTTCACCCAAGCCGACTTTGACCTCGTGTTTGGTGGGTGTGGAGTGTTGGTGCAGCCTACGCCTGATAATAAGGTGCGTTTTCACCACCTTCCTCTCACTGTTTTTCCCCGCTTCCTCGTTCCTCCTATCCCTCTTTTCTCCCCTCTTTTCTCCCCAACCCCTTTCTTCCGTCTCCCTTCCCCTCCCATCCCTTTGCGCTCGCATGGATTGAACGCTGACGCTGAACGCTGACTCGTCAACGCTCCCACCAAACGCTGACTCGCTCACCAACGCTCCCACCGAACGCTGACTCGCTCGCTAACGCTCGCCAGCCAACCTCGAAAGTATACATCCGCAAATACACCTCCGAGTCAGATTACGAAGCTCTCTTTGGGGACGCCAATTATAAGAGGGATCAGTTGAAGGGGTTTCTGTGGACTGTTGGGTGCGTTGTTTGTTCTTGCTATATCTTTTTTGTTTTCTTTGTTTCGGTTTTTTGTATTTCACTTTTCACTTTGTACTTTTCACTGAGTGTATGCGGGCGTTTTGGTCGCCGGAACAGGGCTTTGACTCGTCGATGAAAGCTGCTCCTCGCTGGACGAGGGTCTTTCCTCATCGGTATCCCCACCGTGTTGATGACTGCCTTTCGGCCGTACGAGGTTTACTCAGTCACGGCTTTCTCTCGTCCGTTCGAGGGTACTCCTTCGTCAGTGACGGCTGTCCTTCGTCTGTGAGGGCTGTTCCTCATCGTTCGAGGGCTTTTCCTCGTCGGTCGAGGACTTTGACTCGTCAGTGACAGCTTTCACTCGTCGATGAGGGCTGTTTCTCCTGGGAGGGCCTTCTCCGGTCGAGGGGGATTTCATTCGCAAGTCGAATTTTCCTCCTCGACGAGGATTTCATTACCATACAAGGGTCTACTCGTCGATGGGGCTTTCCTCGCCAGTGATGGCTCACTTCGGCCTTATGAGGAGGACTTACTCGTCCGTATGACGACTTGATCCTCGTCACCATCCTCCTCAATATCACCTTCCCTGGGACGAGGTGTTTACTCGTCTGTCGAGGGGCTTTCATCGCCAGTACGAGGATCCTCTCGTCGACGAGGACTTTTCTTCCTCATCGCTATGAGGGTCTACTCGTCGATGAGGACTTCGACTCGTCTGTGTGGGGGTCTACTCGCCGGTCGAGGCGCTCCTCGTCGGGTGTTTTACTTGTGAGTCGAGGGCTGTCCCTCGCCAGTGAGGGCTTTACTCGTAGATGAGGGCTTTTCGCGGGGATGAGGCTTTCACGCGTCGGTGTGAGGGTCGCCCCTCGTCAAGATGGGCTATCCTCGACAGCTCTTCCTCCTCGCCAGGGCGAGGTCTTGCTCGTCACTTAGGATGCTTTGTATTTCACTCAATATGAAGCTTGGGTACTCGAGAAACACGACCACTGACGCAACAATGTGTAAACAGGGGCATACACGCAGGGAAGAGCCAGAAGATGGGGCAGGTGCAGCTCGTACGTTTTTCTCTCCTCCCTTCCCCTCACTTCTTCCCTCCTTCTCTCCTCCTCCGGCTCTCTCCTCCTCCGGCTCTCTCCTCCTCTTGCTCTCTCCTCCTCCTGCTCTCTCCTTCCCTCCTACCCACCTTCCCCACCATCACTTCTCCTCCCCACTTCCCCCCCTCCCTCATCCTCACCCTTTTGCTCTGTCTTCACCCTCTTCCCCGCCTTCTTGCCCATCTCCCTCCACCTTTCCCTGCCATAAATCCTCACAAACTGACATGCTTACGCAACACATACAGGTAATAACCTCAATCGAAATCCAATGGAGCAAAAACACCGACAAGCTAGTCTTCAAAGCCGAAGTCGTCCAAGAGGGCGGGTGTGGCTCGGGAGGGTATGATTGGTTGGATATGGACTCGGATTTTGGGATGGGTGGGAGGAAGAGGAGTTTTTGGTAAAGTGGTCGTGGGCATGCATAACGCATGATAGATGGATACGCAACGTAGAGCTATTGAGTTTGCGTTCTTAAATAGACCCCGGCGAGTGGGCTAATCGCTATTGTAACGCTTTGTAAATACGTAGCATACCGTTCTTGTTTCATAGTCTTTTACTCGTACCCAGACTGTCGTCGTTAACAGCGGCGTATTGTTTGCTGTATATATCGTTCTTCTGTGGATGTCTGTCGAAATCTCGGCACTTAATTCTCTCGCGCGGATGTATGGTGAGGGTATACTATTCGGTTATATTTCCGTTCAGATATTCATCGCAAGTACACATTTATTTGTCGTTGGACTACACCAGGACTCGGACTTGTTATGTTTATGTAGTTTTACAGTGCGTTCCACTTTACGCGTCGGCGCGGTCCTTGACGGTCTGCCAGGACTCGCGGGAGCTGATGTCCTTCCACCACCTGTACGCAAAAGATCAATCAGTTCCAATCCTCACACAAGCGAAATGCTATCCATCTATGAGCTTACCTGGCGACGTTGGGCCTCTTGGTCTCGCTGAAGATGTCGTATCCGACTTGGACGAGCAGGGCACCGTAGGGGAGGTGGAACAGGTCCGCGATGGTCACGTTCTATCATATCATATCACAATTCGGGTTAGCCCGATGCTGAGAGGAGAGGAGGGAAGATCGAGTAGACTTACGTCGCCGGCGAGGTACTTTTGCTTGCTCAGGATGGTCTCGTACGCGTCGAGCTTGGCCTCGAGGCCTGCGAGCTTCTCCTTGACGACTTCTTCGTTAGTGGTCAAGCCACGGTACCTGATTAGAGTTCAGCAAAACATCACAATGCAAAGAAGAAAACGAGGATCATCCCACTCACTGCTTAAACACCTTCTCCCACGCAATAGGACTCGCAAACGCATCAAAATTACTCTGCTCAACACTCGCCGCCTGCTCAAACAGCGCAAAGCCCTTCAAATCCCCCTTCTCCGGCAACACCTCATTGCCTTGTCCACGGTACTTCTCCGCAATGTACCTGCCAATGGCACGAGATTCGTACAGCGTGAAGCCGTCGTCCTCGACGATGTAGGGCACCTGGCCGAAGGGCTGCTTGGCGAGGAAGGCGGGGGATTTGTGTTCGCCTTTGGCGAAGTCGATGGATACGAACTCGTAGGGGACGTTCTTCTCTTTGAGGATCGTCGCGACGCGGCGCGTGCAGGTTGAGAGGGGGTTGCCGACGAGTTTCAGGACCATGGTTGGTTGTGAGTCTAGAGTTAAAGGGTAGTGGTTATGGAGAGAAGTGGGTGGGAAGGCGTTGAGTGCTGTTGCTTGGGCATCGTGAGTGCGCTATATATACTGAGTAGATCATCTCACATGCAGATAATCAAACTCAAGTTTGAGAGCATCTGGCATCAGCGCTCGAATTACTTAAGCAGGCGTAAGCAGGATTATACCACGCGCTTCTTTGCTGACTGTCTAAAACCAAATCCTTGGGAAAATTCGATGCTGTAAAGCACAGCAGAAGTTCAAAACCTTGAAAGAAGGGTCATGTTAGAAGCTTTTGGTGGGAATATTGATAAATTGGATGACCTCTTTTGAGCTTCGCTTCGCGCGCATCGCCGCTTTTGGGCGAGGAAAGTATTGTAACGTCTGGCAATTGCTCGAATATTTGAATGAATGACTAGGGCGGCATCACGAAATCCAGTACAGCTTCTACAAAACACAATAATTCAGCGTAAATGGTGATACACAGCCCATTTGCTCATCTGGATGACGGTTGATGCGAGGCTCTCGAATCATCAGCAGTACGTTTGCCAATTACTACAGCACGAACCTACTACAGTTGAAAAGCAGGGGTGTATGTAACCTTGTACAGATGTCTAGCTATAACAGAAACAAACTCTGAAACGATAGAGGTGTTGGGTTGTCTCGTGAGTGTGGACGCGGAGGAAGTTTCGAGAGCTGTCGCGGTGATTATTTGTCGTTGTATGTTCTAGACTGCCTAATTCGGCGATGAACGCAAACGACAATAGACGCCATTCTTCGCGACGTTTCTGTGTTCTTCAGCCATGACGGCGACACCACAACATCTCTCGCGCACGCAATTTCCAGCATTTTCTGAACATAGTCTTCTATGAATGCGCTGTGAGAATATAAGAATGCCTCTCCCACCTCGGGAAGACCACAGAACTAGCGAACTCACATTCTTAGCGCGACTTGACCTAACGACCTTTCACGACCACTTCGCCTTCACCAGTAATGTCTCTTTCTCGCTTCATCTACGAGCCCTTCTACTCCCTCTCAGACTTTGACCGTCTCTTCGACGAGGCGTTCAACGCGCGGACCAACAGTAAAACAGGTTCTCGCAACTGCAGTCAAGCACTGACAGAGGGCGGCGAGCCTACCAACCGCGTTCGTGCGCTGAGACCAAGGTAAGCTACTCACGCTTATTTGAACCTTCGAACATCGCGCTGACTCTAATGTTTAGAATGGACGTGCACGAAGACTCAGCGTCCAACACCGTCACAGCCACCTTCGAGCTCCCCGGCCTAAAGAAAGAAGACGTCAACATCGACGTGCACAACAACGTTCTCACCATCTCCGGAGAGTCCAAGATCTCGTCGGAGCGCGACGAGAACGGCTATGCGATTCGCGAACGCCGATTTGGACGGTTCGAGAGGTCGTTGCCGTTGCCTCAGGGTATCAAGGTAAGTTTTTCTCTTCTCTTATAAGCTGACGGGTGTGCTGATGCGGTGTTGGTGTAGAGCGAAGACATTAAGGCTGGATTGGAGAACGGTGTGCTGACGGTGTCGTTCCCTAAGACGACACCTGAGCAGGCGCCAAAGAAGATTGCCATCTCTTAAGTCCCCAGTGTCATAGGTCATTCCCCGTGTATTATTACTTGTCTATCGTTTTGTTCTACGATCGTTGAACCCTGGAATTTCCGTTGTTGTGTACGTTGTAAACCTATCGGAATCGATCATAATCCACTTGTCTCTCAATATTAATTTTGATATATGTGGGTTCCCCTGTGTCCACCGCGGGATGCTGGGTCTTGGTGGCTATATATAGGAATGTGAGTAGTTTCTGGGCTGCTCTGAGCAGCTGACTGTTTTCGTGCATGCGTATATCGATAGATCGAGCGTTGTCGGTCATATGTAGCGGAATTACCCAAAGAGGCAATCGAAGGAACAGCACCGTCGACCGATGACGTCAGCACACCTTCCCAAGCTCAAGCCATGGGGCTTATGACACTCTACTATGCACAGTACTTCGAACGAATCTCACTGAAGCAGAATGCAATGTGACCTTAGCCATGCAATATCCTGCTACTGATAGTTTGGAGGCAATGACCCACGATATAGTGACTTACAGGTCGTGTAGTACGTGTGAAGTTTGCGTCTGACTAAGGGCTGGGACATAACTCAAACAACCACGTGCATTGACATGTGAGAAGTGTAAATGATTCTATTTCAGTCAAAATCGAAGAGGCAAAAGATGTACATTCATGCATTCAAATTGCCGTAGCGCCACTCTTCATAAACAAGCGAGAACAGGCTGCCAGCTACCCGCCGAAACATGCCGTAATTTCAGAAGAACAAGTGTTTCTAAAGGGAACCGCTCAATTTGCCAGCCGTCTACACTGGCAGAAGATTTATTGTAGGGATAATCACGTAGTTCCTAACCTAGTACTTCAGTGACGTGGATACACACAAATTCAGGCACAGACTCACGTCCCTGAACGCCTGCATCTTCTGCGCCACGAGTTGCGCCAACTTCTTCAAGGTGATGGGATTGACACTGTAGGTAGGGTCGTAAACGTGAAGAACATCGGTCCATGGCGAGTATCCAGGCCACTGCATGAACGAGGACTGTCAGATACAAGCAGGATGGTGAAATATATCTTACTCTTAGACGTATTGTAATCTTCTTCACATGCTCCGTCAAACGGGGAAGGACTCCGCCATTATCAAGTCCATTGAACTCAGGGTTGAGAGCATCTATGAGTCTTACACCAAGGACTCCTCCAACCGTAAACCTGATATCAGGGAGCGACGAGTACCGGACAGGGGAGGGCGTGGGATAGCACTCTTGTGGTACAAGCTTCGCGCTTGCGAGAGGTAGATTGACGTAATCCATGAAGTTATGACCCTCGCCAGCCTACAGTAAGGAATGTCAGGTCGTCGAAACAACGCCTAGGTGAGAGTAGTATCGCACTATATTATTGAGGGTTTTCAGAATGTTATAACACTGATGTAGAAGGTCGCAGTTACCTCTATTCCAGCACCGACTATCCAAATGTTCATCTGCCTGTGCTCTACAAAGCTCCTGCTACGACAATACTGGCGAATAAGCTAGCTGTCACACGAGCTGGAAGGGTTGCCAACACGTACCGAGCTGGAAATCCTTAAAATACCTTTACTCTCCAAGTCTGGCAGCTGTGAGGAGATATAGCGCTCGTCAAGTTGAAGACACTCGCAATTGGGCGTAAGAGCAAAGATCAGCTCGGAGAGATTGCAAAACCTCTCTATCCGGAGCCCTTTTCCAGTCGATTGAGAGCCTCCCAGCAGATAATATTGCGGTCAGGAACATTGTGGGACCGAAGCGGAATGGTCATCGATGTTATTGATCGAGGAGCCGTAGATAGCACCTCTATGAGGAGCTTACTCGCGCGTTGCCACTGACTTGGCGCAGGACTTCCAGTGAGGTCTGGGAAGACGTTTGTGCAAAGTTTGTGAAGGCTATCGCACACACCTAGACCCAGTATGCCTGCAATATCTTGGTAATCTGTACGGAAATGAAGATTTTCAGCTAATCTTAGTTACTCAGTGAATGTGAGACTAACCGTGTGAAATGGGAACAATGTGAGAAAGATCCAGCACGACATCATGCAAGGTTTCATACGAATTTCGGATGAGCTTGCCTAGAGCTTGCAGTTCATCGATAGTATGACATCGGGTCTCTATGGATCGTAGTGAACCAAAATAGAGTGTCTCGAGCGATGTATTTAGGACCTGATCGACTGTCACAGCCATATCAACCTTCGTTGGAGGATATGCTTCTAATGACAGTTCTTCTACCCGTAAGTATCTTGGACGAAGTAGCGTTGGATCCATGTGAGAACTGGTGTTGATAGCCGTCGGATTACGCATCCGAAGCATCCGAAGGGACGAGAATAATCCCAATATGGATGATAATTGGCTTGCAAAGTGTCCTCCAAAGCGAACATGGTTCATAGACAGCGTATCGAGCTCCACTCGTGGAAGTTGGAGTGTTTTGGGTTCAATATCACTGGCATCGGATGCATAGTTGGAAATGTCCACACATGCCAGTTCAAGTATGCTTGCATTGGGTAACTTTGCGAGGATATCCGAGAGCATACGAGCCGAGACGACCGCCCTCGAGTTGCTTTGTTCATTTCCTATAAGGCACAACCTATGGACCCACCGACAGAAGTAAGGAGTGCTTTCCGAGTTGGTTATGAATGAGATAAACGCCTGTAGGCATCGTTGAGGATCTGAGCTACCGCGCAGAGGTTGCAGGAAACGAAAGAGGTATGGTCCGTAGGGCGCATACCATGAACGGCAAACAAGAGAACAGTTCTTTAGGGCTGCAATATCACCAACTAGACACTTAGCAATGGTGCCGGGTATCTCCTGTGGAAGAATGGGCAACTTGAGTACTTCAGCGGGCGAGGCTGATAGTGTCCCAACTTTGTGTGATCGTGAGCCATGTCAGTATATTGACACTACATACTTAGCGCTACGATTCGTGCTCACCCCCGTCGTCAACAAAAATCTTGGGTGAAACAGACCGTAGTATTTCAGAAAAGGTCGTCGGCCACCGAGTGTCCTGTGAAGGATTGGAACATTGTCATGAAGTTAAGCAGATTAAATCGCCCATACATACCAGCTCAAAGTTGTCCAGGTCGGTATAGCTTGCTATAGCTGCGTTGGCTTCTGAAAACTGAACAACATATGAGACCGCCTATCCAATGTCTGCATGATGACGACGTACCTCGAGAATGTAGTCCAAAATAACATCCAGCGGGTTGAGGGGCTGGCGTTCAAATACGTCAGATCTCATTTGTATGATGCTCGGTTTAACATTTACCTTGGCGGGAACCGATTCTGCTTGGATGTCGACATCATCGACAGATGGCGACCTCCTAGCGAGTAAAGCTCCTTTGTCCCTCGAACCATCTGAGTCCGGAAGCGTAGGGGCACCCGCCCCAGCGACAATTTGTTCAAGGAATAGGAACTTGCGCTTGATCTTGTAGTAATTCAGAAAGACACATTGATCTCGAGGCATGGTCTCGTACGCCGGCATTGCGGAATGGATCTCGCGTTTGTTTGTACCTTTTGGACTCAGCAGGGTCTCCCAATGCGTGCGGGTTATTGAGCTACTCATACGAATGGATGGTCCGCTTCGCTGATGGATTGAAGAGAGCCGTCCTCGATGAGCTGCATAGCCGGCACCAATGTTGAACAGAGGACCGAGTTGCCCATTCAACGTCACCTCGCGAGTGTGAGCACTCTCGTCTGTGAGCGCGGCCACTGTCCAACATGAGGTTTTGACGAAACCTCGAACAACAACAATGTCCTCTCGCTCGCAATCGATACCCCGCGTCTCCGTCGCGAACTGATACCAACTCTCATGATGGGCCTTCATATATTTCATCAAGTGTTTTTGCTGTAATCGGAGGTCGGTCTTCGTCGCATCGTCCCAGAGCATCAGAATCGCGCCCTGCTTGTCGCTACATTCAAATCGATAGGAAATCCCCATCCCGCTACCGGAGACGGGATCATTTCTATGTCGATTGTGAATCAGTCTACCGGTACGGACACAGGAAACATATCAATAGTGCCATACCCTGCGATTTCCGCCCTGGTTTGGTGATGCTTGATACTCGAGTTAGATTGGGGGCCAGGTTGGAGAAAAGAGGTCTTCGTCTCGATGGATTCGACGTCCCATACCAGGGGTGCAAAGTTTGGGGGAGTCTTGCCTGCGTTGAGCTCGTGCTCTCTCTCGTGGGCGATATTAAACAGTGGGTGGAAAGCGCCATCCGAATCGATATAACCCACGTCCCCGATTTCGATTCCTCGCTCACGCCCACCCGGCCCTTTCGTATGTTCAGGCCACCAGAGAGGATGCCCGTATGCAAGCTTCTGGAGCTCCTCGGCGTACACCTTCGCGGCTTCGCCCATTACAGGGTACCTATGGGGGTGAAAAGGCGCTTGGGTATGTGGGTGAGGGAGGGGGGTATGGTAGTCCGCGTGTACGAACACCTTTATCAGGATCCATCATGCGTGTGCAGCAGAAATGACCATGATTGTTATGCCTCAGTGCATTGCATGGAAGATAGTGTCTGTACTGAACAACCAATGGCCAATGTTTGTAATAGGAGAGCGTTCATTTAGGACGCTTCACCCAGCCGTTATGACTTAGCGAAGCGCAGACCCAGTACGCGACAGTCACGGAAATGAAGGACTGGACCTTACTTACGACAGCATGTATGTTCATAGAGTGTATGGTGTATATGATTTCGAAGGTCATGCATTCTAAGAAGTACCACGGATGGACGGAGGCACTGTGTATGGGGAAATGGAAGCATCAAACGATTGCACCCGCGCAATGAGAGTCATCCGAGTACTCACCCTGAGACATGCATACGTAGAGATATGAACGATTTGTGAGCCGGAGCATCGAATACTAGTTCGTATCATACACTATCAACGTAAGTTCAAAATTCCTGCTGGATTTTGGTCTTAAGATCATCCTCGTCCTGTTGCTGGTGGTGTGCATGACGCGACATCGCAAACGTCCACGGGTCTTTCATTTATCAGACAATAGGATGTAAGTAGCTTGATTTGTTCCACCAAACCCTATAACTCACGTCAGGGATCCTAGAGTTTGACTAGAAGGATCCTATCGACTTCATCCGGAACGCGAACATGAGCCATCTGTTTATTCGTGAGATCATGTATCGGTTCGTTACATCAACGAGAGCTCTCACCTTGTCAGCCGTATTGTTTTGAAAGACTTCTCGAGCCCACTTGATCCATCCACTTCGACGAGGTTGGGACAGATCGACTAGTAGATGTTTACGCCGCCTACTTTCGGAACGCAGCGAATTCTGCGCACGAAAATTTCGCTCGAGTTCGTTGATTGGTAGAACATATCCACTTACAGAAATCGTAAATGTCCTCGCTCCAGATGTATTCTGTTACGGCGATCGTGACCGCGGGGGTCGAACCTATGGAATGAAGCAAAATAGACGTGTTCTACCCCCGCGGTCCCTAGGACAGGTCGAACACGCGTCCGGAAAAAGTCACCAACGCTCTCCGTTGTGCGTTCCTGGTACGGGCAATATTATAATGACATCGCGGCCCGCCCCCCCGTGTTCACACAACCAATCAACTCGCGCTTCGACACCTCGTCCAATACCTCCCACGACGACGACGACGTGTTCTGGCCGTCAAGTCAAATCGTCACTGTGAGACGAAAAAGTCAGCTCTCCGTTATGTGTTCCTGGTACGGGCGTTCTCGTAATTAATGTTCGGGTACTTATTCTCGTTGCCGCCCGTGCTCCCACCGTCTCCCCACCTTTGCCCCACGTCCACACAACCTTGAGTCTCCCATTGCCAGCAATCAACAACGACAAGCTCGAGCTTCAACGCGACCACGTTCAACACCTCGTCCAACACCTCACACGACGACGACAACGGCGCCGCGCACGCACACCGCATGCAGCAGTCGTCGACCCGCTACATCTCGCAGCCGGGTGCGTACCCACTTTTGGCGAAATTCCGCTCAAAGAGGCATTTCAGGATCGATGGCCCCGTCCTTTGGTTCGTCATCGATGCGCCCGCCCCTCCGTACGTCGTTTCTCGTTCTTCCCGTGTCATGCCGTGTCACAAGCCTGACATCCCCATTCAATTGCCGACAGCAGCCCGTACCCTCGTCCATTGTCGCGACGGCAGCGACTCAATGTTTGCGCACGTGCCACTCGATGACAGGTCTTTTTCTTAGCTAGACGTCGGTCACCCATATCCCCGACAACGCCACTCGCTGACATGTCTTGCAACATATTGCTCCTTGGCCCACAATGCCGAGCTCGGCCCCGCCTGTCGCTGCACGCCCCGCCGTCCTCGAACCAGAGGAGCGCTTCGTCATTCGATGTATGCGCGGCCAATCGCCTCCGTCATCGTCCCTCCCCCGTCTGTATAAAAGGGCTCACATCATTGCCTCCCACCATCGTGTCCGCCCTCTTCTCTCACAGTCACTCATCCCTTGATATCGACCATGGCCTCTGCTTCCCGGGTACCTCCCGTCAATCAGCCCGCGTCCAACTCGAGACGTGTCGGAGGTGGTTTTTGTATGTTTCCGCCGTCTCTCCAGGTCGTCGCCATGCTCACACTCTATCAGTTCACGACGCCGCATACAACCCCACGCAGATGCAGGCTCAGCCCATTGGTGACGACGAGCTCCGCCCTCCTGGTTCGTACCTTTAATCCAAAGAGCGCTGCCGTCGCTTACACCCCACACAGATCGTTCCGCTGTGGATGACATCCATGGCACCACTCCTCAACCTTGGCGTGCAAACTATGAGATCGACGAGATGACGTACGAGCACCTGGACAAGTCCAAGTCCGCCAGAACGTTGGCACGCTACGAAAAATCAGAAATGGACAGAATCCTCCGCGAAGCACAACAAGAAGCGACCATCCTTGCTGCACCCCCCGAGAATCCCCACGTCGAGCGCAAGGTCAAGGCTCTTTGCCGCGACTGGGCCACTTATGCAGAAGTATTCGAACCGGGGCGAGTGCAAAAATACCAGGTCGGCTACAAGAGCCTCTGGTTCAGCGACTTTATCATGAGATTCGCCGTCGTCTTCCTCGTCATGCGAGTGAGTGTCAATCTTGCTTGCACACCGCATCGGACGCTAACCGTCTCTTCAGCTCAAGATCAACAAGGGTCGCGCCGGCGGTCGCATCAAGGCAGTCACACTCTTCAACTGGGCGAGCACTCTCATTAAATGCATCATTCGCTACTCTCGTGGCCCCGATGGGACCCCCAACGGCAACCATGTGCTCTTGGATCTCAATCTTCATACCGCGATACGGATTTCTGTCAAGTCTTGTGAGCCGTTTCTCCTACTCATCCCCTTGTCGAGCTCACGCTGTCGTCCGTAGCGATCAAGATGTATAACCTTGATCGATATCAGAACAACAAGCTCTACTACGGAAGATGGGAGGTTCTTTTGATCCTCGCGTGGCTTCTCAGCTCGTCCCAGAACGGCTCGCGGAATGAGCGGCTCGTTAAAATGCAGACCGCTTGCCTCGTCATCATCTGTTTCTATATCGTCACCCGCCCTGGATCTCTCGCCCCTTCCTGCGACGAGTTTCTCCAACGCAGACTGGTGAGCCGTCTTTCATATTCTCCGTCGTGTGGCTTGCTGAATAAATTCACGCTCAGCTATTGCTCCTTGGGGACGTGAAAATCTATCTGCTCAATGGTATTTGGCAGTGTCGTGTGGCTATCACCATTCGCAGCTGGAAGGTCGGTCCCACTGTCATGACACTTTCTGTACGCAGCCGCCTCACCATCAGTCTTCTAGGGTCAGAGCGAAAGGCTGACGGCAACCCAACGGGTGTATCACCTCGACGCCGTTACCAAAGCGCACAATGTTATCCTGGACCCGACCGTCTGGATTGTCACGTATATGCTCTGCCGTGGGGCCTTTGGACCACAATACAAGGTATGCTGCTTCCTCACTCCTTGCTGTCACGATGCTTACCTCGTTGCAGACTCTAAAGGACCTCGAGGGTGCAAAGCAAGCCGTGCTGGAGGTCGTTCCCGAGAAGCGCGACGAAACCGTTGTGAGTAACCGCCTCCAAGTCCACAAACCGCCGCTAACCTCGGATTCCACACGTTTAGCTTTCTTGCTATCACGGAAGGTGGTCACGACCTCGTCCCTGGAAAGGCGGCAACCGTTCAGAACATCTCCCAGACGTTCCGGCACGCCACCATTGCAGCTGGATTGCCCGCCGGATCTATATATGCGCTTCGCAGGGATGGCGGCAACGACGTAAGCATGGACGTTACGTTTGCGGACTTGCTGTGAGCTGACATTAATGACCACAGTTCTCCCTCAAAGCCGGTGCCGTCGTCGCTGCTCTCTCCCTCGGGCACAATAATCCCGGGAGCGACAATATCGCTGGTGGAACCCGCACGTCAACGTTCCATCAACACTACTCCAGGGTAACCGCCGACATGCCATACACCGATCTCCGATTGGGCGAAACACAGGAAAAGACTGACCAGATGACCATGGTAAGCGTCGCAGTGTACCTCGCTGCCCTTGTATGCATTGACTGAATCTCGGTTCGATTGTTGCCAGCGTCGACTGCATATGTTGGATTTTATGCGCAAGGCAATTGACGCATGGATCAACATGAAGGCCTCCTCACTTGTGCCCCTCGATATGGAGATCGCCCCAGAAATCGACATGAACGAAGTCAACAAGTCGTTCCTCTCGAATTCAAATCTGACCGACCACAGTAAAGTACTCATATGGGTAAGTCATGGCACGCATACATGAGCACTGATACTAACGGGCATCTAAAGACAAACCAGCGAGTTTCCGACTCCCGAAAGGAAGTCAGGAATCGCTGGGCAAACTACATGGCATGTTTTCCCGCCGAAGCCAAAACATTTCATCATGACAGCACCCACGCTACTCCCACCATCAGCAAACTGCTCGACAAGTTTCCGAGGCGTTTTGCCTCTCCCCAGGAAACGTATGAAGTAAGTGGGCCCCTACCTCTCCTCTTCTAGAGGCTAACCCTTCATCGTTGTAGTGCGAGCAAGCCCTTCGTGATGCCATAGAACGCGACGAAAATATCCGCAAAGCTGTCACAAAGCCAGTGCGTCAGGCGCAGAAGAAGGGGGTCACCGCCCGTGCGTTCGACGACAACCGTCCCGAAAATACCTTTGACAACCGTAACGACGCCGGCGAGAGTCTCACGGCAGAGAGCACGAGGATGCTCACAGAGGCAGTCGCTCGGCAAAGGCGGCCACCAGCCTCTGTTGACAGTCGCGGCGTGCACCCGTCGGAGATACTGAGGTCTGCGGGTTCTGGCCATGCCGCCGTTCGTGCGACGATCACGGTCGAGCAGCCCCCAGTGGCAGGTCAGTTCACTCTGAATCACCGATGCACAGACCCTACTCACCTCAAGCCACAGGTCCATCGAGCGTGGTGGCTGGTGGCTCGGGCAACCTTGAGCCGCCCAGTCCTTTCGACGACCCTTACCGTGACATGGATCTGACTGATGACCCGGAGCCATCGCCCGCTCCGTGGGATCGCCCCGACGACAGGAATGCCTGGGATGCATGGAGGAGAACCATAGCGACGGCGCGGACACGCATGGAAGACAGAGCAGGCTCCCTCGCCGACGAATACCAGCTCGCCCAAAGTACAACCTTGGCATCCGAAATGATCGACGCCGAGAAGGCCCTTCGCGAGAGAGAGCAAGAGCTCATGCCTCCTGGTAACGAGAATGCACACTTGCTCGCTATGCAGAGCGAAGCTGGTGTGCCGCCCCGTCCCCGAGATACTGACTTAGAAGACGAGGCTGAGTCGGAGGAAGACGCATTGAACCTTGCGTCCGATGCTGGAACGATGACTCTTGTGTCGACGCAGGAGACCCCGGCGACAGCAGAAACCGCCGCCTTGATAATCGAGACTTACACGGTGGCTGACGACAAGGAAGAGCCGGAGGTTCTTGGGGTGCCGTGCCCCCACCTCCGTGCCGTGCTTGCTGCAGATATTGTCGACCCGGTGGAGAAGAACCGGGTGATCGAGGAGGGCTTCGAGGTGCGTTTCCGTCTGTGGTATTGTCTTTGCGATTCTGACGTGTGCCGTAGAAAAATGGCAGGAAGTGCCCCCTGTGTCGCAAGTTCATTCACAACGGTGATGCGGACCGTGTTTGGCCAGATCGTGGAAAGCTCGAGTACCATATGTGAGTCAAATGTCTGCTCCGTCGACGTACCTCCCTCCCTCATGTCGTTTTCTTCTGTCATGTACAGGCGAGTTCATACGGCTTGGCACGACTTGCCGGTGGAGATGATGTCCCCGGACTGCCGGACATGGACGTGTCCGTCCTGTTCAGCGACGTAAGTCTCGTCTGCCTTTGGTTGAAATCGGGCTACTTACGACGGTGATCTGCAGAGCAACCTCTGTGCAGGCCATACAGAGTCACTGCGTGAACAAGTGCCGGAACAAGATGGTATACTTGGCTATGCAGGCGGAGCACAACGCACAAATCAGCCACCAAGGTCAAGAGCGCCGTCGTGAGAACAAAGTGCGCGAGATGGAGGTTGTAGACGGTTAGTGCCCCTGTTATCCCTACTATGGGAAACACTAAGTTCTTCTCGCAGAACGGAAGTTTGAGTCTGATGGTGAGTTGCTGTGGCGCAAGGGTTTCACTGAGATGGGTCATAGACCTAACACTCCCGCTACAGGTAACAACGATATCGCATTAGCTATGCGAAATGTAATACTGGATATCCGCAACTGGAACATCCATCAAATGGTCGATCAAGCTATCGCTGTAAGTACCTTCATCCGATCCCGTTGTTAGAGATACTGGCGGTCGTTAATCATCTTCCTCGTAGGCTGGACGGCTTCCTGAGAGCCACAGAGTTTCGAAGACGAGGGCGTTGGAAATCATGCAAGACTTTTCGCAGCGTTCTTGGGAGTGTCCCGAGTTTTACTTTGTACCTATCAAGCTCGCGTAGTTGATGTATGCGGAAATCGAACGAGCAATAATGATATATTTATATCCAGTGTATGGCGTGTAATACCAGCACTTGGAACACTTTTTCGGGATCAGACTTGCATGTCGTAGCGCAGATTAACACTGTCCTGCAAGGGGTATATACACAGACGGATAATGTACAAAATCGAGGCATATACTTGTTACACTGACGGAAAAGACATATTATCCACAGAAAGACTCAGAACATTTGTCCAAGGGGAGCGTAATGCGATCAGCCAGAACCATCGGATGTTCAAGGACAGCGGACGAGAAAGGGTCAAGCAGAGCACAGCAATTACAGAGCACCAGGTAGAATCGATCAGAAGGTATAGCCAGAGCCCGTTGGATCAAGGAAGAGAGTACGATTTTGAGCCCTGGCTTGAGGTGTCGACGTCGTCTTGTTGCGGGATCCACTGGCAGAAGCAGGAGTAGCGGTCGGCCTTGGGGCTGGCCTAGCCACCGGACGAGAGGAACCGGAAGAGACGGGACCGTCGAAGTCGAGAACAATCTGCAGATGGTTCAAATTGGTTGTACTCTCTTTGTATGTGGCGTACCTACCGGCGCATGGCTTGAACCACTGGCAGCCGAACTACCTTCGGCTGGGAAGGCAATAGGTGAGTATATGCGCGAGCATACTACGAAATTACGAAATGGTAACGTACGACGCCCCGGAATGCTGGTGGTGTCAAAGAAGCCACTATCGTCGGCCGAAGAGACTTCCATTCCGCTTACGATAGCGTTGTCTTTCTCTGTGAGACATAATTATGATAATTAGTAGTTACACCGGCTGGTCGAATGTATGCAGAGGTATGCATTACCTGTAACCAAAGTCTGCCCTTCTACCTCCGTGATTCTTTCCACAATAGCCTCCACCGAGTCGAAGATGATGTTCTTGAGTATCTCGGGTACTATGTGCGATAGCTGAAGGCAATAGAGGTTAGTAGGACGTTAGTACTCACAATCCTCTGCTGTCGTCGTTATAGTTATCGCTTTCGCCTTTCCTTTCGACTTCTTCGACTGAGGCCTTTGAGGAGAGTCTCCGCGGCGTTTGGGCATGGTTGTGCTGAAGGTGCTTGGCGTTGCAATTGGATGGTCGGTCGAGCGAAAGTGAAAGCACAAGAGTGATCTCACTCAGCGAGAGCGCTGGCGTAAAGTAATTCGCGTGTGATGTCACACTTGCGGCGCGTGACAACTATGTCACAGAGATGGTCAGCAACTAAGTTAGCGAGTTCTGGTGCGGCTCACAAAATCGCTGCAGCCCGGTATTTGTTTAATTCTTCCTAATGAATTGTGCCACGAATCTCAATCGGAGGCAAAATCACGTCGAGAAAAGTGCAAAAAGTGTACTAGCCCACCGCGAGGGTCGAACTCGCAGCCTTCAGATCACGTGACCGTGGGAATGTCCGGATTAGGATATCTCCCGCCTTCGTAAAAGTCTGACGCTCTATCCGATTGAGCTAGGCGGGCATTATCTATGGGTAAATGTAGGTTACTATACTCCTGTGAGCATTCAATTGACGTCACCTATCATCCGCGCCACAATGCACCACGACTTGCACCACCTCCGACTACTCCTCCCATTCAGTCTCTACCGACTAGATGCCTATAAAGTACCCAGCTCGCTCGACCATGAAGATCATTATAACCTTCAATCCTAACCACCACCATCATGTCTTCAAACAACCTTGACAACTTTGACAGCGACTTCGAGCGCAACACTGCGTCGGTGCTTGCTGCTCAGCCACCTCCCGCTCACCATACCCACCATTCTTCCGATGCCATTCGCCCCGCCGCCGATTACTCTGCGCAAATCACGAACGACTCAGAGGTCTGGAAGGGCAACAATAAACGCCAATTCGGTGCTGGTACGGATGACAGAGCGGTCATGGCAGGTGGACAGCATGCTGGTGACTCTGCTCGTCCAAGCGATGATAACCAGAATGCGTTCACCGAGGACAGACCCATGAACGTGCAGCCCACTGGTGCCGGTAAGCTAGTTCTTTTGACCTTACCTTGCGTCCTGTCTGACACTGTTTACTTTGCAGGTGGCGTCGCTGTCGATGGTCGTGACGATTTGCCTGAAGGCAAGGCTAAGGCCACTGACAAGATTATCGGCAAGACGCAAAAAGTACGTGTATTTTGATAACTCGAGACGTGTGATTGACTGATGACATTGTCTACAGCTTGCCGGTAAGATGATGCACAAGCCCGAGATGCATGAGAAGGGAGAGCTCCGAGAGGCAGGTGGCGAGGAAGCTGCTGCCGGTCGAGCTCGTGCTCCACACGACTAAGGCATGGCCCAGACATCACGGAAGAGTAAATGAACCACCTGTATTATATCGCAACATGGCATCCGGGAGTGTTGTATCTTGTACCATAGTGATAGTATAATTACTATTCCCCCTGATTTGGTCCGTCGGACGAGTCCGAGTCTGTGATATCACATTCGCTAGCGTCGAATGACACACTGTACTATAGTCCCCGCTCGAGCTTCAACTTCATCGAGTTCACCCTTGGTATGCCTGGAATTCTATTGCGTTCTCGCTGTGTTCTGAGCAGTATTGCGTGTACATATGCATGTAAAACAGAAGCCGTACGCCAGGTGTGCTGTGCCCCATTTGACAAGTGTTTGACATCGCTGAGGATAAGCGCTCGGGAGTGGTTTGAGGTCCATATCTTCGTCACGGTTCCTCCCAGATCCCAGCGACCCGTTGAGTTACTCTCGCCGTGAAGACGTGATAATGTGAGCTGCAAAACCACATACAGTACGTAGTATGTTTCATTGCTTGAAAGACATGCTCCAGCACACAGCATGTCCAAAATCCGAAGTCACTGACGGTGACGGTGACGGTAAGTACTAGTACTTATTCGAATTCATATCACGATCCATCACTTGCTTATTACTTTGCAGTGACTGAGAACTAAACGGGTATCGCAAACTCAACGTTAAACGTTGGGTTTGCGATGCCCTCCGCAGGAAATAAGTACCAATCCTGTCATGGCCGGCATGACCTTACTGGATCCTGTCACAGTCGTCGTTTCTAGAAGAGAGCTCAAACATCCACTCGACGACCCCACGCCTTTCATCCTTACAACCACCACAGTGTCTACGCTACCTCCTTGCGCCATCCCCTTCTCCTCAAAATACCCTCACCTTGCTCGGCATGGAGCGACTGTCATACGTTACATTACGAAGTGCTGTTGAAGAATGGGAGCCATACTAATAAGTAGGTCACCACGGCTAAATTATGTGGCCATTTGGGCCACTATCCAGAACCTACTTATGCGTCTGTATGAAATTCATGAGATCAGCTGCACTGTCAACAAAGCGTCAGTGAACGTCGCGTAGTTTGCCGGGAATGATGGAAACCAATAAAGTATCAGCTTTGAAAGTCCGCCCACTAAACAAGCGGTGGACCATCGAGTTCACCGTCTTCGACTCCTACTTCCACGTAGCAGACCACCAGCAAACAATTCCGTCGTAGTAAGTCCCTGTAGCTCAGCGTCGCTGGACTGCCGCTGACGATTTGCGACAGACTTAGATATGTCAGACAGACCACTTAACGGTGTGGATACGGCTACGTTCGGAAGACTTGGTGAGTGGGAAAGCACTTTGCGTCCTATTGTAGCTAACATGGGTGACGGCATCCAACCTACAGCGGAGCGGCCTGCCATTAGTACAAAGTCTAAGGTTTCCTACGAACAATCAAGATCTCACAGAATGTGCAGTAGTGCAACGACGGCAGCAACAAAAGTGAGGTATAGTGCACGAAGCATGGGGAGGTTGGCGCTGTTGAAGGATATGCCTATGGATATCTTCACTGAGGTGAGCAAGTTGTAGTACTTACCCTTCCGTAATTGGAATCCGAGTATACTCTATGACAGATTATTAAACATCTACATCCGAAGGACATGCTTAATCTCGCTCGCGTATCCAAACATCTACGGAAGATATTGTTACACAAGTCTTCGAAGAGCGCGTGGGCAGCAGCACGAGAGAATGCTATGAGCCCTCCGGACCCACCCCCTTATCTGAGCGAGCCGAAGTATGCGGCGCTTTTATTTGTATATGGCTGTGAGGTATTGTGCCTTGGTAAATTACCCTCGTGTTAACTGGAGACCTGATATCCTTTTACCATTAGGCCTGCGGCATCTGTCATGCCAAGAAGGCGAACTTCGCCATGGCTGTTCGATTCTGCTCAGCATGCTGGAACACAAAGTAGGCTCAGGCATCGATACGCTGATACTCAGGCTGATATATACTGACGCACGATTATAGTGTTTTAACCCGACATACGCTCGTCAAGAAGTACGAGAAGATGGCACCCATAGCGGACGTTTTGTTCACCCTGCTGCCCTACCATAGTGGTATGCTCAGCTGTTTTCCATGGTACCTTACCTGCCTGCTTATCATCTACTATGTAAAGCCAGAAATTCTCGGACTCCAGGTGGAAAGAAATATTGGTACTATGACGTCGAGGCTCGGGCGGTTGCAGATCGTTACCTCGCTCTGTCGGGCAATGAGAGGGAAACATATGTCCAGGATAGGCAGGCCTACGTTGGAGCTATGATAAAGGTAAACAATAATGGTTTTTGTTCAAGTGCAATGCAACTCATCGTGCTGTAGCATGATGATGCTGTCCGCGGATGGCAACGCTGGGCAAATTGTGCGAAGAATCAAAATAACGTTGCCATCGAGGAAGCCCGCCAAAAGGCGTAAGTTGTAAGGCTCGACATTGCATTCACTGTTCTTAATGACGCCCGGTTATTTTGTACAGAATATTCAGAAAGCTCGAGGAGCTTGGATATCATAAATCCGAGTTTCCTCGGACCGGTATTTCGGATTGGTATTCGCTGACCATACAGCCGCGAGAATTGACCCCCAGAAGTAAGTCGGCCAGAATAATAGGAATGTTTATATACTTCATGCTTTTTTTTCTATCCAGTTTGGAACCAGATACGTCCGAAGCTCGAAGAATGCATCAAACAAGAGGCTCAAAGGCGGAAGCAAGTAGAATACCAGGCTCGCGTGTAAGAACGGTCAAATGAGTTGGAGTCCTTGTATCGCGATTACGTCAACGAACTCCCGGAGTTCCGCGACAACCTGCTTCCGACTGTCGACGACCTCCAACAGGCAATGGCCGTGCGCCGTATGATAAGAGAAGAGCATGCCCAGCTACCCGTGACATTAGAAAGGTTCAATGCAGTTGTGCTAGCTGCGGTTCAAAAGCACGCAGACGACATGACTACGCTGCTGAAGCGATGGATCCAGTCTGCGCTTGGTAACGATGTACCAGATGAAGGTTACCCGGGCCTTTACTCTTCTGCAGCCTTGTTTGGATGTCTTTACTCAAATTACATGCCTGAATTGCGAGAACGGCGGCTGTATAGTTATCCGGAGCTGCCAGTGGTGAAACATGTGCAGGAAGCTCACGCGCTCCTTCCACACCAGAAAATCCAAAAGTATCGTAGGGATGAACATGTTCGCGTTGCTCACCAAGTACTTAGGGGTGTCGGGTTATCGGAAGCCACACTCCACGAAGATGTTCCCAGGAATCTGGTCTATCTGTGCGGAAAGCCAGGGTTCACGCAGCCAGCATCGTTCCCAACGCTTGTAAGACGAACTATACAGTAGTCTCTTGTATACTCTTACTGACACGTTTCAGATTCAGCATATCGAGGAGGGATGTAACTGGCAGTCGAAGTTGATTGGCAAGCCCTCCGCTGAGTATGTGTGTCTTCTCATGCATAGTCTGCGTATATTAACCTATGATCCCATTGATAGGCAGAAGCCCGTAGAGTACATTGTTCATAACCTAAAACGTACTCCGTCTTTCTTGGCCGTTATCGGGAACGGCCTCACTTTTGTCGCGCCCACCATCAACGTTCCAAGAGGCTTCCAACTTTCACCTGAAGGCGCGGTCTGGTGCAGGCTTTGCCCAAGCGAGCCTGAGGCATGGGAAGTATATGTTGACGTCGAGAAATTTGTGTGGCACGTGAGGATCAGGTAAGCGTACTAGTACACTGGCATTAAGTCACGTATTGTGTTCAACAACAGACATGCATTCAAATCATTATCTAGACACCATGTTGAGCCTACGACGGGACACTACGTAAGTCTTAACGACCCGCACCCTTGGGGCCCCTTGGATTAGTCGATGTGGGCACTGAGTAACAAGCACAATATTTGAGGAGAGGATTATGCTAGCCGGTAGATTGAAGTATATTACCGTCCGACAATGCACATGTAAATGCCGGTGGTATCGAAGATTGGACGTGGCTTTCCACACAGACAAATGGCTAGTCAAACCTCTACCCGAGTTCTGTAGGCGTACCATTTTATGTTCTTATATGACTTGTGTATTTCAGTGAGGAACATATGCCAGCGGCGTTGAATGTGTGCTATCTGTCCTCGCTGGGATGTACGGTTGTAACGCAGTTGTAAGTCCTTGTAGTCAATCAAAGTTTATAGTGTAATCACGAAGGAGGTCTGATCTATAGAACTGCGCAGAGCGCGAAGAATATGCATGGACATTACAGGAAAAGAGCCGGTGAACTAGACATTACCATGCCAAGAAAGGCGACAGATTGTGGGATACCTGTAAGGGGCCCCAGCTCGAAGTGACAAGGCTTGAAATTTTAGTCCCGACGCTTGAACACCAATGGAACACTGATTGGCCTATAGCGTCCCCAGTGCAACGTGGTTAGCACTGAAAGTCACACCTTTAGTCAAAGCAGAAAGAGGAAACTCACGTCAGGGTGTTTCCATACTTGCACTGTAACACCCTCTCCCTCCTGGCCCTCAACGTCTCGGACTTCACTAAACCCTATAAAGCATAGCCAGCATCATAATCAACAAACTCTCTGAATAAAGAGTGAACAGCTTGGCGAAACTTACAGGAGGGTAGAGCACGTCAGGCGGGAGCTCAACCTTGTACTTGGAGATAGTCTTGGCGATGGCTGCAGCCAGTTCGAGCTCAACAAAGCTGGAAGGAGAAATGAGTATCGCAAGAGACATACGGGAGGGCGCGAAGGAGATATTTCCAGAATCAGAGTCAAGACGCACCGTTTCCCGATACACGCCCTCGCACCCAAGCTGAACGGCTGGAACGCGTCACGATTCCAGTCTCCCTTGAAGAACCTCTCCGGTTTGAACTCATGCGGGTCATCCCAGTACCGCGCTGTCGGAGAGAGCAGTCAGCGATGTACTACGTGGACAGGTGGACGTCGAAGGTAAATATGCAGGGATTTGAGAATACAGAAGTTCCAGTTGAACCAGAGACCGAAAAGAAAACAACTGTAGACACTAGAGTCGGACTTACGGTTATAATGCAGTGCAGTAACGTTAACCGCCACTTTCGTCCCCTTGGGAATGGGCAAAACGACGTTCTCGCCCGTAAGGTGATTTGTCGTTGTCAAAGAAGTGTCTTCGCCTGCACAACGAAGGGCCAAGATGACCTTGAAGATAGGGATAAATTAGCGCCACCTCCTTGCTATAAAATACGGAAAAGAGAGAGTATACATACGGGTGCATACATTCTCAATGCTTCATTGACAACCCTGTGAAAGTCAAGCGTCGACACGTGGCACATAAAGCTGGAGGGGAGGAAAGAGGGGAGAGAATATGACTTACGCAGTACACCTAGTGAGTTTGTCCATATCGTAGTATGTCTACCAAAGTAAATTGGAGTGACATTAGTATAATCGATGCATTCCGCAAACAGAAGGGGAAATGCCTACCGGATCTCTACCACCTTCCAGCACTTCCTTCAACTGTTCAAAGACAATCTCTTGCTCGTCTTGGTAGATGGCGAGGAGGCCAAACACAAACGCCATGGTATGGGCCGTGCTCTACGCCGCCAAAGGTCATAAATCTGTCAGTCACATTACATGAGATGGACGGGAAGAAGAGATGCTTACTTCTTGTCCTGCAACATGACAACAAAACATATGCGTTATCAGTCATCGTCTCAAAGATGAATCCGAGTGAAACCTCACCTGCGAAGAGGAATAGGAAGATGTTTCCGAACAGCTCGCTCTTGCTCAGCTGGCCCTTCCCAGCTTGGCCGAAGTCGCTCGCCTTGAGAAGATTGCTGAAGAGATCTCTCCTCTCCTGCTGCTCATCCTCAGAAGGGTTCACACGCGCGTTGATCATATCTGTCATATGCGACTGTAAAATGATGACGAACAAGAAAATCAGCGAAAGGCAAATATTAAACGAGAAGGGCGAGAAATGCGCACCTCGAACTCATCAAAACCTCTTCTCATCTCTCTCACCCTCTTCAGGGGCCCAGGCGTCATGTCACTTACGTAGAGCCAGCGGGGGAGGAGGGCACGGAACATAAGAGAGTTTGTTACATGTGAGAGAGACTCCTGCATGGGAAGGGGTCAGCATCGGCCCACAAGATTGTCAATTTTGAAAGAGTAGGAGATAAATCGCGGAGATGGATGAGAACACAAACCTTGAACCCCATTCTCGCCCTCACGGCTGTCTCATTTGTTCTCTTAGGAGAGGTATCTGCGTCGTCGTGCGAGTCAGACTTCCATGACACAGGCCGTCCAAAGCCTGCTTTTCCGATGACGTAGAGTGCGACCTATGAAGAATGATAAGAAGAGGATTAAGAAAGAAAACGGGAGCCCAGAAGTTTACCGCGTGTGTAATGTTGACCATATGTGGCACATTTATCTCCTTGGTTTCGGTGCCCCAGACATCCGCGAAAAGGTCTTTCATAACGAGCACTGTTTCCTCAAAGACAAGACGATTGTTGGGCTATACAAACAGAATATGATTGGTGCTCAGCACAGCCAGCTCGGTTCAAATGGAGACGCCGGCAACACCTACCTCACTGAAACTAGGGGCACACACCCGACGGTGCCGTTTCCACTCTTCACCCTCGCTGCTTACAATATTCCCACCAAACACATCCAAGAACTGCAAGAATTCGATCGGTTTGACAAACCGAGGGCGGCTGGTCAGGACCTCTCGTGCGTTCTCTGCGTCGGCGACCCAGACGACTGTGTCTGGAGTGGGGAGAGCAGATACCTGGAAAGTTCGAATACGCGTTAATGCCATATGCATTACATGAAGCCACCACGGCAAAGCTGAACGACAGTACATACGGCTGTGATCACATCCACTCCGAACCTACGATACGGTTCGTATTTCTCCAGCCACGGCCAAAAGCCGCCGAGGACGAGGCCCTTATGCCGTTTTTGGAGGACGATGCCAATAGCGCCATTGCTATGGCCGAGATGACGATAGCCTGGGTGGTTTCTACAATCTTGGTGTGAGCATAGTAATCATAGAAAAAATAGAGCGAAGTGAACGAACCTGACGTTGAGAACTGCCTTGCGGAAGTTAACGATCGTACGGAGGATGAAGAAGACGGCGAGGACTGCCGTAGCTAGAATGATTGTCCCCATAATGATCTTCCGCTACTTCAGTGAATGTGTGCGGGGGTGAAGGGAGTCCAAGGGAGCCCTAGCAAGCTGAAGAATGTGGTTGAGGCGATGATCCTTTGAGGCGAACTCTATACCCTCCTCCCTGACCACGTCAGGCAAATGTTGCCAATGGTGGTACGATCTCTCCTTGCACCTCTCACCATAGTTTTCCGGTTTCAGAGACAAAAACAGGCGATAGGGCATCAATTCCTGCAAGAGGACTGCATACTGCACGTTGTTAGTTGCGACCCTCGGAGTTGCGAATGCCGCGTCGGCGTCATTCATAAATTGCGACTGTTATCTCTTGGAAACGTAACGAAACACACGAGTACCAACAGTTCGAAGGTCAAACTGTTGCTCGAATCGAGATACTGTAGTGGTAACCTACCCCCGCACGAATGCAGCAGATGTAGCTCCGATAAAGCGCCGTCGAACACCATGCAGACCGGCTCCGTTGATGCAGACCAGACGTCTACAGAACATCGAATATACGGGTGTTGGTCCAGAGCATGATACCAGGCGAACAGAAGTCTAGTAAGGCGAGTTTTTGAGTTACCTCCATCAAGAGGAAGGAGCGATCATACTCGAGTTTCTCGCCTCAGAGTTCATGTGCTCATTCCTGTATCCAGTACCAGTAGTAGCAGAGCGACCTGAAGGATTTCTAGACGCTCTTGAACAGTGGTTCTGGTAGAAGACTTGCAGAAACTCACAGATAGCGGACGCGCTATATTGCATCAAGGGTCATCGCACTTCATACTTGAAGTCCAGGATATGAAGTGGCGGCGGTGATGATGGACGAAAGTGAGATGATGAGGCGCCGGCGTCTGCTCCGGCTGCCAAACAACGCTCGTAGTTCGCAAACAAACCGTGGGAGTTAACGTTCAGGGCAGGCGGAGTCGTTCTGTTCCTTTGCCACCGTGTACAAAACAGTGCCAATCTACTCCTATGATATTGTTGAGAGTCTGTCCTTGCTGATTTTGGATTTGGAATATTTGAAGGCCCGGGGCAGGGCAGCATCCGAGTCATCCGTGTACAAGTACGTGTTGCGTCCGAGTCAGTTCACTACCCGGTTGTGTTCATACTCGAACTTGAAATTTAGATAAGCTACTCGGAACCTCAACATGCTGTTGCTCTACTCCTTTCAAAACAATACACGCCTCCTATCATTACAGTGAGAAGACCCTATCAGAATGTCCTTGCATCTAGTTATGACGCGCGTTCTTCCCACTTCAAGTTGCACTCGGATTCATGATTCAATTCCATTCCAGCCTGCTAAGTCCGCTGATCACTCATTGTTGATTGGCGGAAGTCCTACGTCCCTGAGTCCACCCACCGGCCACATCGGACTCACTCGCCCCTAATTCGACGCCGATGGCGTTCATTGCTGTAAGGTTCGGCAGATATCCTCCTCGGTACCGGTGCACCTTCCTGCGTCCAAGTTGTAGTAGAAGCACAGATCTTATGCTCGGCTTCTCAACAGTATCTCGAGTTCAGCTCTGGATTCAAGGGCTATTAGTCACGAGATGGCTTGAGGCATTGCACATTGCTAGTGGGCTTAGAAAGGTGTTGACGGAGACGCAATTGCATAGTAGTAGTACAACAATCAGACTATATAGATGAGAAATAAGGGGAAAGGATGGTCTGTAGCCTTAAGACTGGTATACAAGAGATCTATCGAGGTTGAAGTGAGACAACGAATAAGATCTTCAAACCTGAAACAACGCGCGATACACTGTACATCGTATTACTGGCAACTTGAAACTATCTGTGCTTGAGGTTTCTGCATTACAAACATCGCCATTGGCGTGAACAACTAGAGGAAGATTAGATTTAGTTTTGCACTCATGAGCACAACAAAGAGACTATCGCACCTTCCGTCGGCCGGCTTCAACTATAACGACTGCCGCTTCCCTCGACACACCGAACATATCATACCACTCCTGTTCTTCCTCATTCTGAAAGCCTGTCGACTGCGGCCAAGACGTCCAGGCCCTCGTTGTGCCTACTATCATCCTAGAATCCATCAAAGCGCGTTCCAGCGGTTCGTACCAAGCGATCCTTCCCTGCCTCTGCGCGAGATCTTCAAACTCCTCTAAGTAAAGCCCTGCCATGCGTATAGCATAGGAAGCAGACGTAATAGACCGCTCATGCGGAGATCGAGGATAGAGATTGGCGGCGTGTTGAAGGAGAAGTGAGAGGCGGGTGTGGTCAATGTTGCTTGCAGGTGTGAGCGAATTGGTGAAGCACCAATCGATTATAGTAGCCTATGAGCGAAAACAGCTGGTTAGGCGGTGAATGACAGAGATGATGGGCGTAAGGACGTACACGTGCGCCAGGTTTGAGAATAGCTTGAATCTGTTGGTATATGGAATGAAAGCTCGTGGCGTTCTACAAGACAGTACAAGTGTGAACTAGGGTCTGTTGACGATTGTTGTAGAAATGGGCTTACTCTGAATCCTTCGATCGAGTATACACCGTCGAAGCTTTCATCCTCAAAGTAAACTGCTATATCATCGATACGACCTTTGAGCCAAAGCCGTCAGTCTCACAAAGCACACTGGATGGACGCGGATTTGAAACCAACCTGATACAAAGCGCACAGTTCGGTTTCCTAAGCCTGCCCTCAGCGCCGCAAGTCTCTCCTCAGCCAGTTGAATCTTTCCGTGATCCTCGTCGAAACCAACGACATTAACGTCTGCGTAGTGCACCAACTCAAATACAGCGTCCCCTGTATCACAACCCACAACAAGGACAGTGTCTCCCGGCTTCACCTTTAACTTCAAACATAGGTAGTGTTCATGTCGGGAAAGGGAAGTTGCGAAGTCGTCTCCAGGGTACAGCCGACAGAAGTGGAAGTCTCTTCTTTTCGCACTGGAAGCGTCCCTTCCGGAATACTGATAGTTGACGATGTGTTCGAATTGCTGGTAAAGGAATGCGGGCAGAAGAGCGCTGAAGGAAGCGCGGGCTCGATGTGTTGCATAGTATATGCCGCCAGCGAGCATCTTGGATATATTCGGGTCGCGGGGGATTGGATCTTCGACAAGCTGAAGGAGATGTGACGTGTGATCTGCGGAGGGGTACAGTACAACACCCTGTCTGAGCTGAGAGGACACAGTAGTACGTTGAGCGGAAGGACAAAGTCGTACGATTGTTGTGAAGAGCTTACATATAGGTTCAGTACCGTCTTCCAAGATATACTTCATTCGATATGACAACGCTCTGTCGAATATTCAGCCCGGTCAGAACTGCATATCTGGAAACGAGTGAGACTCGAACAGACCAACAAGTATCTGAGCGCCATCACCATTATCTGCATGAGATGTCTTGTTATCTCGCGATAAGCCTTGAACTGAGAGGCTAGATGCTGTATGTACCTATTGTCCTGAAGGACTGTCAACCGATAGTGCAAGGGTAAAGGCTTCATGACGTTGAGTCTGGCCTTCTTTCTGACCCTCTGCGGTAAGATACCTGTCACTTGTGTTCATGTCAAGACACAGTTTTGATCGACGGAAGCAGCTTCGATCATACTTACCTTCTAGACATCAATTGAGCAAAAGGCTTGCATGTCCAGAGCGTTATACAGATAGAAATGCTGCATCTACTTGCAGACATACCTCTTCACATTCAATGATGGTCGGAGTCAAGTATCCCAAGGTGGTAAGAGCGAAATCGAGAGGGTGGCATTGTGGCAAGCGGAACAGCTTACATTGACTTCTCAGAACCCCGCCGGCAAGATGCATCATTGCACAATGTGGGTCAAATGTTGACGTGAATCGACGTCCCAAATGTAGGTTCGATCCAAAATGAGTGTACTGTAGGCTTTTTAGCAGTTGTATGAAGGGGCAGTGGACAGGAGCAGGCAATGCTTACCTAGGGTACCTATCAGCATCTTAGATGCTAGATGGCGTGGAGTACATGCTCTAAGACCACTAAAGTTGACCGAGTGACATGTAGGGATTGCAGGGGCTGAGGGCGAAAGACAATGCGAATTTCGACTCTTCAGCAATCAGAGTACATACGAAGATAGCGAGGCTGGCCATGGTTCCAGAGCCTACGCACGCACTCAAACTGATGAGTTAACTGCTGTCGTCGTTTTTCGCGGTTTATTTGTGCATTCCGCACGTTATTAGAATATACCGAGGACGTTGATCTCAAGAGTAAATACTTAGTGGGAGCCGCACAAAATGAAGTCCTTGGCCTGGCAACTTACTCGGGAATTTGCGGCCTAGCGAGCGCCTACGCTGGCAGCCTCCCTCAACCGTAAACCTTCTTTGCACTCGTACATCCACCAACCAAGCAGTATCATGAAAGGGTTGGCTCCTTATCCCGATAGAGTATGGTAGAATGTCTGCCCCATATGGTCGAAGCATTCAGTGTTGCTTGCTCACCGACATTGTCAGGCATTGCTCTCATACAGACGTAAGCCAGCTCGAGCCTCGGCCTAGCAGTACTTTCGTCGCCAACCATTGTTTCAAGCCGTTCTTCCATGTAAACTGCTGATGACGATGAGGAAGTGGAATGGGGTTGAGATAGTTGCATTGGCCACGTTCAGACGAGTAGAACGCACGTCGTCTTTGACCTGTCATTATCAAGAGGTAAGAACATTTTCATTTAGAGGTGCTCTTCGTTATCACTAACGATATGTGGCATTTGTATGCCTTCTTTGCGAATGGTGACATGCAGGGAGCCGACAAAGTATCGATAGAATACCCTGCGTGCCGTCTGCGTGGTTCGTCGTTGCACGGAACGTGGTGGGCTTATCACTCCTTCCTTTTGAAGAAGACTCCGGATGCCCGATGTCCCTACGTCTATAGGTAAGCTTACGTGGTGCTTTGTACAGTAGCAATCAAGTCGGTATCATCCTCTGACGCATCTCTAAACTGTCCGAGAAGAACGTGGCGTGTACTAGATTGTTCTCTCATATCCTCAAATCAGCAACGAAAGGCTCTATTTCGTTGATAGTGAATCTGCTTGTATGCCTCGAAGTTCTCACTACTGCATGAATACCGTACATCAGTTGACACACTTCGGCTCCATACACTCAGGACATGATTTTCCGTATGAGTGCAAGGTTGTGCTTAGGATCCTAGGCGTCATAAGACCGAAGCAGCAAGTTTACTTGATTTTCAAAGATCCGGGACGTTGCACAGGTATGCAAGACTTACTGTTATGTGCTATATGTTTCAATGTCGGTTTTTCTTACTGGCAGCCTCGCAAGACGTGCCATGAAACGAGCTTTTTTTGCGCCAAATGCAGATAGGTGAGTCTTCGACTCTCTGACTTTGATCGGTAACGCCAAGAATAACGCAGGTTCACGCTCAGGTGTGGAAGGCGAGGAGTATCTCGTACTTGTGATCAACTTCATTAAACGTCTGGGGTGCGACCGGTGCGTATCATTTAACGCGGTGTACTGGGTTCTCCAACGGAGACGAAAGGACGCAGATGTGGCGCATCTAGAGAAGTGCTGGTAACGTTAACGTTCAAGTTTTACTTGCTCCGTTGCTCTCGAGATTGGCGATGGTAGTTTATATAAGTATGACTCTTTAAATTACTAGCCTGTCCCGCATTCGAGGACCGGGCCAGTGTTTAGCTCCTACTGATTTTCTACGCTCTATCTTCAACAGTGTCAGGCATGCTAGACATTATCGCCGCCGTAGGGCTTGTCATCTTCGCCCTTGTGGCTATCTATTACATTCAAGCATCGCGCCACGATGGTGTGCCTACCGTAACACCCTCTGTCCCATTCTTGGGCGACGCTTATCAGTTTCTCTACAACCCTACTTCTTACTTGGAAAGATGTCGGTATGTTTTGTTTCAAACATGCTTTCTCTATTGAAATGACTCTGATGTGTTGACGTAGTGCACAATATGGCCCTATCTTCCGATGCCTCGTTGGCCCACAGCGCATTGTCGTCATCTGCGACTCGGTCGGTATCCAGGGAGTCTTGCGCGACAAAGCACGCGTTCTCTCCAGCGCAGCGGTGTACCATTCCGTGGGCTTAGGCGTCGCGGATGTCGGAGCCGACATGAGCCACTACCTTCCAGACCGCCTCCTCCCCTTGATCTCCGAGATCTTCTCCCAAGCTGAGCTATGTCGCATCGCTCCTACTTTGAATCGCGTACTCAAGACATACGTTGACAATATCGAGACAGCAGCCTATAATCCCCAGTACATCTCTCTCGCCCAATTTGTCGGAGAGTCCCTCTACGCTGCAGTCTCCGTCAGTGTATTCGGCAAATCCTTTCCCGTGTCCACTTGGGCCGACTACGACTTGGTCGACCACCATTTTTCCGATCTTCTTACGGGTTTGCCTTTCCTAGGCCGCTCCGCGAAGCGCGCTCGAGCTCGTATGGTTCAAGCCGCAGGGAAGTACATAGACGGCGCCGGTCCCTCGCATGGCGCAGGCGTTCTTCCAGACCCAGCTGCCCGTCTGCTTAGCATCCTTTGCGACCTCGGGCTCAAGAACAAAGATCGAGATGGAATGCTCTTCCTCTTCATGTGGGGCCTTCATTCGTCTCCTATCCGTGTAGCGTTCTGGTTATTCACCTACCTCACCAACGATCCTCCTGCTTGCACGCGTCTTCGAGAGTCGATCGATAAGGCTATCGCAGACAAGTATCATGGTGATATAAACGCCCTCATCGACGCTCCTGCAGGCTCACTCGATGCGCCTGAGTTCGCATTGCTCAATTCGGCGTTCAAGGAGGCTATCCGGGCATCTTTTGCTATTGCGCCTATGAGAGTGGTATGTGAGGACACCGTGATCACTCTGGGCAATGGCGAGACGTATCCTCTCCGGAAGGGAGAGCATGTCGCACCGAATATCTCCATGGTACACGGAGAAGCGGACGCATACGAGGAGCCCGGGACGTTCATTCTGGAGAGGTTCACTGCAGAGTACGCTAAGGAGAGGGAAGCCAAGGATGGCTTGAAGAAGGGCACGTACTTGCCATGGGGAGGTGGCGAGCACCTCGTGAGTATCTCGTGCGCTCGAGGAGCCCATTACTGATATATATACCCTCTTCTTCATAGTGTAAGGGTCGTTTCATCGCGCAACATGCGATCAAGATGTTCGTCATCCTTACTCTTCGTTCGCTCGACCTCACCGCCGTCGATCCCAAGACGAACAAAGCTCTTGGTGCGGGATTTCTTCCGCCCAGGCTGACGTACTTGCAGAAGTGGAGGATGACTATGGATAAGCCGGTCTACGTCTGTGTGAGGAAGCGGTACGGTAGTCAGGATGATACGGGTGAGGATGATGTTTGCCTGTTATGAAACATGCTCGTACATTCGCGCTCCTACTCTACATGATAATATGCGTCGACGTGCACATCCTACTTTTCGTAACGTCGTGAATGGTGAAGATATTTTCTCCTGTTCTCAGTGTCTATAGACGACCTATACCATAAAATATACGTAGAACACTCGATCTTCCAGTGACCTTATTTATTCATTGTAGCCGCAGCGATCCGACATGAGGAAACTCGAAGAACTCCATTGAACCGCCTGAACATCGATGTTAAGTCAACTTGAAGAAGGGGTGTATATGTATATGCGTGTACCGATAATTGTGGCTACGAAAAACCGTGCTTGCCTTCAATGGTGTGGCATGAAAAGAGTAGTTGGTTGATCACCATACTTAATACGTCGGAGATGAATTTCATTCTTGATCTATCGCCTTGCCGCCAGCACATTTACGTAGCAAGATAATATGTCAGCAGTTCCGTAGTCGGTATAGGCTGTATACTTAGTATCAAGCTCTACCGTAAGTGGCATGACATTGGCTTCAAGCATAAAGTATAACTGGACGTACTTGGTCTTCACATCAACCAGACAAATGATGACGTAACACTGCGGAGGTGCATTCGCATCAACTTCCCGAAGAGGAAGTCTTCCGAGATACGTGGCGCGGTGTGTCGGAGCGCCGAAAAACTTCCACCGAACGTGAACATGACAGTGGCGTACTGTACTCATTGACATGCGTTGCTTTGACTTATGAGGGCGATGTAATCTCCGGCGATAGTCAGCCTCCACGTACGTATCCAGGCTCGGATTGGTGCTGTCTCGCGCTGACCTTATCTCGCTTCCACACTGGCATAGTTACAATTCTTTGTCCACCGTACAATGCTCAAGCATCCTTGCAGCGCTGAGGGTCAGAATGTAGGACCTACCGGTGACTCAAATGTCACCGGCCAGTGCACGAAGCACTGGAACACCAGTAAGTATATTTTATGAATACTACAAGACAGCTTGAATCTCAATGCCTTCGGACGGCATGTCTTAGTGTTTTAACTTATGATTTTTTTTTTCAGCTGCCGTGTACTAAGCTGCTGCTTTTATATGTGGCCCCATTTTCCGCGATACTGGATTATACAAGCTTCATTTTAAACGTTGTCGTATATCGGCCAGACTGCCTCCGAATCGGCAGCCCTGGACTGAACGATGGTGCCGCGGTGATTCAAAAAATCTCTCTGCAGGGCTGCGATAAGAGGTGGATCCCAAAAAGTTCTTGAACTCGCGCCTTCTCAGCATTGTGCATATTTATCTCGTCAGGAAAGAGCAATATGATGATAAAAGTGAGCATCATTGTCTTCTCTTTTTGGCAGCAGACTTTTTACTTGCGCGGATGTTCAGATACCTCTACAAACGTTGGTCTGCTTGAGCGAATGTATTCCGCTTCATGCGACAAATTTGGAGATTCATGAACGGTTGAGCAATCGTGCGCCATCACCCTCAAATCCAGTTTGTTCATTGGTCAACCATGCGATGACTTATCGAACGATCGCATATTTCTCCCGTTATCCGAGTTCACAACAATATATATGAGGACGTCCTCAGCTACGCTTGTTCTGCACGGCCTCAACCGTGTTCATTCAGCACCCATGTTCGACATTGCCATCGCAGTGGGCTTGGCTTTCCTATCCCTCATAGCTATCTATTATATCCAGGCCGTACGCTATGACGGCCCTCCCACCGTATTCCCCTCCATCCCATTCTTAGGTGACGCATATCAATTCCTGTATAACCCTACGCATTATCTTGACAAGTGTCGGTACGTGTGATACATCAATGTCTGCACTTCATGCGTATCTAATTGATTATACTTAGTGCACGATACGGTCCTATCTTTCGGTGCCTCGTCGGGCCCCAGAAAATTATTGTTATCTGCGACCCAGTCGGCATACAAGGAATTCTTCGCGACAAAGCCCGTGTTTTGTCCAGCGCTGCCAATTATCACGCTGTCGGCCTGGGTATCGCAGATGTCGGGGTCGACATGAGCCACTATCTCCCAGACCGCCTCCTCCCTCTGACTTCGGAGATCTTCTCCCAAGCTCAGCTCTGCCATATCGCCCCAGCACTTAATCGCGTGCTTAAGACCTACGTCGACAACATGGAAACGGCCGCCTACAACCCCCAGTATATCCCTCTTACGCAGTTTGTCGGGGAGTCCCTCTACGCCGCCGTCTCCGTGAGTGTGTTTGGAAAGTCCTTCCCTGTCTCAACCTTCCCCGACTTTGAACTCGTCGACCTCCATTTCTCCGACCTCCTCACCCGCCTACCATTCCTCGGGCGCTCGGCCAAACTTGCACGCGCACGTATGGTCAAAGCCACCGGAGAGTATATCGAAGCCGCCGGTCCTTCGCATGGCGCAGGTGTCCTGCCTGAGCCTTCAGCTCGCCTACTCAGCATTCTTTGTGATCTTGGGCTCGAGAAGAAGGACAGAGATGGGATGCTCTTCCTTTTCATGTGGGGTCTTCACTCGTCTCAGATCCGTGTAGCCTTCTGGCTGTTCACGTACCTCCTCAATGATCCTCCTGCACTCGCACGCCTCCGCGAGTCCATCGACAATGCTCTCACGCAGAACTACCAAGGCGACATCAATGCTCTCGTCGATGCCCCTGCTGGATCTCTTGACGCCCCAGAGTTCGCACTGCTGACTTCAGCGGTCAAAGAAGCCATCCGAGCATCATTCGCTATTGCGCCTATGAGGGAGGTGTGCGAGGACACTGTGGTCACACTCAGTACTGGAGAGACGTTCCCGTTGAGGAAGGGTGAACACGTGGCTCCCAACATCTCCATGGTGCACAACGAGGCGGACTCATTCGAGGCACCTGGAGTGTTTATTCTGGAACGGTTCACTCCCGAATACGCCAAGGAAAGGGAGGCCAGGGAAGGCCTGAAGAAGGGGACCTACCTACCATGGGGAGGAGGCGAGCACATCGTAAGTGTCGTCTTGTAGTAAGTTTGAGAGCACCCTGCTAAAGTTATTTTGTCCATTTTGCAGTGCAAGGGCCGCTTTATTGCGCAGCATGCGATCAAGATGTTCGTCATCCTTACCCTACGCTCGCTCGACATCACGGCCATCGACCCCAAGACGCACAAGGCCCTCGGCGCCGGGTTCCTCCCTCACAGGCTGACCTACTTGCAGAAGTGGAGGATGACCATGGACCAGCCCGTGCAAGTCTGCGTCAGGAAGAGGTACGGAAACGGAGATGACATGGGAGAGGATGACTAAATCTTCTGTAGCTGTTAGAGACCCGTTAGACGTGTAGACTTCATACAATTCAGTGTTTGATAACTTCCACGTGTCCAGATGTACGTTTTTTCATGAGACTGTGAATGTCACATGCTCTGTATGACTGCAATGTACCATTCACGAATACATCGCAATCTCACCAGCGTAACAATATGTATTACCTTCGAGGTATAAGTCGCACTGGAACATCGCCCAACCCCAAGCTCATCTTCACTTTCGCAACCATGACTCGTTTCCGCCACTCAGCCGGGGTCTCTCCCTCATTCAAGATAGGTTCGAGTCGCCAGCTGAGAAGAAGGCGGGAGAGGAAGAGAACGGCCTCGGTGAGTGCAAAACGACGACCGATACCTGGCAGATGATCATATGAGGATGTAAACGCTGAGATTGAGCTGGAAAGTGGAACTTACATGCTCGAGAACCGAAAGAAAACATGCTCATGTCGTTCTCCTTAGTGTCATACCACCTAGAGGGCCGAAACTCTTCTGGATCCGGGAAATACCTTTCGTTATAGTCTATGAACAGAGTTAGCCTGGCGCAAATAAACTAAATGTAGTAGGAACTTACGCATGCCAACCATATCCACCACGAGCGTTGTGCCTTTAGCAACTGGCAACCGGCCGCCATTTGTGGCAAGGTGAGGGTCATCCGTGGTGAGAACCATATCCTCTGTGGCTTGACGAATCATGATGAAACCTGCGGCTACATATATCGTCAGGTGATAGCCATGGTTGTAAGATCAAGTAAAACGTCGCCTGTATCACAAAGGAATCACTTACGAAAGAGTCTACCGGCTTCCAAGAACGTAGCTTGAGTCTTAACAAGTTTGGAGTAGGCATCAAATGACTAGTAGGAAGCATGGACGCAGGGCTTAGAGGCACATTGGGTTGAGTATCAGTGGTCGCCACATACCAGATTGGGGTCACCCGTAACAGCATCCTTAATCTCCTCGTATATTTCTTCTTGTACATCCTGATAGAGTGCCAGGAAACCAATTGCAGAATCGAGTGTATTTGATGTCGTATCTGCCAGTGGGGCAATCAGGTGAACTAAACCCGTATCATAGATATCAGTTAACTTACCATGCCCAGCAAACAACATTAGATACGTGTTGCTAATCTACGGCGGAAATCAGCTCATGCAGCTTCTGATACTGGACAAAACTTGCCAGCTCGTCATCACTCATCCCGGCGGGACCTTCCTCTTGACTACTCTTGATCATCAGACTAAACAAGTCCTGTTTCTGCTTCGCCTGAGACGATCCATGACTCTCGCCAGACAACTCTGCCCTGCGAGAAGTGACTAGGGATTCCATGTATACACCGAGCTTTCTATACGCAATGTCGACGTTACGTAGCCTGGGTAGATGACGAAAGGACTTGAGCTTTGGGATTTATCGAATAATCACTCCTGCAGAGTAACACACCATTGCATGGGGAGTTTATACATCCAACGCGGCGTAATAAGATGAATCAAAGACGACTCAGATGCTATTGCAAGAGCCTCGGTGAAGTCCATCTTTTCTGATTCATGGTCACTGTTACCGTCTGGTGTTGAATTTGCATCAGTAGGCTCTGGGTCCCAGGAAGAATAGTTGCCAAAGGCACAGCGCGAGATGATCTTAAGAGTAAACTGGAATATAAACAGAGTTAAGGCTGAATTGGCATATAAGACGGTAGCCAGAAGTTCGATGCGTACCTTTGTCGTGATCTCATTCACAGGTGAAAGATCAACAAAAGACTTTCCCGTCCAATGTTCAGATTCGACCATATCGTCGAAGAGGCTTGAAGCCTCTTTCCATACGAGCTTGTATCTGGGAAGCCTTGTGAGCATGCTGCCTCTGGCGGAAAGTGATATAAAAGCCATTGATACACGTACATATCTCCATTGAAGGCGGGCTGCACAATTCTTCGATGACGCCTCCAATCATCGCCGTTGGCTTGAAATAGGTTAGGACCCCATTGTCTGTAAGAGTACACGTTGAACATCGAACAACTGCATCGATAACTTCCTGAGAAATAATGCGTACGATATTCCACGCGAAGAGTCTTCCGGCTTTACCAAGGGACCACGTACTGCAACAATCTGTCGCGCCACAACCATGGAAGTAGTGTATATCAGAGGATCACCGAACAACCACCCTATGATTGAGATGGTCTCCGTGCCCATGCGTTGATATACTGCTCACACGGAGGATCAACGTTCGTCCAGCAAGCTGTATACTATTTCTAGGGACGTACCTTTGTTCCTCCAATACCACGGCCATTCTAGGCCAGGGTTCAAGAAGGACGTCGGAAGAAGTGCGCCTACTGCTGTTAAAGGGGTGGCAATGGCGCGCAATCCCGGTAAACCGAGAACTCTCTGTTAAAAACACTAGAAGATGAGCATTCTTGCACAGGACATCTGAGATACTTAGGGCTTTTCGCACCTGTTTGTCCGAGCGATATTTGACCAATCGAGACACAACGAACAATGTAGCCAGTGTAGTGACAACGATAGAGAGCGCCGGCATTGCTCCTCAGGCTATCGCTTTGCCAACTCGGGCGTACGACTTACCAGTAGGTTGCAGGGGCTGGCAGCGGATGGCAGTTTGAGGTAACTTAGGTGTCCTCTCCGGTACTGCACAACGTGCTGGTCATCTCGCTGTTACTGATTCCCACAGTCATGATCGAACAGAATTCGGGCCCCGGGATGAGTGCGGCGGAGGCCGATTACTCCAGACTCAATGCGGCGGAGATTTAAATATGTCGTAGATTTATACGAGTTTATCGCCGAATAGGCCGCATACGAGGAAAAATCGAATTGATGGATATGAAAGCGAAATAGATGTAGGCCATGTATTTGAACGCAAGACTGTAGTGACGATTCCTCGAGCCGTTGAGATCGATAAAGATGCAGCAGGCAGGCTGATAAGCAACACGCTGTACAGGAGGACCCTCCAACCAGAGGCTCATCATTACCTTGGCCACCGTAACCCGTTTCCTAGGCTATCCCGCGTTCTTCTGAATCGGCTCAGCACGCCAATCTAGAAGGTTTCCTAAAATTAAGAAAATTATCTCGGTCAGCTGATCACAGTATCTTCATGTGCTAGCACCTACCTCGCTATGCCGACTCTACGCTAACTCGGAGACCTATCTTAGCCTGCATGTAAAACGAACTGCCCTGTGAGTCCGTATACACAACGGGCTGGGGATCCAGCACAAGCACATCCACAGGACTATTCTGGTGTCGACTGCACCAGGGTGTGGAGCTTTTCGTGAATCCTCCAACTGTGGCGCTGAGACGATATTCTGTGATGGATCTCTTGCTCTCATGCAATCCGCCGCGGAGGCTCAGTATCGTACGAGACGACTGAGATAATACGAATGTCAGATTCTGATGTCTGTCGATGCAAAAAGAGATGGCGTACAGCAACAGAGCCAGCTCCGATAAACCAACTGCGTTGATCATGAGATTTTATCAGCAAGAGCGTGGCACCATTTGAAGTTTGGGACGTACGAGAATCCAATTAAGATGATTGGGGATTTTGGAACGGCATAGAGGAGGACTATGTTGACTACGTTTGACCCTAAAAATTGTTCAAGGCACCGTTGATGGTACACGGCTCCATAACAGCACATACCACACAATCTAGAGCCACAGTATAAGGATGAGAAGAGAATCAATAAGGAAACGACTCACAGTATGAACAATAGGGCGCCATCATACAGGAATCTCTCCGCAATGCCACTCGTCATGCATTCCTCGAAGTAAACGGTCAGGAACCTGTACGCAATCAAACAGAAACAAATGACTGCCAATGGGCGTGATGAGCCACTGGCAGACACAGTGCAGAACGCAATGCTTACCGGAATAGACAATATTAACAAGCCTGAGAAATCTCACGGTAAGCGTAGGATATGAGTGAATGATGAAGAATACTGACCACCCCAAGATCGTCAGAAAAGGTGTCTCGGCGGTATCTGATATGCATCCAGATATTGACAGGGTTTCAGGCGGCGGTACTGGTTCTCCAGTCATGACCTTTGCCCATATCGTCACTGCGACCTCGATCTGGGAAGGTGGTTGTTGAGTAAGATTAATACGTGGGAGTTATGATGGCCCATACAGTGGATTCCACTATTTAAAAAAACCTTCAGTGACTGTTAATAACGCGAGCTTGGAACATACCCACATATCCATAGTGTTAGGATGAGTCGCTTCACTGTGCGTACCCCAGGAATTGAGAAGCAATCCTTCGACGTTGATTAATTACACCTACTTCGAGTGTTTCCATGATAGAACGCGTACACGCGAAAAGCCAACAGGCCGTTGACGAGTAGCGAGAGGAGCTGCACTCCTCTATTCAATGCGTGAGTCATAGTAGGAGACGCTTGAAAAAGAAAGGACGTACATAGCTTGTAGCATCCCCCATACATAACATCTGCGATCTCATGTAAGTAAGTGGTGAATTATTAACGATTTACCACTTACGATAAGAGCGTGTTTCTATTACTTATGATAGCTATCATGAGGATATGGTGATCAGCTGATAAAATTCCACACCGAGTTGGCATAGCTGATGGCGTACTGAATGCATTATACCTGCCATTGCCAAGAGTCAGACCGAAGTCACAGTTAATTTCCACGCTATTATGAACTCACACAAGAAAGATAAAGCCGAAGTACCGAGTGACGAAATACATGAACGAGGGTATCGACGTGAGGCGTCGTCTACAATAGGAGATTGTGTAAGTGTGTATGCCACAATTTCATGTGTTGATGTGAGCTACCTCCACATCGCGTCAATCTGCAGAACGGAATAACAAGTGAGTAGACCGTGTCACTTTTCAAAAGCATAGACTAACCTCCTGGCTTGTGGTCAACGCGATATCATACCCAACCCACACGACTACAGCCACTATATCGCGTTCACATGAGGATGTACTATGATATACAATTGAGCTATGGATTTACCAGCGTTCATATGGACAATTATAGAATCCGAATACAAGGCCTCCTGGGCTTGAGCGTATCCTAACGGGGTAAGGACTGGATGCATTACCGTGGACATAGTTTAGAGGAAGAGATGAAGTAGAGTTGGTTGGGATGGACGACCCCATGAGCTATGAGATCTTATGAGGAGTTTCGAATGGCGCAACTGAGCCCACATTGCGACGACCCGTATCTGTTAGATGTGTTAGACAAAGCGCGAAGAAGGTACATGATCGTGACGATGCGAGTCACCTTACTTGAGCTTCACATCCTGATACCCACATAGTAGTACGTGTATCAGCATAACGACCCACAAATGGCTGCGCTTTTCCGCAGAAGCCATTCCTGTCGAATTTGAACATTCAAGGAATGAAGTCAACACACTGCAACTCACTATGATCCCCCTCCCACCAACCGAAGCGGTACATATGTGAAGGTATTTCCTGATACCACCATACACTCGAGTTCGATGGTTACTTGGTGATTTATATGACCCGGCGCGACGTGTAGATTGGAACAGGCACCCAGTGACGCGATTTGACGTTTGGAGGTGGTGCAGCTGTGTATACTGAGGTCCCCTGAAGGTGAACGCAGTGACAAAGATCAGCACTCAGACGTCAGCCTCTGTCTTGTATCACTTTGCATGTCCTTTGTAGCCTGCAAACCGATCAAGGTGAAGCCAAAGCTGTACTTATTCATGATGGTGAGAGTTTGACGACACTCGTCGGCCGCCGACACCATGACCGTTGTCACATGGCTTATTTGGTGCTATTTACCAAGGGCTTTCGATCCTAACAAGACCAAATACTGTCTTCCTGGCGTTTAAGTACTTTGTCAAACTTTCGTCTTTACACCAACATGACTGTAGTCGGACCATGAATACGTATGAATTCTACTTGGCTGTATGTGTGTTGTACAGTACTGGCCGAAGATGCTGAGCCTTTTCGCTGGTGATCCACTAGCCATTAGCCAAGCAAAATTAAGTAAGCAACTTATAGCGTTCGAGTTACTACAGCCAACTCTTCGCTAACTTAATCTTCTGTCCATCTTATCACATGTAGACGTAACACGCACATGCTGAGACTATTCGGTCAACGGAACTATTTGTTCACCCGAACTTGAGAATATCTGACTGCGACTGATTGGTCAGGGTCTGTCCAACGGTGCACAGAACTTCACGAACGGAACCGATTTGCTCTCTCAATCACGCATCAGGCGACCCTCACACTCGTATAGATATGACCATGTGAAAAAAACCATCCCATCGAACGACCTCATACTATCTCGCATAGCTGGTAGCCTCCAAGTCGATACCTCTCCGCGTGCCATCTCGTTCCCTCCCTCGCCCTCTGCTTATGCTCGTTCTGCATCCACGCATGTTGAACTTTACCCTCGCAACTACGCTGATTGCGGTATTTCTTGTTTCCCGTCTAATCAAGTTCTGCTCGGGTGTCAACGTGGGTACCTATTTTACGTCTTTTCAGTGGGATTCAATTGGCAACTGAAACAAATTACGGAACATAGAAAGTCTTGCGTTTACCTGGGCTGAGAAGCATTTTCCATCCCCTAAGTGTCCTTGGCGGGGCGATCCCGCATGGGTATTTCAATCCTGGCGCAACATGGCAATGGCATTGGAGGAACCAAAGTGGGCTGTTTCTCATCGTCCTTCGTACACCCTTCCACTCACCTCATTGTTATCTCAGTATACCAGCGTTTAGGGTCAAGAACGATTTCTATGGTAGCATTACTATCCGGTGAACCAGCGATATACACCACCTCGCCTGAAGTCGCTCGCCAAATCGTCTCTACACGTGGCACGACAGAGAAGGCTCCGGAGAGTACTATATTTCTAGCGTACGTGTCTTGAAATACGCGATACCCTTTGCTCGTTTTGACATTGCACTATTCCATATGTAGTGAATGGGGTCCTAACGTATTCACAACGAACGGCGACATCTGGAGGCGCCACCGCCGGATTATTGCACCGGCATTCAATAAAGATATGTAGGTTCCTCACCGCAGAAGTGAGGCTCAATGCTGATAGTTATCAGCTATAAACTTGTTTGGCGCGACGCAGCTTCTCTCTTTGACGAGATGGTCGAGGCTGAGCGATGGACAAACAAGCGGTCAGTGCTGTTGACCCCCATCAACAGGCTGACTACCAAGGTTCGGTTCTCTAGCTGCGACGGTTTGACGTTTTATACTGACTACCATCTGTCTAGTTCAGCCTCAGTATCATGACTCGATGTGCATTCGGAAGCTCTGGACCCTGGCTTCGCGATCGACAGGAGGATATGGACTTTACTGAAGCTATGATGATCGTCTCGCGCTCTCCGCTCATCCGCTATATCACTCCATACTGGCTCTACAAACTGCCTTTCAAACCGTAGGTTCACGCCATACCTTCATCCACCAGCTACTGACGAAAGATGTAGGCTTCAAAAGATTGACACAGCTCATAGAATCGTGGACAATTACATGAGATCTCTCGCCCAAGCTCGGAGAGCTAGTATACTCGAAGGAACGGGAGAGTCGTCCAAGACGCAGAAGGACTTGTTTGACTACCTGGTCCAGAGTAGCATTGGAGAGGGTGCTGCAGCGATGACAGACGAGGAACTGGTATGCATGAGCGTTCCTTCAAGTTGTGAATATATCGAGCTTACTGGTACTTCATCGTAGATTAGTAACACGTTCCTGATGCTCTTTGCGGGACATGGTAAGCAATGCTCATGTTTTAATATACGTTTCCAGTCTTTCATGTACTTTGTAGAGACCACGGCGAATACACTCGCCGCTACGATTGGAATGTTGGCGCTTTACGAAGACGTACAGGAAGAGGTTTGGGAAGAAATTCAGTCGGTCGCTGCAGAGGACCATGAATTGGTATAGTTCATGGGTATAATCCATATACAACTTTGTCTAACAATGCCGACAGTCCTTTGAGACATACTCTAAACTCGTCAAAACACAGGGCGCCTTCCTGGAAGCAGGTCGGCTATTCCGTCAGTACCAGTCCAATTTGAGAGTTTCACTTGTATATTAACCATAATGTAGCGGCCGTGTTTATCTTGTTGCGACGTGCGGCGGAAGACCTAATTTTGACTACAGACGAACCTCACATCCACGGTGGTCGACTAGCGATAACCAAAGGGACATCGCTCGTCGTCGACATGGTTGGCATGCGTACGTGATTTCCTATTTTCTAGTATGGATCTGACCTCACTAACTTCCTTCTATATTGGTACACCACTATGCTCCAGACTACGACGAAACTTACTTCCCGGACCCAGAAGAGTTTCGACCGTCGAGGTGGGACAACGCTCTTGAGAGTCAGATGAGCATCTTCTCCTTCGGGTCACGCGCATGTCAGTACCAGTGATGTCAACCTACCTGATGATTGTACTCCTTACTTATGCTTCATGTTTTGCAGGCATCGGCCGCCGATTCGCTTTGACGGAGGTAGTCTGCTTTCTGGCACGGCTGCTTCGCACGTGGCGAGTTGAGCCTATTTTGAGGGAAGGCGAGAGCCCAGATGAGTGGCGTCGGAGGGTTATGGTGCCTCATGTGTTCATGACAATGGGAGTAGACAATATACCTGTTCGTCTCATGGCGCGAGAGAAGGGAGTGTGAGCAAGTAACCACTGGTGTAGTAGTCCGAGAATATCTGTACGGCTGCCAGTCAAGTGTAAACTTGTAGACATATCAGTGTTTGTCAATACATTTAACAGCCATTTCTTACACATTTCGTCTGCAATGACATACTCATTTAGCCTGGACTCAACGCTTTGCCGGTTAGCCAAGCGCCCAATAAGTGTAAGCAATAACCGGCGACTGCGACACTTGTTGGTTACGGACCACGACCACGACCACCACTTGACGTGTACGACTTCATTGTGACTCTCGCTCGCTGCAAATACATGTCTTAAACCCCAGATACGCGACCGCAGCGTGTTTTCCAACTTCTGGTCTGGACGATCATCATTTCCGCCTACCCCTTTCAACGTGTTCGCCTCACGACTTTCATATCCGATTCTCCTGTGCAGCTGAGCCTCAGACAACCATACGACATACGACAATCTGCTGGGATATTGCAACTGCAGCCAGCTCTCAGTGACGACTACCATGTCTACATCTCTTCCACCTTCGGCCTCTACTTTCTCGTTCACTGCGCCGTTTCCCCCGACCGCTTCTTCAAGCTCAAGCCCAACTCCTGCAAGCCTCAAGCAGCAACGACGCGTTTCGCTGGCACTTCCATCTTCGCCACGTCAGTTCCCTGCTTGGAGCTTTCGCGATGACACCAGTGTAGGCGTCGGTGTGTCCTCCCCTCCGGCACTCGTCCCGGAAAAGAAAGGCAAGATACGGCGCATTGCCAGCGACAATGATGATGTGGAAGAGGCAATGTTGAGTGCTAGCTTGGCGGGACCGTCCTTTCTCCCAACACAAGGATCCTCGAGTTCTGCGCCGGGAGAGTCGTCGAAGAAACCACGAAAGAAATGGACAGCCGAGGAGACTCAGATGCTAGTGGATGGGTGCAATAAGGTGCGTTGTCATCATTATTGGACTTTTGACTTTGTCTCACCATTTCTCCAGTGGGGCGTGGGCAATTGGAAGACTATTTTGAATGACCCAGACCTCAAATTCGACAATCGTTCACCAGTCGACCTCAAAGACAGGTGGGAAATGGCCATGGTACTTGCATTGGCGTAACACTGACCTTTCTCTCTTATTCCATAACAAAGGTTCAGAACATACTTCCCTGATGCCTACAAACATCACTACCCGAATGCCCGCACACATTTATCCACTAAGACGCGATCCACTCATCCGGACGGTTCACCGCTGTTCTGTGCATCACGCTCGAAGAAGCGAAGGCCGTTTACTCCAGAAGAGGACGCCGCTCTCAAAGCGGGGTATGACAAACATGGAACAGTATGGGCGACGATCGTCAAGGACCCGATATTCCAGCAGCAGAACCGTCGATCGACGGATTTGAGGGATAGGTTCAGAAATGCGTGGCCAGATCTATACGCAAAAGCAGGGTACAAGCCCAGAGCGGCTGTGGTGAAGAAGAAGAAGATGGATGATGGAGATAACGTCGAAGAGTCCTCGAGGGGCAGGGTTCAGCCTGTACGCGCCGCGACGGACGACCAACTACCGACCACGTCTGCTATGGGTGGCCCTGTGCGACGGAAACGAAGACATACGACTCAGGCTTCGGGCTTTTCCGTGGAGGTGTGAAGAGTGTACCGGAGAGTACTGCTACCACCGAGGACGAAGAAAGTGATTCCGAAGACGAGGGGAGGCATTCCAAGCATCAGATGCTCCCCGACACTCTAAGGCCGAGATGAGCGTGGATGTGTCCAACCAAGACCTGAGCATGCAGGACGTGGCATCCTCCTCCTCATTATCTATGTCCGACATGACAGACTCCTCACAATCTCAGTCTCAGTCTACGATAGCCTCCTGGCCCGAGCTCGAGAGCGCCTCCAACGCTTGGTCGACTTCGCGTACGCCTAATCCCGCGTACGCAGAATCGCTCGCCGCTTCACCGACACCTTCAACCGACTATATTCTACCGCACTCGCCAGCTGGGATGGCCCCGAATAGCATGATCGGAAAATCTGCCTGGGGAACCCAGGATTGGCTATCATCCAACCCTCGACTGGACGCCAGCGGTATGTCAGGCAACGGCAACAACTCTTTCTCTGGCATCTTCTCTCCGTCACCCATGGGCTCTCCCAGCACTTATGCGGCGGCTCAGTCGCATACACTGTCCATGGCTCATGTCTCTTTGAATCAGTTCTCCCTTCCAGGTGCTCATGCTCAGGGTATCGGAAGTTACTCGCATTCGCACGGGGTCATGGACCGTTATGACCTGTTTCCAATATCGCAAGGGCTCGACCTGGACCTCGACTTTGTTTCAGAAGGCTTTGGTGATACGGGCGACGCGCATTCCGCGTTCTCCGACCCATCTGCTTGGGTGGGCCCAAGTGATATGCGTCGCGGAGGGTTTACACACCATTCGAACTACGCTGGTGATCTCATTTTTGGTGCACGGACACATCAACCAAGTGGCCCCAGTCGAATGGACTACGGCCCTGGCTTTGGCTTCGGGCTTGGCTTGGAGGATGCTCATCCGTCGAGTGTGCTCCATACGCCTAATCTGCCTGGTATCGATGAGATCGAGCTGACGAACATCACTCTGAATGACCCTCATGAATCCGATCAAGAGCTTCCGGTGGCCATGTCTGTTGAAGACCCCTCGCAGACACTTTCCTCTACCTCCCCGAGTGATATGGGCTCTACAAGCGTGACCTCTCCGGCTTTAGCTTTACAGGATTCGTTCCCGGGTCTCGCATTGGACGAGCTCGTGGGGATCCCCTCAAGTGACCCTGCAGATGAGGCTCTCGGTCAGGACGCCGTGGACGTTACTCCAGATACAAGTCATCACGACACCCCGCCAGCCACACCAGCACATGGATACAGGATGTCCGCTCGCGCCTCTACTGGCACCTCAGCTCATCATCGATCAATATCGGTCCCACCATCCGAGCATCGCGCGTTCATGCCTCCACGCACAGGACAAAGCCAAGCTGTCAGTCCTAGAGCGAAGCAGAAGTACTTGATGGCCACTCCTACTCGTGCCGCCTTCGGCGCCCTGCCACTACCACCCACCTCCGTTCCACTTCCTCCTGACACCCCAGCTTTGTCAGCAAGCCCATGGCCGTACGCTGCCCTCGCCGATTACAGCACGTACCAAGTACCCTACCTCGACCTACAGTACTACCACACAAACGACGCCCAAATGTTACCGAACATGGCTAGCACGAATGACAGTCTGCCGCTTCGCGCGCAGGCGTTGGACCTCGCGCAGACCCTTGCACGGACGATGACTCCACAGGCTACGAATAGCGCAAAGCCATTCTGCATACCGCCGTCCTTGATGCAGCTTGTGTCGGACAGTGCTAGTAGCGTGGGCAACGCTCATTCGAGGATGCCATCCTCGAATCATCATCGAGGGCAGAGTGTGGCGTCCGTTTCGCCACAGGATCTGGAGTTGAGGAAGGGAAACGATAATAAAAGGAAGAGGGCGAGTTGGGACGGTGGGCCTCGATGAGAGGTCGAGTTTTGTTTAACGGTTTCTGGTGGGGGACTCTTTTCGCGTATTTCTCCTCACTTTACTTTGCTATCGAGCGTAATAATGAGTTCCGGTGTTCTTTCGTGTATCATTCTGGAAGGCTCTTACATAGTTACGATTTCGGAATACTTATACTGACGGTAGTTCTGCGTTAAACATTCGTAGAAATTGAACGTTTCACGATCGTCAGTTATTGTGGCATAAGGGATCTGAGCATGGGCATATCTGAAAACTATTACTAATGTTTCGCCTGCATGTAGCAGGACTGTGGAAAATACCGCGAGAATGTAAAAGAGGACATGAGTGGTACTTCATGGGTAAGCTGAAAGCTCGAAGGAGGCAACGTAGAAGTGAAGCAAGTGCATATCAAAGGGTACCACGGTCTGGTCGTGAGTGGATCAATGTGAGATAAGTAGGAGACATCGTAGCAGGGAGACATACGTAAAATGAGAGGTAGATGAGAAGAAATAAAGATAGTGAAGCCGCTAGGTACGTTCTACCCGAACTCTCTTGCTGACGTGGATGTGAATAGGCTTATCCGTCCTCATTTGCCAGCGTTCTAGGAATGATGGGTTGGCACGGACAAATGGAGTGTTAAATGACCCTCCTGTCTCCGTTATAGCCTTGACATCTAGCGAGCACAGCACCAGAATAGTGAATATCTTGAGGGTGTGCATCGCCAGATATCGCCCCTTGCACTGTGAGGGTAGGTGATATCAGCGTCAACTCTTATGGAATGAGTGGACAAGACCGCTTACTATGTGTTCACCGGTGCCCCACGGAAGATACGGCCCCCTTCTTCCCCTCCTTTACAAAGAACCTGTCCACCCGGAATTGGGACGGGCTGTCGTAGGTGCTGTTCTCGTAGTGGTGCATCATCGGGATGTTCGCTGTCACGAACTCGCCTTTCCGCAGAGGGTACGTCTCTCCGGTGCTGAGTGTGATGAACGTGTCCTCGCTAACCTCACGAACAGGTGCGATAACGGACGACAAGCGAAGGGCCTCCTTCACCGCAGAGGTGAGATAGGCAAATCCAGGGCCATCCAGCGCGCTGGCCGGAGCATCCAGGAGCGAATCCATGTCCTTGAACTCCGCAGCGACAGTCTTGTCGATTCTCGTCCCGGACAAGGTTCAGCGCACGTTGATCGTTGAGTAGGTAGGCGAAAAGCCAGAACGCTGTCCGTATTGTAGAGGAATGAAGACCCCAGATGTACGTGACCATCAATGCGTCACGGTCGTCCTTGGTCAATTGAGGGTCTGCAAGAACCTTGAGAAGCTTAGTTGCGGGCTCAGGGAGGGTACCTATGCCACACTCAGGGCCAGCATTATCGATGTAGGCGGCGACTTCGACGCGCATATGCTCGCGCGCCAAGGTTGCCGACCTGGAAAGGAAGGGGAGTTTGGAGATGATGTTGGTGAAGTTTGTATCGATGGCTTCGAAGTCAGGAAAGGTGGATAGAGGGAATTGTTCGCCAAAGACGCCTACTGACACTGCGGAGTATATCGCCTCGCCGACGAAGGTTGAGAGTGACAGCTTTGTTGGAAGGTCCGCGGAAAGCTTTGCGTTCTCCACGTAGTAGTATATAGTTCTATTGAGGGCTGGTATGATGTGCATGAGCCCAGCCATAGAGAATAGGTCGCCAGAAAGTGGGAGCATGACATTGGGAGGTAACGGCTAGCTTTGGGGCCGATTTTCCCAAGCGACGCGCTGACCTCCTCGTGTATGCTGTATGTGGACAGTGTGCGATATTTATCCCGTAGAACAGCATGAATACCGATATCATCACAAATAATCACCATACGGCGACTACCGAGAAGACAGGTGAATACTGGACCGTACGCCGCCCTGCAAATCTTGTGTTCAATAGTATTGCATGGGAAATAGATGACAGTACTCACTTGCAACGATGAAAATATTTGAAGGGAGTATAGAGGTAGTAAAGTGCGTCCCCTAAGATCGGAAATGTAGGGAAGACGGTAGGAGGCGACCCGTAACGATGGCTCAGTGTGACATAGTAGTACCGGACGACATAGACCGCAGGTATGACGAGAACAATGCCGAGGAGAATTGACCTGTGGCTAACTGCAGCGAATTCCATCTTGTGGATAGAGCGTCGATGCGGTAAGGGCGAATGTGGCCGCAAGGATTGTGGGGGACTAATCGCTGACGAGCAGAGGTAGATATAGGCATGAGAGGAGTGCTTCTGTGCGATGGTGGTCTGTGCGTATGTTTTCATTGACTGATTGGGATACCCCGCGAGGAGTCTGTCACTCACGCCGTTTCAAATTCGTCCTGTAGAGCATAACAGAGAGCTTACGCACTGCATGAGCCTGAAGACTCCGTCAGCTATTTTCGTGTCCCCAGCGGATTCAGTTCGACAGACATGTCACTGTTACTATGCATAATCGAGTTAGAAATCAATTGTTCAAGGTACGAACGCTTTACAATGGAAATATCGCACCTTCGAGCAAGATATTGTCACCCCCTGTATATATATATATTGAGGCAGATTAACACTTCATATTCCTCTAAATGCCAATGAGAGCCCCTAGACCTGCTACAGTCCCTATAATCAAATTGAAGTTGCCGACAGTTAAGACTGGAGAAGGAATAAATTTCGCCGAAGCGATCCCTCATACGACAATATTGGATAGGCACTAGAATATAATGATCAGCGCCCAAGCCTGAGATACGAGTTAAATTGGCGGGGTTTGTACATAGGGCTTCCCGTGGTGTGATCTGACCTTGACTTGCTGTTGTCGCTGAGAAGCAGCTGCTTTGCGTCGTAATAACTTGAGAATGTTAGCTAAAATGAGGAACATACTAGTACAGTAGCTTAGCGTCCCAAGCTTCTCAGTCTACAATTGTCATAACTCGCCATTAGGAACAGCAACACTTGTCGTGTAATATAAGACATAACTCGCCTGCTGAAGTCATGCCAGCGCACGGAGGTACACAGGTGCTCGGAAACGCACAGCAATTCCTGGATTTGGGAGTCTAAGACTGCATCATCAGTGCCTGTTATACTACACATCAAAAGCGTAATCGATGTGTTACCTACGCACAACCTTATACCCTTATCCAACTCGATCACGGTGTACGGTGCTGTACCCCATTTAGTTTACACCTCGAGGCCTCGACTCGCATCGTGGACAGGTACAAGAGGATAAGTATTCATCATCTGTTAGGTGAGTGTCAACATGGTTGACGTCAATGCAGCGTTCAAGTTCGACGTTCATAGCCCACGTACAGTTGTGCCACTGCCAACAACTGCATAACAGTCTCTTTATTTCCCCTAGGTCTAACACGCCACCGGAAGAGAGTACGAGCTCACCGGCCTTTGGTGTGGGTATGAAGTGTCTTCTGGACCTTGATTATACACAGTTACTTGATATGAGTAAAGAAGCAAATACCGTACCAGAGTACCTTTCGACGAATAAGGGGGCATGCACGCTGACTGTTGATACTTACTGTCAGCTAAAACAGGCTTATCGCTCTCTTCCATTTACTGCAATCGCGCTAGAGTCTAGAGTCTGTTTGTACTGTCAGCGTACCACAGGGGATTGTCTTGAAAACGTAAGATCTAAACCTAAATGAGCGCATATCGAGCAGAAGAATATCAAAGGCACGCTTACACTACGGAGAAAAATCTTGTATCTTCCAAGTTGTGAATGTCACCGTAGAACGAATGGTAGGTTTGCTATTCAGATTGACGCGAGATAAGTGCATGATTGCTAAGAGCCAATGGAGAACGACAAACCCGTTGAGAATCCTTCAATCTGTCAACACTTCAGATCGGAGCAAGACTGGTCTGACAATGTCACCAAGTTTGTGCCCCGCAGGTGAGCGCGAGACTTTCCACGATGGTAATGGTCAAGCCCGGAATACAGGCTGTACAAGCACGCCCTTCACACAGAGTGTCATTGCGACGTCCTCTAGAACAAGGGCGCTCTTGCGCTCTTTACCCCGCCGATCACCAAAGTGCCTGGAAACTCTACAGAGGAGGTGTAAGCAAACGGGCACTGTCAAGGCGAGGCGCCTTCCGATACTTTTGTCATTGGTGACGTTGTAGTCAGTATAAAGCGACGGTGTGTTAGGGGCTGGTACTCACACAGTCGAGACCCAGATGGAAACGGATTGACGACTGTTCCAAGTATGACGGTTGTTCCGACATGCTCGGTAGTGCGCCGCCACATATACGAGTAGTAATAACATGAATACGGGGGCTAAAGCTACATCAATTTGTGAAGTAAAAGACATGAAAGACTTGTTGAACTCACTAGATAAACGCAAGGCCCCCAGAAGACTCCAAGCATGGGCACATACCGCGGATGAGTATCGTAGCATTGCATAGTTCTTGCGAGTCAGAAAGAGCTATTTGATATCTCGCAAGGCGAAAGTCTTGATATCCAAGTATAGCTGACTGCGGATGTACCAATATCATTCAAAGAATATGATAAGTAAAAGCAGCATGTACCATAGTACCTGGTACTTAGTGTAAGCTTGAGCCGCATGGCAAACGGTTTGAAGCACCCAAATCGTACAGGCGTGCTGGAAGAAAACGTGCGTTTAGCATTTTGTAAAGTATAGCACGTCTAGAGCAGAGTGCACCTGGCCATGGACCAGCCTCCCACATACTCAGTGGAAACCATTGTGCTCGCAAGCTCACTAGTGTCTGATAGGCTCGTGAACCAGCCTCTAAAACCTCGTACCTCGGAATAGTGTCTGACGCGTTTCGTGAGGCAGGAAAGCGTCTATCAGCGGAGTCTGTTTCTGAGATACAGAACGACGCTAGAGTTTGGAGCTCAGATTGATCGCCGGTGAGAGCCTCGTGGCTTGCTTATCATGCGACGCATACGAGGACTCGGAGGGTCTTTTCATGATGTTGCCATTCGCTGTTGTCCTTCCACAAGCTGAGGAAGTGATTTGAGAGCCTGTGATTTCCCCCGGCGGTCGCGAACTTCTTCGTGAAGAAGCTCATTGGTGAAGCTCCTGAGTGTTGTGCCAGGGAGTATCGTGTCATTATCAACCAGCACTTGAATCCTTTCCCTTTAGCTTCCATTACAGTGCCAGTGCCCCTCGGAAACTATCATTCATCCAAAATTATACATGTTTGACAGATCGCCCTTACTCAGAGAATAATGCGTCATAAGTATAATGAACATACAAGCCGAGCACGGCTCATGGTGAGCCTCATGACCATCGTATTGTGCAGCGTGTTCACAAACGGATTATTGAATTCAAACAGGTACAGTCATTCCGAGGCTCGAGGTGCCGGTGATCGATGACCACCATTCTCAGCTCATGACGAACATCTCTCCTCCACCGCATGGGAATGCTGAAATCTCCCTGTACTGCGAAGTACTTATATCGTCAAGCCCACAGACTCAGTATTAGGATCACTCATCACAGGGGACAACACAGAACTTGCTGTGATTATTTCCCATCCTTCTCAACCATCAGCAATGCCCAACGTCTTACGTCCCCTCGTCGAGTCTCCGTTCGAAAGCCTAGTGGCCATTGGCTGGATCTTCCTCGCTACTGCCACAGTTTATTCAAAGGTCTGTCTGTCTTGCTAGCTCACACTCCGTGGGATGTTTATTGATGGATTTCCTGCAGCTGCGCTCTCGCTGCACATCTTGTTAGCCTCATTTCGTCTCGTACAGTTTCGGGGTTTCAGTCCTCGCACCATCATATACCAAATACCCAAATAACTCTTTTTAATTAAACTCAAGGAGAAAGTACGTGTCCAGGTTTCAAAACGTGTAAACATGGAAAGACTAATAAGGCTACAGTACAGTGATGTCAGCACATTGCAGATCATCGATGGCCCATTCTACGGTATTCTTTAGGCCCACAGGATTCCCGCTTCGTTAAGAGTGGGAAATCCAAGCAATATCAACCGGCCAGGCACAAATGGTGGATAATAGTGGATTCTGTATCACCTCGTTCTGAACGATACAGTGCCAGTACTGCTGCTTGGCCATGATGTTTATCAAGAATACCTTCTACCTCTTTCTCCTCAGTCGACTTCACCGTGAACGTAATAATGACTTTCAAGTCCAACTTTCTTCCTGTACCATCTTAGCAGGCTCTCGTTGTGGCACGAAATGCAACGTGTCTGAGATAGGTGTTCAAACCCGTGAGCTTACTACAATTGATGATCATTGCGATTGGATGGTCCGACTACTTGCGTGCAATTCTTGGCTTACAAGATCAGGTCACGGAGGTGATAACAAAAACGCAATCGAGAACAGGTCTGCTACCGTCGAAAACAGGAATGCAAAGGAGGGAGAGTTGGGTGGATAATAAGCATTCTAGCCGAAATGCAAAGTAAGGATCGACATGGCTGGAAACTTTCGTATCAGAGAGTATATGCGTAGAGAAAAGGGAAGAGAATAGATAAAGCCAGTCTAATTGGTAACGGTCCCATGGGCCGTGGTGCACTACAGTGCACCTTGCATCTGTGCTCTTTCGCTGACCCGGATGTGGATAGGCTTGTTGGTCCTCATCTGCCAGCGCTCCAAGAATGTCGGGTTAGCATGGACAAATGGAGCGCGAAATTGCCCTCCGGACTCCGTTACAGCTGAGACGTCCAACGAGCGTAGCACCAAAATCGTGAATATCTTGAGGGTGTGCATCGCCAAGTATCGTCCCTTGCACTACGAGAGAAAATTAAATCAATGTTAGGGTTTCAGAAACGATTCAAAAGCCTAGCTCACGATATGTTCGCCGCTGCCCCACGGAAGGTATGGCCCCTTCTTTCCTTCCTTGACCAGAAACCTGTCGACTCGATACTCGAATGGGTTGTCATACGCGCTGTTCTCGTAGTGATGCATCATCGGGATGTTCGCTGTCACGAACTCGCCTTTCCGCAGAGGGTACGTCTCTCCGGTACTGAGAGTGATGAATGTATCCTCTTCGACCTCGCGGACAGGTGTGATCACGGATGACAAACGAAGGGCCTCCTTCACCGCAGAGGTGAGATAGGCAAATCCGGGGCCATCAAGCGCGCTGGCCGGAGCATCCAGGAGCGAGTCCATGTCCTTGAACTCCGCAGCGACAGTCTTGTCGATCTCGTCCCGGACAAGGTTCAGCGCACGTTGATCGTTGAGTAGATAGGCAAAAAGCCAAAACGCTGTGCGGATGGTAGAGGAATGAAGACCCCAAATGTACGTGACCATCAATGCGTCGCGATCGTCCTTAGTCAGTTGAGGGTCTGCGAGAACCTTGAGAAGCTTAGTTGCGGGTTCAGGGAGGGTGCCTATGCCGCACTCAGGGCCAGCGTTATCGATGTAGGCAGCGACTTCAACGCGCATATGTTCGCGCGATGGTATGGTCGACTTGGAAAGGAAAGGGATCCTGGAGACGATGTTGGTGAAGTTCGCGTCGATGGTTTCGAAGTCGGGGAAGGTGGATAGAGGGAATTGTTCACCAAAGACGCCCACTGATACTGCGGAGTATATCGCCTCGCCGACAAAAGTTGAGAGCGGAAGCGTTGTCCGCCCATTTGTGGAAAGCTTTGAGTTCTCCACGTAGTAGTATATGGTCCTATTTAGTGCTGGGGTGATGTGCATGAGTCCTGTCGGCGAAAATATGTCGCCGGAGAGTGGGAGGAGAAAATCAGGGAGATAGCGGCTAGCTTTGGGGCTAATGCTCCCTAGCGATGCGCTGACATCCTGGTGTATGGTGTATGTGGAAAGTATACGAGTCTTGTCCCGTAAGACAGCTTGAATTCCCACATCGTCACATACGACGACCATACGACGATGCCCCAAAAGGCATCGGAATACTGGGCCATATTCAGTACTGTAAACCTTTGGCATTAGTACTGCGAGATAGTGTGACTATGAACAAACCCTACCAGCAACGGCGGAAGTACTTGAACGGAGTGTATAGGTAAGGAAAGGCGTCTCCTATAAAGGGAAGGGCAGGCCAGACAGTGGGAGGAGACCCATGACGCTGACTCAGAATGGCATAGTAGTAATGCACGACATAGGCGAAGGGTATTGTGAGGGCAGCAATGAGAATGGGGCTGGTAGGCCACTGGTCGTTTGCAACCGAGTGTCATCTTGGATATGAGCGTTTCCCTGTGTAGGTTGAGAGGAGGTGTGCAGTACGACAGGACAGAGGGGATTTACTTACGTTGGGAGAGCTACAAACGGAGCTTTAAGAGGAGGATCCCTCTGTTACGCACCAACCGCTTATACACAGGCTGTCCTTAACTGAAGTAATCGAGTGCTCTGTAAGAGGCCTGTCATCGGCGTCGTTCACGGCCGTCCTTCCGAGCATGCAGCCCGAGACAATCTGAATACTACACAGGGTTGAAAGCTTCACGTACTCTTGTCACGTCGATGTTTCATGAAATAAGTTGTGCTAGATGCTATAAACGTATTTGTTAATTAATGACGACTGCAATCGAAGACATATATACGATGACGATCTCACACCTTCAAGTTTCAATAACGCCGCCGCCCGGAACATGCACGCAGATTGACAACTTATCAAGCTAGAAGCCGATATAATCCAATCGCCAATGCTCTAAATCGGAGCATGGGTAGGACCTAGGATTCCACCGACTCCGAAATCGTCCTCAAGCTGGTAGTCGAGCAGCTGGCACACAATGAGTATCAACTTAGCTGTTGGCTGCAATGACAGGCTCACCGTACCCAGGTCCAAGTATCGTTGAAAGCCGCAACATGCCTGCACAACATGGAAGGAGATCCTCCTTGCATCGAAATGGCGAGGCGCACTAGCTTGTAGTAGTGAATAGATAGGACAGGCGAATGACATAGACGGCTGGGCTTCCAAGTCCAGGAGCTTGCAGGGCAGACTATTGCAGAGGAAGGGTTGGGGTCGGCGCCGCAGTCCGCCGTAAAGATAAAGCCGAGGAAAGCACCTGATGTCAGATAAGGCCTGAAACGATCGTCATCTGCGGTCAAAGTGTCAGTATAGGTCTGGATGCACATAATTAAGCCAGCGATTCCCAGAAGAATGGCCTACCGCTGGTGCCTACATACCGCATGGTAATCTTATAACGCTTGTATCTTACTCATACGGTAATACTTTACAAGACAATCACGATCTGTCAGATTTAGTTCATACTCTACGATGCTGCATAAGAATATAGATACAGCAAGTCAAATGCACGCACGAACTGAGCACAAGACCCCGATGCAACGTCCGTCACGAATACGTCTGCATATGTGTATGTTGGCTCAGGGAGTGGGTTAGGTACACCATCGAATAGGATAATATGTTGTCTTTGAAAGGACTCGCCTGGGTGGTGCGGCGTTATGCCCACATATCCACACTCACGCTCGCGAGACCCGATTTCTCGCGGTCTCCTGATGGCATCAATTTCTCGATCTCTTGGAAGTGTGCCGCTTCGTAGTTGATCAGTAGTACTACATATTAGAGCACTGTCAGTGAAAGAGACGATAACACCCACTGTAACAAAGCGACCCACAAAACGAGTGTTCACGAAGAAGTTCAAGTGCGGTGATACCTTGAAGATTGGAATACAGTAGTTGAGAAGCCTCGAGTAGTACCCAGCAGTATCGTGAGTTTTGGCTGCTAGAGTACATCAACTTCGGGACCCTGAGGCATGGAACGCAATCATTGGTCATGGAATGAACGATGTGCGCTTCCATGAGGCTCGAGGCAGTTTCAAATGAACTAAATTGCGAATGAATAGCCACTTAGTTGACAGAATTCATCCCCCTTCAAGTTGCGTGCGTCACGTACCAAATTCATATGTCTAAAAGCGATGGTGCTCATTTCTACCGTAACTGTCCTACTGTAATGTAAGAGTGTTAGTGGATTTCGTGGTATGAAGCTGGCACAGAATCATACATACTTGTGCGTTGGCGAGTCTGGACGTGCTCGGCGCACTTCGCACTCGCACGACTCGCCGAGGAAGCTACAAAATATCCATGTCAAAAGAAGTCTACGTTATGGCAAAAACATCTTCCCTTTCAGCCATGGAAATTTGTCTAGAATGAGGTACGTCGACACTCTGTTGGACCAAATTCAGTAATCCCAGCGAGTTGATTGGATGGTGCCTATCAGTGACTGCCACATGGAGTGCCGGTGAATAGCGGGCACTCAGATAATGTTGAGACGTTCTCGCACCGTAAATGAAGCTAACATTGGCTGAGACGTTAGGAGTGGCGCTTTGCGGATTATCTACGAAGAACTCCGGAAATATATCAGATTGACTGTCAATTATGGCGACAATCATGCACTGTAACTTACCTTTGCGAACATTCTTGTCCGCACCACAGACATACTCATAACAAACTACCAGTAGTTGGCGAGCTTTTAACACCGCAGAGTTTCTCCTGCACGATACATCCGAGAAGCCAACCATGCCCGATTGGGAGATAGGTACGGGAGAAGAGACGGTGTTTGTGGCGCGGACGAGAAACACTACTTCTATAGCCTTGGAAGGCACGGTGAAATTGAAAGTTGACACCAATAGATGTCAGAACAGCGTGAAAGAAATTCAAGTCTGGGAGGGTTGTGTATTAGAGAGGGGGAAGACAGCCAAACAGGCGTACTGACTTAGCTTCACCCTAGCCACATCAACGTAGACAAACACCTTTGTACTTTTCCTAGCTTCCAATACGCTTGTTGTATCAAATAATGCGATGGACCGCCCGAGAGATGATTTGGATTCAGAGCCGTTGAAGGGTTCTGTTCATCGCAAGTTAGAGTCACGCTACATGTAAAGCACAGAACTCCGCTCGGGAGAGCCCGGATGTACTGCCTCTGCGCCTACTACTAGTTCGGCACATTAGCATATGTATGCTCGATTCCCCGTATACGAGGAGATAAGCCGACCGTGTACCGTACATCGGAGACTTCGCTGCACTGTGGAGTCGGCTTACACTGGACGCCACCATTAATCGTATCTCCGTTAGTGATTGTTGCAGAAATTGGCCGGCCCTAAAACTCGAAGCCTCATGAGTAGTCAGCATGTCGCTGGCGCCGGTCTCGGAATACCAATAATCGCACTCAGTGCGTGCATGTTGAGTTGAGGAGATTGAGAGTTCAAACGTTCACTCACGATGCAGTCGAAAGATTGCATTTCCCACTCTTCAGGCGTCACCGTCAGACCAACGAGAGCTTGCAATAAGATTGACACAAGACAGGCTGTCAGAAGCCGGTACGATGCACCAAACCTATTACAAATCCCGCAATTAGTATTCTGAAGTTAGCCAAATTGTAATCGAAGGGCGGGCAAACCTAGGAAAGTGCCGAGCTCGTGCCTTAAGTGTCTTCCGTGAGCGCGATATAACTCTATAATGGTAGTCATCGAAACTTTTGTTACAACCGGTATGAGTACTGCCTTCGCATCCAGTGTCATTGCGGCGTCGGGTTTCCTTATTCCCTCGGCACCACCGAATGCTAAGTAGGTCCCATTCTTTCAAATAGGCTTCAATACACGGAATTAGGAGAAGGTGGGATTGAACTAACCGTCTGTGTCAGGGTAGAGCGATATC